>JAEMHR010000011.1:0-370520 GCA_016490725.1 Amphichorda felina
CCCCCCTCCCCCGCCTCCCGCGCCGACCACCACCTCGTCTCCCCCGATCGACCCCAATGTCAGCTACGAGAGTACCCAGTACATCACCAACGGCGATGTTGTCACTAAGATCCTCTGGGACGAGGAGGTTGTCTGGGAGACCCTGCTGGTGGATGCCACCACCACTGTTACCGTCCAGGGCCCTCCTCCTCCCACTGCCGTTCCCGAGCCTGGTGCGGCCGTCCGGCGCCACCTCCATGCTCACAACCACCACCACCTCTAAGAGACGGTGACCTAAGAGTTAGGGGGAAAATGTGCAAGATATAATTGCCCTTTGATTTGTTTTTGGGGGGTGTTCATGTTTTGCCACCTGGACTGGTTTCCGGACTTTTTATTAGGATGAAGATACTTTTTTTTGCTTTGGAATCCTTACCTCTTCTTTTCTACTTCTCGCATGACAGACGGCGTGGTGTTACCCCGACCTGGGGGATCTAGGGTCTTAGAGAAACTTACGCAGGCAGTGATACCGGCAACGATGATTGATGACCTCGCGATTGTCTCTGGTCGACGCCAGTGAGAAGTGAAAGTGAGCTGCCATGCCATTTATGGAGCATTGAAGATCGCGCGCGCGACCAGGGGTGTTCCCGTTGCTGGCATGCTCTCTACGGCCAACTGGGCTGGATTCCATCCACCTCGGTGCGGCATGAGACCCTCAAGGAGGTGGCCTCTGGCGTTTGGCCAAGGTCATTCTCATGGCGCGATTTGTAGGCTCTCTTTTCTAGTTTAAAATTGATTGTGTCTTGCATCCTCCTTTGTGTGGTGAGCGCCCGGTGTCGGTGGAATGGGTCACGCCTGGCAACGCATTCCTCACCCATATTGCGCTGAGACCCCCATCATGATGCCTGATGCTGAGAATGGATTGTTTACCGCAGTGGTCATGGGGGGGAAATCTAACAAAATGCCACACCTTCTGGTGAGTGCACCCAGTCGAACTTGGCTACATCGTCATTCTGCCCACTTTGTTTCCCCCCCGTGTGGTTTTTTGTTGCCAAGTCTGGTATCCATCCGGATGCTCGTATTGAGTGTCCTTTGTTCGCGACTAACCGCCTCGGCTTTTCGATAATCGAGCTGCCATTTACCTTGAAGACTACTACTCATGGATCTCCCGCAATATATTCACAGGCGGGATCGGCTTTCGAGCTCTGGTGGCCTCGGGCTGGGATGGATCCTCGCCATCGCGCTGTGCGGCGGCATCCTCATCTTTGCAGCGCTGGGATACCTCCTCGTGTGGCGCATCAGGGTCCGCATGCAGCCCTGCACGGTGAGGGTGTACGCCGCGGACAGACCGGATGTGGAGAATGCCAGTGATGGTGGTGGTGGTGGTGGTGACGGCGGTGGTGCGAAAGGTCGTCGTGGAACGCTGTCCTCGTCCTTCACCAATGTTCTCTCCAAGACACGTCTCCTTCGGTCGGAATCGTCCCTGAGCAAGCTCTCCAGCAGCATCTCCATGAGCAACCTGTCTGTGTGGCGGCCGCCTGTGCTGCCACCCCTGCCGACGAACAATAGCGGATTCCTCGAGGGTGAGAGGCGACGATGGCAGGCAAGGGAGGATGATGGGGAGACGGGCCAGGGGTCCCCGGCACAGCGGCGGTCGTGGAGGGATAGCTTGGTGGGAACAATGGCGTTGCGCACTCCTACGAAGCAGGACGTGGGCGGAGCGGTGCAGAAGGGGCCTGTCTCTCAGAGGGAGACTGCTCAGATGGAGAGTGATGCTGTTGTCGAGGAGTCGGGGCCGAAGCAGTGGCAGGAGAGGCTGAGGAATGAGATCCATGTGCAGAAGAAGAGGCAAGCCAGACCGGCGCTTGTGACGAGCCAGACGGCACCGGAACTGTCGATGAACGACGACGACGACGACGATCCGCCGAGGGGGAGGTCGAGAGTCGCTGGGCCGACCCAGAGACGATCGCAGCCGCAGTTCCAAGCACCGCAGCAACCGACATCGACACACCAGCCCTCCAAGAGGCAACAACAGCAGGATAAATACCAGATGCAGCAGCAGTACCTGTATCAGTATCGCGCCAAAAGCTGGGTGACCGAGACGGACCTCCGCGACATTCTGAAGTCGACAGAGCAACGCCTCAGGGACGGGTCGAGCCATTCTCCCGTCAAGACACCGCGGTCTTCACCTACCAGGGGCTCTCCCACAAGGACGCCACGGGTCTGCCGCACTGGATCGTCGACAAAGACGACAGGCCGGCTGACGCCCAGCCCCAGCAAGATGAACCTCCTGGCTGGGGCTTTCACAGCTGCCAACGAGCACAGCCGGAATGTGTCGATGAGCTCAGTCAGCAGTGCTGCCGACAGCCTCATTCGGGTGGCAACCGAGGAGCTCGAACTTCCAGGTGGGCTTTCGAGTCCAAGTCGCCATCACCAAGAGAAGTGGGATGCACCCCCTCGCTACAACCCACAGCAGAAACAGGAACAGGAACAGCAGCAGACACAGCAACAACCGCGGCAGCAGAAACAACAACAACAACCCCAACCCCAACGCCGGCGGAGTAACTCGCTAGAGAGCGACGCGTCTAGCTGCCTGTCGACACTGTACAGCGTCGGCGAGCCTGAGGAGGAGGAGGAGGAGGAGGAGCACAAGATGACCCTGGCAGCAGAGCACGATGACGATCCCTTTGTAGAGACACGCAGGATACACCAACAGCAGCTGCTATTCAAAAAGTCCAGCTGGGAAACCTGGCAGCAGCAACAGCAGCAACTCACTGGACCCCGGCCGCTGCGGCGGACCCAGACGGTGAGCGCGAGGAGCTTCTCTAGCGAGACCATCGACGAGAGCGCCATTCCCGCGCCGCTGAGGACCATGTCGGTCAACTCGCATCTAGGACGTACCAGTCTCCAGGGACTTGAGAAGAGAAACTCCAGACTCTCCCTCGTGCTTCAGCCGCCCCAGAGACCTCAGTCGGAGGACGTTAAGCCCAAGACTTCGGTGCTCCTGACGGTGCCCCAGCGGGCGAGCCTGAGCGGGACTCCGTCCGCAACAAGCATTGTATCCGACTCTGCGTACACAGACGTCTCTGTTGCCGATTCTGCCGGGGATTCATCCGAAGAAACCATCAAGCCAGTTGAGGACCTCCATAGACGGGGTGGATCATCAGTATCGACTGCTACGACGGCGACGAATAATGGCTGGAGCTGGAACCAATCGTCTTCGGCGCTCACCGAGCGTGAGGTGTTCTCCCTGATGACGCAGGCTCCGGAGCTGAAGCGAGATCTCCCTGTGCCTCCCGCCCGGATCACCCTCAACGACGAGACCATGATCCCCGCACCACTCTATCCCCTGAGCAAGAACAAGCAGCACTCCCCTGCCGCATCAAAGAGGACCTCTGTCCTATCCACCTCCAGCTCCAACTACGACCAGACCTCCGTCGACTCACTCGGCGAAGACAAGGACAACGTCAGCGACCCCAAGGCCGGTTTACCCAGCCGCCGCGTCACGTCGAGTGGCCTGGGGGTTGCATTCCGCGGCGCCGCACACTCGGTGGGCAACACGGTCGCAGAGCTGCGGCGCATGAACAGCATGGTCAGCTCGTACAGCGTGGCCTCGATGGCGTCCCTGTTCGGCGAGACGCTGGCCGAGTCGTCGACGCTGACTTCGCTGCGCGGTGGCGGGTTCTCTCCCGCCACGGCTGAATCCAAGACTGAGGCTGCGGGGAAACGCAATTATCTTAGCCTTGGGGGCAGCCCGGTCAAGGATAAGGGGAAGAAGCGGTCGTCGATGAGCCAGGCCCAGGAGCAGCAGCAGCACCAGTTGCAGCAGGACTCGCCGCAGCAGCGTCCGCAACGGCCGCGAAGCGGTCATAGACGCACCCAGAGTCGCTGGAGCCTCCCGGTCCTCATGGACAACAAGGAAAGGAATGGCGGCAAGGAGAACCAGGCACCAAACCTCAGGACTGTGCGGTTCGACATCCCACCCAGCACTGGACTGGGTTCAGCTCGTCCGGTCGTCAACCTGCCGCCGCCATCGAGGAGCCCGACGCGAAACACGCGTGACATGACGGCAATGCAGGTGAAGCGCTCGAGTGCCGACAGCCTGGGTCTGTATGACAAGGACGGATTCCTGAAGAGCTCCCCGGAGAGGGATGCCATGGCCAAGGCGGGCCGGTTGAGAATGTGAGGGGGCCAGTGGTGGAGACCTGACTGGATGTGCATCTCCTTTGACACTCTTTGGATTTCCTTTTTGTATCCCTGAATTAGCGCCGCTGTTCTAGCCTGGAGGACTTACTGATCTTTTTCTTTTTCTTTTTCTTCCCTTTCAACGGATATACTTGGGATGGATACGTCTTTGTAATCTGGAGCTGATACCTACCTAATCTTAATGATAAATGATCCCTCTTCTTGGGAGAAATTCTTTTATTTGAAGCTTCCATCTTTGTTGCTGTTTTGAATATCCATGCGCCATACTCCATTTTCACCTATAGCCAACCCGAATCCCAATGCCTAGTCAACCCTAGGGCGCTTTGTCTCATCGGGGCCGTCGCCATTCGCCTCGCCGTCTACTTCATCGCGCCCGCGCGTCCTGCCAGCCCCATCACCCAACTCCTCAGCCTCCTCGGCGTCGCCCCCCTGGCCGATCCAGTTGCCCTCCTCGTCAAAGTACTGGTGCACATTGTCCGCCGTGATCCACCCGCCGCTTCCCGGCATGGGAGGCGGCAGCGAGCCGTCGGCCGCGCCGCGCAGGACGCCCGTGAAGCCCTCCAGGGCCTCATGCTCGGTGCTGCCCTCGAAGATGATGCGGTCGTCATTGCCCTCGTCCTCGTCCTCCTCGTCGTAGGGGTCCGGGTGGAGGTTGGAGCAGTTGGCGATGGCCTCGTAGAGCTGCGCGGCCGGAGAGCGGGTCGCGTTTCCGTCTGCTTCCGGGTCGGAGGAGGCTGATGGAGAGGGCGCGGGGGGCTCGATGGTCAGCTCGACGCAGTTGAAGTCGTCGTCGTCGTGGCCGCCGTCGGAGAACTCGAGCTGCATCCAGAGGGCCTGGGTTCGCGCGTCTGGGGAGCCGATTTGCTTGACGGCGTGGATCGATATCGAGGGATACGGGATCGAGATGCCCACTTCTGCGTCTTTGCTGAAGATTGTGAAGTTTCTGGTGGCTGGTCAGCGCGTTTGTTCGTAGAGGGTGGTGGTGGGTGGCGGCGGTGGAGGACTGGGACTCACTCAGAGTTGACAAACACGTCGACTTCGCGCTCTACCACATCTTCAGTCTCCCCGTTTGTCCCGCTAGTCTCCTTGGGGGCTGCGTCGGCGGGAAAGACGGCCAGGCTGCCTGTTTGCGACTTGGGAACGGTGGCCTTCGCGCCCGAGACGTGGTAGTGGAGGATGGGTTTCCCCCCGACAAAGGACTCGGGGGTCCGCGTCTGGTATTCCTCCAGAGGAGTGTAATCCGCCACAGAGGGCGGCGAGCGGATCGTTGTAGGCGGCATGGCGAAGTCAATTGGGCAGTGTTTGGCAAGGAAGAAGCTCCGAGAAGTTGTTGCGGGCGGAAGGCTTTCGAGCTTGTTCGACGTGGGGCTGCCGCTGCTCTCTCTGCCTTATCGGCTTATCGCTGTTCGAGGATGACGATCCAACGTGCGCCACTCACCCGCCGACTCCAACCTGGAAGCTTCCCCCACAAAGCATGAGGCCCGTCACTGCGACACGCCTTGGACGAAGACCAGCTGCACATTCCTGTCTCTCCGTCTTGTTTTTCAACGTCAATGCTGGCATAGCGATCAACCCTCACAGCAATCACCACCATGTATAACAACCGTGCGCCGCCTCCACGAATCCATCCCCCAATCGTGTCCTTGCTGACCTCCTTCGCAGGCCCCCATCACCTGCTCGAGCAGGTCCCCCTCACCGTCTCCCCCTTCGTCTCGCTCCCTACCGCCACGACCCTCTCCTACAACTACAAGACCATGCCGTCCACTATCCCACCCTCATCGCTCGGCATCCCCGCCGCGTCCGACGACCCCTCCACACAGCCCAAGCCCAAGTACATCGTCTCCGGCTCGGGCCACGCCGCGCACCCGGACGACATCATCGCATCGTGCCGCGCCCTGCAGACCCACCTGACCAAGATGCAGGAGGACGCCGACCGGACGCTGCGCGAGTTCGAGGACCGCATCCGCGAGCGCGAGCTGGCCGAGAAGAGGAGGGTCGCCCCTGGCTGGCTCGACAGTGACGCGCGCATCCTGGAGCCCGAGAGGCTGGCCGCCGGGGTCGAGCAGGCGAGCCTCATGGACAAGGAGTCGGAGGAGCAGAAGGCGGCGGTGGAGGCCGTGCCTGCAACGGGGGACCAGGGGGAGGAGCTGGATAGGGCGTTTGGAGGCATGGCATTGAAATAGGCACATCGGGCATGGCGGAGTACTTGGTTTTATGAGGCGTTTACGGCAGCGTTGGTACTTGTTACGGCGCAACTATGTCTTTCTTTAATTCACTCGGTGGTGAAGTTGCACTTCTACTTTACATAAAACGTTACATCAGATTCGCAGCGAGCACGACCGCCGCACCGCCAACTAGGATATGAGACCCCCAGTTCTGCGAAGCACCGTTGCCAGGGACGCTTGTCGGTGCTGAGGTGGCATTCTAAGGGCGGTCTGTCAGTGTTTGGAGAGCTCAACGCTAAGAGCAGGTATGCTTACCGTGTTGGTATACCCAGTGGGCGTGGGGATGAAAGAAGAACTCCAGGCAGCAGAGGAGGCTTGTGTCGAATAGGATGGGATTGAGGTGCCGGAAGGAGAGACCTCGACAGCAATTGAAGTTGGGGGAACCGCAGAAGGTTCGACAGCAACCGAAGTCTCAGGGGCAGCGGAAGGCTCGACAGCGCTGGTCGCGGTGGACGCTGCGGGAGCAGAGGTCTCAGCGTCATCAGCAGGATCAGGCGTGGCGTCAAGTCCGCACTCCTCAGAAGCAGCACTGAGGGTTTTGCCGTAGTGCTGCCAGATGCCGAAATCATTAGCACATTCGAGGCAGCCGTTGAGGAGGTCTAGCCACTCCTTGTCCTTGCAGTAGCCTTCCTCCCTAGAGCCGCGGAGAGCGAAGCCTGAGGCCAATGTTAGATTCGTGTTCATAAGTTGAGATGCTTGGGATGGACGTGCCGCAGTTGGCGTGGCACTCGTAGGCAGGCCCTGAGGTCTGTCTCTTGGACACGGGGACAGTGTCTGGGAACTCGAAGCCCACCTTGGACAGTGCAAAGGCCGTTGAGGCTAGAGAACCCAGGGCAAAAATGGAGGATATCAACTGCATTTTGGCGGTTGTGATAGGAAGCGAGCGACAAGGTATAGGCAGAACCAGGGACAGTGGTTGGTATCAATGTTGACCCAGTCTTCTATGCTGGGACAGGGCCTTACTTATACATGTACTCTTACAGTTCCCACAGGCCGCACACCCAAGACCAAGAGCATACCTGGGAATTGGGACATGGCCTGAATTACCCTACCGATACCAAGACGCATCCCGATGATTCACAGCATAACGGGCGCTCCATCGGAGACCGAGCCTGAACAGGGCCACAGGGCCTTTGCATGCCGGGAAGACAAGATATTTGACCCGCTCGTCCGCAGCTTGGCTGGGCAACCTTTCTCTTTTGAGATCAAATCCACAGCAGCCGACATCGGCTACAGGTAAGTCAGGCCACTAGGCCCTTGATAGGAAATAAACTACTGATCTGCGTCTGCATCTATGGCCAATCGGAGTCCCCCCAGCCATCTGATTAGATCAAAACTTGTTTTTATCTGATCATCTGATAATAAAGCCTACTGTCTGGATGTTCTCGGGCTCTGAGTCAAGTGTTTATCGCAGCTAGAGGCAAATATTGACAGGCAGAAACCAGGGGGCGTGCTTGGCTGCTGTCGGCGCTGCCATGAGAGCACTCAATGATGCGAACTAGATTCCTATTGCGTTGAACTTGGCTTTTCTTACTGATCCGTGTGCTTGGGCTGGACTGGTTTTCACGGCGAGAGAAGGCGGTGGAAGACTTGGCAATGTCATGGTATATGAAGAGCCCCGGGTTCTCCTGGTCTGCTTCCTCAGACATTGCGTCTTCAGTCAGTGACACTTCCTGTTTGCTTGTCTTGCTCCTCGGACGAGAACATCCAGCCATCTACCATGTCTCCCCGCACATCTATCCTGGCCGGACTGGCCCTTGCTGTGGCTGTGACATCTGCCGCAGAGCATGATGATATGGGGCCCGCAGCCTTCCTGTGGCCCCCGGACAGAGTCTGGTCTGCATCCGCCGACAACCATGCCCCTTGCGGGTCGGTTGCTTCCCCCGGAAATAGGACTGAGTTTCCCATGGGTAAGCCTGCCTGTTAGACTCTTTCTCTTTTGCCTAGACTGAACGAAGTAGAAAATGGCCAGATTGCTCTGGTTGCCCAAGATGACTCATGGGAGGTTGAGCTCAGCATCTCCTACTCGGACAGTAAGCATATCCACCCACTGCCACCAATGCACCACATCTCTTACCTCCATATTAGACCCCAAATCAAACGATGATTTCCATACTCTCATCGACGGGGACCATTTCCGCGAGATGGATCCCGGCCACACGTGCATCCCTGTCAGCGACTCGCCCGACTCTGTCACGGCCGGCGACTACGCCACGCTCCAGATCATGTACATTGCCGACTTTGACACACCAGACAACCAGACCTTCTACGCGTGCGCCGACATCAAGTTTGTCGAGGCTGACGCGTTCGACCTTGCGATGCCCTGCTTCAACGCCACGGAGCCGGATGCCGAGGACGGCGCCGGGTCGGACTGGAACTACCATGACAATGACGACGATGATGATGAGGAAGACAAGGACAAGAGCGATAAGGCGTCCCCGTCGTCTACATCTAGCCCTGAAGCAGCAGATGGTGGCTCAGAAGGGAAAAAGTCTGGCGGCGGCGGATCGGATCTCTCTGGCGGGACCATCGCCGGTATTGTCGTTGGATGCGTCGCCGGAGTGGGATTCATTGCCACTGCGGCCCTGCTCATCTACAGACGCAAGAACCAGAGACTGCAGGAGATTAGAAAGGCGAACTCGAGCAGGGGTGTTGCTTGGGACGGCGCGGGTAAGAGCTCGGTGTCGAGCTCCAGCGTGAGGATGCAGAACATGTCTGCTTGAGGGGCTGCGATAGCAACGGGGAGACCGGTCGGCGGTGGGATTGATACAATATGAGTGATATAGTGAAAGTTGAGTCTTGATGATAAATGCGTTACGAGAGATTATTTGCTGCTGGAACCATAGCAAAGGCAGTGATGAAGACAGTACGATTTAATTCTTTATTCCTTCGCATGGTCCCCGAATGACCACGTACCTTGATCCGCATATTACAAAGTGTGCATAGAACTTATATATACCTTTAATGAAATTATGCCAATCGCCTCTTTCCGCAACTTAATCAAGCAGTCTTTAATATCGGAAGACCCTCTTCACATTCCTGGCATACCGGATGCGAAATGGTGGCGTCTCCACCACATCATAGTCCTCCGGCTCCTCAGGGTCGCCAAAGATCTTCAACGCCCGCACAAGGAGCGAGTAGCTGCCCTCAGGGACAAACCTCCCATCGCTCAGCTCGCCGTACCACTTGACCTTCTTGGCCCCGACGGCCTGCCTGGACTGGTAGAGTTTTGGGTAGTCTGGTACAGAGCCCAGGACGCGCTGGCCGGCCACGTCGGTGGTGGCGGTGCCGTTGCCCGTGCTGTTCAGCGGTTTGACGTCGATGCGTAGTAGCTTGGTTCCCATGGCGAGACGCAGGTTGAACTCGGGAATGGTGAAGTTACCCTGGGTGGTGCTGTTGGGTGCGGGGAGCTGGAACGTGTACCCTCCCTGGATGGGCTCGTTGCTGGCGCTCGAGGACAGGTAGTTCTCCCCGTGACCTGTGTCGAGGATGACGGCGTCTCTCATAGCGGAGGCAACGCCGAGGTATGGGATGGAGAGGGAGTCGCCGTTGGTGCCGTTGAGTGTCACGTAGCCGTTGTAGATGGGGATGCGGGATTCCTTGAGGTCCTGTGGAAGAGTGGCAGTGACAGTGACCGTGACGGTCTCGTCCTGGGTGGCGATGACGATGGGAGGGTCAAAGGACAGTTCGGCGTAGTTGGTCAGCGTCTCGGGAAAATCGCCGTAGTCAAACACAGAAGGGATCGCATCCCCGTCTGCAGGGAGAGCGTACACTGTGCCAGCGCCCACATGGCCGAGAGTAAAGGAGACCGTCTCGCTTCCACGGTTGTGGATGGTGAAGGACTGGGGAGCCAGATGCTCGGTATCGTTGAACGAGATGCTTGAGACATTGAGCAAGGTGGTGGCGTGGACGGCGTCGTAGATGTTGACTAGGCCACCGCCCTGCTGTATGACGGGGGCCAGCCACGGGTACTCCTTTTTGCCATCATGGAACATGTTGGGGTCTCCGTTGGTGCTCAGGAGAGCGTTGATGGCCGCAGGAGACGTCTTACCCTTTGCCTCAAGAAGGAGCGCAATGCATCCAGCAAGGTATGGTGTAGCCATTGACGTCCCAGACTCAACGGCGTATCCGCCCATCTCCAAGGGGTACGTCGACATCATGAAGCTCCCTGGAGCTAGTACCGTTGGTAGTAAATCCAGCTCGTTGGTCGGCCCCCACTGAGTATAGTAGCTGACGAACCCCCCAGCAATCTTGTTGTCTAGGATTTCGTACAGCTTACCGGCTGACTTCTTGCTGACCATGTTCAGCTTGACGGGAGAGCCACTGGCGACTAGCTTGAGCCACTTCTCACCGGTGGTCTGGGGGACCATGCCAGCGCTCTCGATGCCCTCGGCAGTAATCTTGAACTCGTAGGTACCGGGCTCATTGTTGTAGAACAGGATACGGTTGCCACCAGCAGCGGCTACATTTGCTGCTTTGGTGTCCAACGGACAGCCTCCGCGACGAACGAGGACGATACTGTCGGATAGATCAGGCGTATTGGCTGGGAGTGGCTTGCATGCGTCCTCAAGGACCGTGGCATTGAGGCTGAGTGGACGCAGCGGATATGTGCCGTTGGTAAAGTCAGATCCGGTAGCGGGAGTCCATCCAAAGTCTGAGGCAGTCGAGTTTCGGCTGGTGTAGGATGCTTTTGTTAGGAACACGGGAGCTAGGGGACTGTTGATGGAGCCCACTCCCGTAGCCCCCTTACCATCGGCGCCGTTAGACGCATAAAATGAGCCGTAGTACCCATCGTTTCCGACAGCGACAAGACAGGTCGTCCCAGCCTCTGTGATCCTCTGGATCAGGACGCCCCATGGCTCTAAAGAAGGGTTAGTCACTTGTTCAAAACCCTTCAACTCGACACTAAGCTCCTACCTTCGGACCAACCACTATACTCTCCGAGAGATGCGGTGATGATGTCAGCTCCATCATCATAGGCCTTCATGAAGGCCTCTATGAAGATATCCGTGGTTCCCCGGCCCTTGCAGTCCAACACACGGTAGTGTCCCAGGGTAACATTAGGGGCAACTCCAGTGAAGCCGTACGGGTTTGATTGAGCGGCCACCAAACCGGTAACATGGGTTCCTGAGTGTGCAGAGTCAGCTTGTCTCATCCAGTACATGTCTATCATAAGAACACACCATGGCCGTGGCAGTTTGAATACGGATCGGCGTCAGGGTTCACCCCCTCGGCAAAGTCATCGCCCACCAAGTCGGCGCCGAACGAGATCAAGCATCCCTCGCCAAAGCAGCCACCCAGCGCCGGATGCTTGTAATCCACACCCGAGTCCACCACAGCAACCTTGACTCCGGCACCTGTGTACCCTTCGCCGCGGAGCCTGTCAACCCCTGTCATCTCATGCACGGCCTCGGTGCCGTCGGTCTGTCTCGTACGGAGCATCGCCGAGACATCCCATGTGGTTGAATCCCCGGCGACCGTGGCACTGCCCGGGGGAGCGGCGATGGAGTGCACGGGTGTGATCCATTTCACGCCGGGGATGGACAGGATCTTTTCCATGATAGAAGACTCGTCGGCATGGCCCTGGAGGGTGAACGACAGGCCGGAGAAGAGCGATGAGGACAGCTCGCGTCGGAGGGTGACATGGACACCATTGGCAGCTAGTTGAGAGAGAAATGCTTTGCTGGACTAGATTGGAAACTGGTCAGTCACTGCGGCGTACATGGACGTGTTTTGCTTCCCCAGCTGCGCTCAGCCGTACCAGATGTGAATCGTCGAGTTCGACGATGTAAGACGCAGGAACCGCATCAGGTTTCCCGTTCGAGAAGTTGGCTAGCACGGCCAAAGGCAACAGTAGCACCGAGCCGGCTAGACGCCAGAAGTTGACCATGGCTTACGCGTGCCACCGTTGGTGACGCCGGGAGCACTCTGTAGCTCGGTGGACAGACGTTGGATGCGGGCCAAGGCCACCAGAATGAAACCGGAACCACGGCTCGAGGAATTTCAAATGCCGAGTGAAGGGCGGCAGTTATCGAGTAGCAGTATCTAGGCTCGATGCTAGTATATAAACGGTGCTGGTACCGTCCCACCGGTCGGCGCGGGTATCCATATTCATACGTGATGAGCGCACACATGCTCGCAGCACCGCTACGATGGTGTCTTTACTCGGTCCGGAATAGTTCCACCAGCTGTGCCCAAGGGTATGTCACCGGAAGATCGCGTTGTGGCTTGGAAATCTCGCAGATCGAAATCATGGTGGAGTCTGTGTCCATGGCTACGTATGGGCCTCATAGGTGCCAAGATTCATCTTCAGCTGCCTCGGAAGTAGCTTCTTTCCCAATCGACAGTCGGGGGTCCTCTTAGCTGAAAAAAATGATTAGTATGCATATAATTGAGGTGGAGGCAAAGAAATTCACCTTTGCTTTCCCACGGGGTAATATCACAGGGATTAAAACAACGCATCAATCTGGTGGCTTATAAGAGTGGTTGGCTTTTTTGAAGTAATGCTATGCCGAATACCTTGGTTTCGATTGCGAGTAGAGTATCCATAGAGCTATGCATGGCGAGTATGAGTCTTTGTTGAAACCGTGTCATATAAATGTATTAAGCAAATTGTAAAGAGTCATTAAACCTCCAAATTACCCCCCTGAAGAATGCTCAAAGCCGCCTTCTTGTGGGCCGCCATGGCGATGAGGAACAGGCTTGGCCCAACACTTACCCTCGCAACCCCCAGCTTACCCAGATCTGCCGTCGACAGGGCACCCTCACCCTGCCCCAGCTTGACAGCAAGACGCCCATCGAACTCCTTGACCAGCGTCTGGACCTCGGCGTCCCTGAGGCCCCTTCCGGCCCCCCAGACAAACACAGTCGTCGCGCCGGCCTCGAGGTACGCCTTTCCACGCTTGACAGCCTCCTTCAGGCGCACCTCGTCGTCCAGGTCCGGGGACGCATCCAGCACGAAGACGTCGGTGCGTGCATTGAGCGCAAAGTCCGGGCATCCTGCATCAGCGGCGGCCTTGAGTGCGGCCTTGATCCGGCGGACCTGCTCGTCGACCGGATACAGACATCCGGCGATGCCCTTGTCGCGGCCCTCGGACGGGATGCTGTCTTCGATGTTGGCGCCGCTCGCACCGGCCTTGACGGCCGCCGCGACTACCTCCTCGATGCGTGAGCCGTAGCCGTCCTGGAGGTCTACAGAGAGGGGTAGTCCCGCCTTGACCACGGCTGGTGCAACCTTGCGGATGGCATCGAGGTTCTGCTCGAGGGTGAGCTCCTCGTCTTTGATGCCCAGAGCGGCGGCGAAAGCCCAGGAGGCAGTGGCGACGGCCTTGACGGGCTGGGCTTCGGAGCTATTGAGGGAGAGAAGGGCGTTGAGGGAGGCAAGGTCCCAGACGTTGGCGAAGATGACGGGATTGGAGGGGATGTGGAGGCCCTTGAGGGTCTTTGCGAGGGTGTTGGTGGCCATGATGATGTCGTACTTGGATCTTGGGCTAGGATGCTGGTGTCTACTCTGCGGTCAAGGGGGGGCTTAGGAGTAAAACGGCAAGAAAGAGAGGTTCTCCTGCACATATATAGCTTTGCGAACGTCAATAGTCTGCGGATTTGAGGTCACACTGCGTGCGTGCAGGGCGCCGTTGACAGCGAAACGAAAGTCACGGTGGAGTGGTCTAGCCGTTATAAATGTCCCCACGCTACAGTGTTGCTTTGGAAGTGGCTTGTGTTTGATGATGAATGAATTCACTCCTCGCTAGCGCTAGAATTCGCATACTTCGTATTACACTGCATTGACTCATTCGTGCCCAGAATCTTACCCATGCAGGTATTCAGATGCGCCAAAGAAAAACAGATTGACAAAGGTGTTAATTTGCTTAGGTGGTGTATGGATACTCGAATATGGTGTCTTCCAGGCTGCTACAGTAGCACTCCTGGACTCCAGACCTGCCTCAGTCGAGCCTAGCCACTGCCCCCTACCAGCAATGCAGATGGTGAGTTGATTGTGGCCAGTGGCAACCTTAGCTGTTGGAAGATTGGCATGCAAATTCACACAGAAAAAAAATATAACTTCTTTGAACTAATCCCCGGTGTCTCAACGGGAGTCACGGGGCATGGATCGGTGGAAGACCCATAGTACATATCGGAGTCTCCGGACTCCGAGGCCGAGTGTTGAGCCTCGGTCCAGCAGAGCTCTATGCTTCCGCAATACTACTTCATAGACTTTGGTTGGCCTCTTCGCTAACGCAACATGGCCTTGTTACCTTCCTATTCGATCTGCGCCGTTCTAATACTGTTTCATAGCACATCGGCAAAAGCATACGGAAAACAAGTCTGAGATCCCAAGAGGTGACTGATGAACCGCACATTGCGTAATAGACAGCAACGCGAAGCCGATCGGAGCCCCACTCTTAGCACCAGGGACACGGAGATTTAAGGGCAGGAACGACCCTGATTGCTCGACCAGCCCTCCTGCATGTGAAATCCCATTGCCACTCCATCGCCATTTTCTCCTCGACATGACCTTCCTCCCAACTTCACTCTCTTCCACAGTCTTCACCTTTCTTTGATCCCGCTGGCGGCGGATCAATTATCTGTCCACCCAATCGTTGTGTAATCTCATGCGCTGCGTTGTGTCTCTACGATACTATCGATCTTCCGCCTGTTTCTCGCGACGCTGCTCATGGCAAACGTAACACAGTCGCCCAAGATGACTGACTACCTCTCCAAGCTGAGCTTGGTCCCCGCGTTCCCAGAATACACAGGACCCTACAAGGTCGGCACCGTGGACGTCGAAATCCCCGTCACCAACCTGGGCGCCCCGAGTCCTGCGCCCGACAATGCCACCGGCATCCATACCGTCCAGTTTCGCGTCTTCTACCCTGCTGTCCCCGAATCCAACGAGAGTCGCATACCGTGGCTGCCAAAACCCCAGCGCCGCCATGTGTCAGCCTACACAAAGTTTATGGGAATCGGTCACACTGTAGCCAATCTCCTGTCCTTCTTCCCTCGCCACTTGCACTACACAACCATCCCCGCCCAGAAGAATGCGACTCTGCTCGCACCCGAAACCGAGAACCACCGGTGGCCGACAATGATATTCTCACACGGGCTGAGCGGCACGCGAAACTCGTATTCGTATATTGCCGGCTCGCTGGCGTCGCATGGCGTCGTCGTCTTTTGCCCCGAGCATCGTGATGGTAGTGCCGTGTGCACCTTCGTTCGATTACCCGACGAGCAAGATCGATTTCTCAAGTCGAGGACACGTCGAGCCATCCCCTACCACACAATTCCCCGGGAGGTCTCCCCCGAGACGTATGAGGCGCGTGAGGCACAGCTGAGAATTCGACTCTGGGAAATGGGATTGGCTTATGAAGCGATACTCGCTATTGACCTGGGATCAGAGTTGGCGAATCTGAACAGGTCAACACCGAGCCTGAGCCAGTTTGTTGGGCGTCTACATGTCCATGAGCCTGGGAGCATTATCTTTGGAGGCCATAGCTTTGGCGCGGCGACCATAACCCAGTTGTTAAAGTCCACCTACTATGCTGACAATGCCGACGTAGCAGGAATGGCAAAGCCATTGTTCACGCCCGACAAGGAAAGCGGGATTCGGAGACAGATCACGGAGAGGACTATGGCCATGCTGCTGGACATGTGGTGCATGCCGCTCCTCGGCCCGAACTCCAAGCCTCTCTTCGACTTGCCTTTGCCGGTGTACGATGACTTGGATTCGGCAGCGGGTGGCACAGCGCTGCTGGTCGTGGAATCGGAGGCGTTCTACAAGTGGACAGAGCAGCTTCACATCAAAGCTCGAATCGTGTGCCCAGATCCCAAGGTCAAAACTATATCGCCTGCAGTGTATGAGCGGCCGAGCGGTATCAAATACTCGGAGCCAAACTTTTTCTATGTCGCCAAGTCGGCTCACGTTAACCAGTCAGACTTTGGCATTCTCTTCCCTCGGCTCACTAAGAAGTTCCTTGATGCGGAGCAGCCCGAGCGGGCCCTCCGATTGAACCTGCGAGCGCAACTGCAGCTCCTCCGCGCCAATGGAATTCCCGTCGCACGTACTGCTGCCGCCGAGCTTGTGGATGGTGCGCATGTCGATTTGCTCGATATGGCCGGGCAGCAGGGTGCCGAGACGAAACCACCTGATGGACTGAATGACGACGAGGCCATTTTGGACCGCACCGGCACTCATGTTGTTGATCATTGGAAGCGGATAGACACCATTGGACTGGGCGATGCTGGCGAGAAGGAGAAGGGCAAGACGGTGGGCGAGCAGGTCGAGGAGGGCGAGGAAAGGATGAAGGGCGAGCTCGAGCCGAGCGAACAAGACCAACAGTCTGTTGTGCGTGCCTTGAGTGTGACTGCTACTGTTGCTGCCGCCTAGGCGTTCTTGCGAAGATGGCGGAGGGATTTCAAATGAGACATGACTTACATGACGACGGAGTATATACTACGTAGATGATATGCGGATTCGGAGACTGACTAAGACATGATACATAGCTGGGTTGGAGTTTGGGGGTAGCGGATTAGAGTAATATATACCGAACGATTTACAGAGATGGGCAGTATACGGAGTACATACCGGAGACAAAGAACCGGACCGGAGCTTGAGGGTCCGGGTCGGCCCCGAAGCGGCCTCCGGACTCCCGGAGAGCGAGGATAATCCGCGATGATCCGCCGACCAATAGCGAGGCGCTCCAGGTAGATGGTCGTGACTCGCGGGGTCGCGACTCGTGCTTACGAATGTTTCGGGCCGGTGGGACAAGCAGCAATATCTGTCCCTCGGAGACTTTGAAGGACTAGGTATCCGTGCGAGTACGTGTCCATACAGAGTCAAGCTTCCGGATACGGCCCACGTCCCGGCTCTCCTTTGGCGACCTCCGAGAGTCCGCCAGCATGGGAAACGAAGCGGCCAATGACGAGGGACCCTCACTCTTCGCCTGCTCCGAGTGCAAGACGCGCAAGGTCAAATGCGACCGCACCAAGCCCATCTGCAACCGCTGTATCAAGGACCATACATCGTGTCACTATCCCACCTCGCGCAAGAGGCCCCTGCAGCTGCCCTCGCGGCCCAGGCTGCATGAACTGGAGAACAGACTAGGTACGGATCTGGCTCGGCAAATGGGGCCCCACTCGTTGAGATGGCTGCCGCTGATGATATCTACACGGCTCAGTCGAGCTGGAGGACAAGCTCAGACAGAAGGAGGCGGTCGAACGCCACCTCCTGGGGACGGCGTTGGTTGGGACAGGCCGCTTTGAGAAGCTCCCGCCGCAATTGCAGATGGAAGAGCTGTGCGTAAATCTGGCGTGGTGGACAGGGTGGAAGAAGAGTTTCTGACGCCCCGTGTCCAGGACGAACATCTACTTTGCAAAATTGCACGCCGAGGCGCCCATGATTCACCCGTCTCGGTACTTCACCTCCCTATACCAGCCTCCGCACATGCAGCCGCCCATGTGCCTCCAGTATATCGTCATGGCTCTCGCAGCGAGGGTCTCGGCCGAGTACAAGGAGCTGGCGGAGCCATTCTACCGCCGGGCCCGCTACTACATGGAAGCGGACGAAATGAAGGTTGGAATGATACCGGACCACACACCACACCGATAAACCCTGTGGGACACACAGCTGACTGCATCCATGAGCAGGAGGATGGACATCATATCACCTTGGCTCATTGCCAGTGCTGGACTCTCATAGGACACTTCGAGGCGCAGCACCTGTGGTTCGCGAGGGCATCGATGAGCACGTCTCGGGCTGTTCGTCTGTCCCAGATCCTGGGGATCCATCTGCTGGACGGACCGGGGCCCATGAACCAGGTGTTGCCGCTGCCGAGAGACTGGAGCGAGGCTGAGGAGCGAAGGCGCACATTCTGGACTATATTCTGCATAGACCGCGGGACGAGTAGCACCACCAGCTGGCCGGTTCTCGTAGACGTGAACCAGGTAAGTGGGTATGGGTATGGGAGTGGGAGGGTGTCGGCTGATTACAGCGTGTCGAGTAGGTTTCAACTCGCCTCCCCGGATCAGAAGAAGCCTACAGAAGTGGCATTGAGGGTGCGTCTATCACACTTCCTGAAGCTCTCAGCTATGGCAACCTTCCACGGTCTGCCTTTGCCTGCAGGGTTGTGGCCATGCACCTCCTCCACGAGTGTTTCCACAGCAATAGCTCTCAGCCGGGTAACATCACGCCTGCATCCGTCGAAGCAGAGGACAATCTCTTCTGGAGCAAGGTCGGGCAGCTGGACAACAGCCTGGTACTTGCCCTGAAAACCCTCCCACAGGCGCTGCGGTGCCCGGACAACGCCCACGATAGTGACGCCGTCCTCATCAACCTCCAGCTGCGCACTGCCGCCATCTGCTTCTACCGCGCAGCACACGCACGGTCCCAAGCAGAACCTATGCCCGTCCCCGACCTGGAGGACAAAGCCTCCAGCGCAGCACAGGATATCGTGACGACCATTGCGCTGGCGGCCGACATCAATGTGCGCTTCCGCAACCCGTTCGTCGCGTTTGCGGCCTTCATGGCTTCGTTCGTCTTCCTCAAGGACTACGTGACCACGCGCGACGAGGGCAGCATGCACAAGCTGGTGGCGTTGCTGGACGTCATGGTGTCGGTCGGGACGCAGAACCCCGGGTTTGCGGCGACGCTGGCGGTGCAGATGGCGCGGGAGCTGGACAGGACGGGTGTTGATCCGACGGCCATGCAGAAGGTACGGCGATCATATAATGCTGTGGAAACTATGTTGGGTTGCTGACTCTTGAGGGATAGGTTCGGCATCTGATTGAGGGAATGGGGGTAGAATCACCGGTGCTCGGTAAGGAGGATCAGGGGAGCGGCATGATGATATTGTGCCCGTTTGAGGCCAACGGTGGGGGGTATCACCCCCATGATTTCAAGAGTTGATGAGATGATATAGACGATATTACGAATTATACAAGGACTATGTTCTTCATTGACACGATGTCTACCGTTTAATAGCGATGTTGTACGAATACAGGGCGCTACATGAAGAACAGCAACATTCGCAAGAGTCGCTGACGTACCTCGTCTGTTTACGCCCTTTCTGGTGGCATAACGGAAGAAATGTCCCGTGTAATGCGTGGGTTACAATGAGACGAGGCAACTGGCAAGGGACGTTGTTGTATTGTATGATTGCGTAGCAATCAGTTCTTGAACAGGCGAGCTATGAAGGATTTCCCGTGATACCCGCCATGTTTGGGCCAGATGCTAAAAATACATGGACTGGAGCATGACGCACCACCTGGTATGGGCTCGGCATAAATCCCCGAGTTCCATTCCACGACATGCATGGATGCGCAAAATGCCGACCAAGCTTGCTTAGTCAATGGGCGGACCCAGCGCATTAGCAACTGACATCACGAAGGATCAACTTGCATTTATCGAAACGGGTCTCTGAGATCGCTAGAAATTAGAATACATATAGTCATGCGGGTTTGCGGATGCTTGCGACTGGGGAGGGGGCCGCGATCTGGTATCTGGAGCCGTAGATCGGTGGGGAGTAGTGGACTGAGCCAAGTTGCCGTCCCACAAACTGTGACCGACGTAGTAGTATTAATAAAATGCATTATGGGTACTAGTATTACTCTTACATATCATATCTGACTGCCGAAACCCGAGTTTGCGAGCCCCACAGTCCAAGCCCCTAGGATTGGAACGAAAATACCACGGTTAGGGATACAGGATTCGCGACCTTGGCCTCTGTAACGGCGATCATGCTCGTACTTCTATCTTTAACGGTAAATAGTGTCCGTTTGAGATAATTAGTGCGTGCCTACAATATAATTTTTGGAATGGTCTGACTTGCCTGGTGATGGCCTCATATGTCAAAAGTGTTCATGGGCCATGTTGCCTCACTATGCACCCCCTTTCTTTTTCTTTCTTTTCTTTTTTTTTCATAAAAAAAAACGAATCTCTTTGTATCGGATGTCTACTAGCTCTGAATTAAACGTTTGTGTGCATAGAGGTGCCCTGCATCAAGTGCTGAGGTGGATTCCTTGGATCAGATGTCGGGACTCGGCCCACAAACGTGAAGTGAGCGAAATGCGGGGAAGAGGGGCCAGTAAGCTTATTCCTGTTCCTTCGGTCTATCATAATCAACTATCGAAACTAATTTGGAAACTGGAGACTAGGCCTGGCTGTAGAGGATCGTCGGTCGTAAATTGAAACCGTCAATGACGTTTCTGCCCAACTACTTGCTCAGATGCCTGCTCTCAGAGGGAAACTCTCGCCAAGTTAGCCAACTGTGGGTGTTGAACATCCAGTTTCTGGATCATGCAATGGGTCAAGCTTCTATTTTAGAAGCGCGTGGAGTTGTTTAGGACGGAGTATATTAAGTCTACGCTTGCCTGCTGGAAATGGAGTTGAGACATCAACATCACGAAACAAACACCTCTACTACACTTCCCACCAAGCATTCCAAGACAACAGACTGCCTGGTCCATCATCGACAATTCAACTATAAACCATCTCTGAAACCTCATTCAAAATGTTCTTCTCTACCATCCTCGGTTTCGCTGCGGCTGTGTCGGCTGCTGTAAGTCACATCCACCCACGCCACTGTCAAAGCTTGACCTATGCTGACTCGGATTGTTTGGCTAGTCTCTACCTTCTGTTCCCAAGGTTCTGGCTCGAGACGACGTGAGTAGAGGCCCCCCAAAAAACCAACGCTGCCACCCTGCACTGTTTCATCTACTGACATAGCACGAAACAGGGCGCCATCAGCTGTGAGAAGCCGAGCAGCGTCGAGGGCCCCATCCAGGAGCGCGAGAACTTCGTCGAGGGCCAGGAGTACCTGCGCTCCCTGGGGACCTGCGGAGCGGAGGCCAACTCGTGCTCGCGCGTCAGCTGCTCCAACGACGCGGGCATGTGGCTCTGCGCGGGCGACGAAAAGGCCGAGGTCGAGTGCGGTGTCATTGCCGACTACATGGACCATATCTTCGACGAGTGCCAGTCGGACGGCCAGACCTATGTCAAGGCCGCGTATGGCTCGCAGGAGAACTCGGATGGCTGGAGGGTCGAGGTTGGCTGGGACTACTGCTAAGGGGGTGGTATTAGGTTGTCTTTGTGATTGGACCTGAGTCACTTTGACAGTTATCAATATGTTCAGACTTGTATATTGTTATTATAGATTGGTAGTGATTATACAATCAATACCCGCTTACACTACGTTTCCAAAATTTGTTTGAAAAAGCTTCCTACAAATGCAGTTTCATGAGCCTGCAAAGGTTTTATGATTAACTGTTGTGGGGTGGGCGTGAACGAAGCTTCAAGACCATGTGGCGTGACAGACAGGACGTGCGATGGTCCGTCCGAAGTCTTGACCATCCCCTTCAATCACTGCTTTCTCTCCCCGCTCGTCCCTCTCACTGATTACTATTTAGCTAATGCTTTCCAAGCCCAAAAAATGTCCCTCGTGATTGTCATGGTGACGATGGTTGCTCTGCTGTGATCGTCTAGCCCGTGTACTCTGTGAATGGGCGGGAACACTAGCACCAGGTGTTCCTCGAGGCTGATGGCTGCAACTACCCAGGCTACCTATGTGGAATGGCCTCCATGGAATTCTCTTTGGGAATTTCGAAGCATTCACCTCTGGGGGACCACGCCTTGAGGGACAAACTATGGCACCCCTATTCCCCTCCAATTCCGTCATCAACGGCTCCCTGCCACTCGACATCCTGAGTAAGATGGGCACATGGGCAAGCTCTCACAAGCCGGTCACTTTTTATCGGCTCCGGGAGATCCGAGGGCACAGACTCTGCGCCGTGAGCTATTATTTCCACGGGAAAAACCTCCTTTATAAAGACGCAGTCCCCGCTGCTACCTCAATACGATATCGCAAAGCCTAAGGGGGCCCACGCCTCCGCCTCCGCCACGTATGATGTGGACGAGGGGCGCGCAAGGGCTCGGGCCAGAGGGAAGTGATACTGCTGCGAAGGGGACAGAGGAGCATGAGCTGGCCCAGTGGTGATTCGGGAAGCATCTGGCGATCTGAGTCTGAGACATAGTACCAGTCCGTTTGAGGCAAGCAGCCCACGTGCATCTGTGGGAGCTGGGCCTCGGCGTTGCAGAATCGGCCATGTCTTCCTCACCACCCCCGTTCTTGTACAGAGTTTCAACAGTTTCCTGCGCTGAAAGATTCGAGACATGCATACGGAGTAGAAGCTGCCACCGCATCGCCCCGCCCGCCGCCGCATGGCATCCAAACACCCGGAAAGGTACCGTACGAGTGTGATGTATGCATGGGGATGGGTTATGTGGGGAATACCTCGGCTTGCATGTGGAGTCACGATGCACCCCAGCAGTCCCATGGGAAAGGGGTGATCGATGATGCAGGTACGTACTTATGATGGGATCTGATTAGTATCAATAGCCCGTCTTGTCGGTGTCCGTCCCATCTTCGGCCGATACTAACGCCGGCAGCGCGCTGCAAACGCTGCAATGCCGGTGTCTTGGCGGCGGTGCCTTGAGAATTACCGGTGCCGCTATGCCGCGATGCCAGCCTCACTGCCCAGCCGGGTGAGGCGTCGAAGACAACGTGCCACTAGGCGGATTTGCAGGCGGGATTGCATCAAAGCCATTTGCAGGCGATAAGGGGCAGGCCTCCAACGGTAGCCGTTTGCGAAAAATTCGAAACCGGGCGCGTTGGCCAGGTGGCGGGGTTTGTTAGGGGAGTCTCGTCGGTGGGTGGCTCCGGGGACGCCGAGCCGAAACGCCGGGACCATGGCTGAAGCTGCGTCGGCGAGTCAGAGGGCGGCGCTGCGGCGGCTACGACGCTTAGGTGGCATTAGTACGGAGTGGTGCGTGGTAGGATTACTGCTGACGGTTACGAGGATTACGTCCGAAGGGAGGCGTTAGGCCCGGTCGGAGTGGGTCCTCCCGACGGAGCCGGATTTCGGGATTGCGGCATTACGCCGGCGCGGCCCGTCGAGCATCCCATTTGTTGATCGAATCATCAATTATCACAAGCCAGAGCCGCTAAGCTCCGTGGCCTGGTGAGCTCTTTTTTGTATTAATATTAGTACCCGTAGATCCCTCCACACCCTCCTTCTCACCGCCTGAATCCCGCCCTACTACACACTTCAACTACGCCATCCACATCCAACATGGGAGACGTGGTAGACGTGGCCGACACGGCCGACACAGCCGACATTCCAGTGCCCCCAGGGCTGCCCTTCCTGGGCAACATCAAGGCCCTCGATCCCGAGTTCCCCCTGGGGTCCATGTTATCCCTCGCGGAGCAGCACGGTGAGCCACCGCCCCCAGCGACAACGCGCCCCGCCTCGCTACCACCAGCCCCCCCTGAGCCCCTGACTGACTCCCCGCAGGTGAGATCTACCGCCTGCACTTCCCCGGCAGGACCGTCGTCGTCGTCTCGACCCGGGCCCTGGTGCACGAGACGTGCAACGAGAAGCGGTTCCGCAAGAGCATCAACCTCTCCCTCCAGGTGAGTGGACCCCAGGATCGCAGAGGGCGTCAAGGCGGCTGCTGAACCCTGCAGCAAGTACGGCACGGCGTCCACGATGGCCTCTTCACGGCCAGGCAGGAGGAGGAGAACTGGGGCATCGCCCACCGCGTGCTGATGCCCGCCTTCGGCCCGCTCTCGATCCGCGGCATGTTCGACGAGATGCACGACATCGCATCGCAGCTGGCCCTCAAGTGGGCGCGCGCGGGGCCCGACTCGCCCATCATGGTGACGGACGACTTCACGCGCCTGACGCTCGACACGCTGGCGCTGTGCTCCATGGGCTACCGCTTCAACAGCTACTACTCGCCCCAGATGCACCCCTTCATCGAGGCCATGGGCGACTTCCTGACCGAGTCGGGCGAGCGCGGCCGCCGCCTGCCGCTGCCCGAGTTCTTCTACCGCGCCAAGGACGACAAGTTCGCGGCCGACATCGAGGTGCTGCGCAGCACCGCCAGGGGCGTGCTCGAGTCGCGCAAGGCCGGCGCCGGCGAGGGCGACCGCCGCGACCTGCTGGACGCCATGCTCAAGGGCCGCGACCCCAAGACGGGCAGGAAGATGACGGACGAGAGCATCATGGACAACCTCATCACGTTCCTGATCGCGGGCCACGAGACCACGTCGGGGCTCCTCTCGTTCGCCTTCTACCAGCTGCTGCGGCACCCGGAGGCGTACCAGAGGGCGCAGCGCGAGGTGGACGAGGTGGTGGGCAGGGAGGTCATCACGGTCGAGCACCTGTCCCGGCTGCCGTACATCAACGGCGTGCTGCGCGAGACGCTGCGCGTCAACGCCACGATCCCCGTCTTCACGGTGGAGCCGCTCGAGGACACGGTGCTGGGGGGCAGGTACCCGGTCAGGCAGGGCGAGGTCATCATCAACCTGCTGGCCAAGTCGCAGGTCGACCCGGCCGTGTTCGGCGACGACGCGCTCGAGTTCAGGCCCGAGCGCATGCTGGACGAGCCCTTCGAGGCGCTCAACCGCGAGTTCCCGGACTCGTGGAAGCCCTTTGGCAACGGCATGCGCGCGTGCATCGGCCGCCCGTTCGCCTGGCAGGAGGCGCTGCTGGTCATGGCCATGCTGCTGCAGAACTTCAACTTCGTCATGGACTCCGGGTACACGCTGGGCATCAAGCAGACGCTGACCATCAAGCCCAAGGACATGTACATGCGCGCCGTCCTGCGCGACGGGCTGACGCCCACGACGCTGCAGTACCGCCTGGCGGGCATGGCTGGGCACGAGAAGACCGCGTCCGCCAGGGCCGAGGCCGGGTCCGGGGAGGCGGACGGGGCAGGATTCCCCGTCACCATCCTCTACGGCTCCAACAGCGGCACATGCGAGGCCCTCGCTCGCCGGGTCGCCGCCGACGCCCCAGCACACGGGTTCCGCGCCGCCAGGGTGGACTGCCTCGACAGCGCCAAGGGAGCGCTGCCCAGGGACCACCCGGTCGTCATCGTCACCGCGTCGTACGAGGGCCAGCCCCCCGACAATGCTGGCCACTTTGTCGCGTGGATCGAGGACTCTGAGCAAGACTCCCTCAGGGGCGTGCCCTACGCCGTCTTCGGCTGCGGCCACAAGGACTGGGTCCAGACCTTCCACCGCATCCCCCGCCTCGTCGACAGCCAGCTCGAGAGGCTCGGCGCGTCGCGCGTGGCCGACATGGGCCTGACGGACGCCTCATCCGGCGGCGTCTTTACCGATTTTGAGACGTGGGAGGACGGCGTGCTGTGGCCCTCGCTCTCGTCCAAGTTTGACGTCTCCAGCCACGACAGGAAGGGGGGCGCGGGCGTCAAGGTGGCCATCACCAACCCGAGGGTCAGCAGTCTGCGGCAGGACGTCCGCGAGGCCGTCGTGGTCGAGTCGCGCGCTCTGTCTGCGTCGGGCGACAAGAGGCATCTCGAGATCAGGCTCCCCGAGGGCATGGCCTACTCGGCGGGCGACTACCTCGCCGTGCTCCCCATCAACCCGCGCGAGACGATCCACCGCGTCATGAGGCGCTTCGGGCTCGCCCGTGACGCCCACCTGGAGATCACCACCGACGGCGCGTCCACGACCCTGCCGACCAACACCTCCGTGTCGGCCAACGAGGTGCTGGGCTCGTATGTCGAGCTGTCGCAGCCCGCCACCAAGAGGAACCTGCTGACCGTGGCCGAGCACGTCGAGGATGCCAAGACCAAGTCGGAGCTGGACCGTCTGGCCAGCGACGGGTACGCTGATGAGGTCAAGGCGAGGCGGCTCTCCGTCCTGGACGTGCTCGAGATGTTCACCGACATCGACCTCCCCATCGGTGTCTTCCTCTCCATGCTGCCTCCCATGCGCGTCCGCCAGTAGTGAGTTAAACCCATACCACTCTGATCATCTGCTCTCTAACTGACACTCACTCACAGCTCCATCTCCTCCTCGCCCCTCTGGAACCCCTCCCACGCCACCCTCACCTTCTCCGTCCTCAACCAGCCCTCCCTGTCGGGCCAGGGCGCCCACATCGGCGTCGCCACATCCTACCTCTCGTCGCTGCAGGAGCACGACACGCTGCACGTCGCCGTGCGGCCGTCGCACCCGGCCTTCAGCATGCCCGCCAGCCCCGAGTCCACGCCGGCCATCTACATCGCCGCGGGCAGCGGCCTGGCGCCCTTCCGCGGCTTCGTGCAGGAGCGCGCCGCGATGCTGTCGTCGGGCCAGCGCGCGCTGGCGCCCGCCGCGCTCTTCTTCGGCTGCCGCTCGCCCGACCAGGACGACCTGTACCGCCCCCAGCTGGACGAGTGGGAGGCCCTCGGCGCCGTGCAGGTGCTGCGGTCGTACAGCCGCGCGGCGGACCGCGCGGGCGGGTGCAGGCACGTCGACGACGCCATGTGGGAGCACCGGGCGCGGCTGATGGAGCTGTGGAGGCAGGGCGCCAAGATCTACGTGTGCGGGTCGAGGGGCGTGGCCGAGGCCGTCAAGGAGGCCATCGTCAGGATCAAGGTCGAGGCCGATGGCGACGAGGCCGACGAGGCCGCCACGAGGAAGTGGTTTGAGGGGCTGCGCAATGTTCGCTATGTCATGGATGTTTTTGATTAGAGGCCGGCACCTGATGAATGATTTTCAATGTTTTGGACGGAATGAGTAGCATGTTGGAGAATCAGAGTTGTGCATCGTGTTTAGATATGTCGCTGGGATGATAAAGAATAGGCTGCTATCAAGCATAGGTAGAGACTGCCGAGAACGAGCTTGCCGCTCTGCAGCACACCTCTCGAAACATAAGCCTGGGTAACCGAAGATGGCACTTTGTGAAGAGGCTCTCTGCTGATTCACAGCTGACAGCGCATCCCAAGAGCATGTTATCTGGATGTCGATGGACCCAATTCCTCGATATTGACACACGGCCTGCCGTTTTGGCCCCCAAGCTACGTCAGACAAGCTATTCACTCTGATGCTCTCAAGAGCATGATCCAAATAGTGCTTCACGGCCTCTGCGCCAACTATCTTTATTCAAATTCTCAGAAGAAAATACAAGCCGCGACAATCCTGGGACGACATGCCCGCGATGAACTCCATAATAGGTTGTTGTAGAAGGACATGAGCATTCGCACCATTTGTATCTTTCAAAACAATTACAGAACCCTCTCCATGCTCAGGCTCATTATCGGATGGCCGAATCTGAAGTTCCAGCATGAGGAAATGGTTATATCATAGTCCAATGCCGCACTCTCACGGCTTTCCTACAGCGCTGAGATATGGAGACTGCCTATCATAGTACGACTCCCATTGTGCTCACTCTTGCCTGGGGACTCAATGTACTAATCCCCAGTACTTGAGCTATAGGGTTTGCCCGAAAACCACACATTTGCCTGGCAAAACAGTTGCGTATGTGTGGACGCCGAACACTTCATCAACGACAGAGGCCAGAAAACCCAGACAGTGACCAGACCACAACCACCTCCCAAGGAGACATGGGCGATGCCCTGGTTATGGATTCAAAGAGGCACCACTGCCAACTGCCATCGACCGATCCCATGCAAAGTTTGGAGGCCCTGACCAACAGGGCCACGCTGCCCACAGCAGGAACACAAGAAGAACCGCTGGCAACCCCGATGGTGGAACCGTGACCATCATGCTGGCATATTTCGCAACTTGCTCTGAATCTTGCAGAATCCAGGCAGCCTCTTCGCGTGCGGCTGTCCATCCAACAACCTCCCACTCCGAGATAAGCGAAAGGGAATGAAGCGGTCTCAGCCGACGTGCATGTCATATGCGCGCACGTTGGAAGCACACACCAGTCTCCGCCACGTCACACCCGTGGGACTCCAGCTCGTGGCTGGGCAACTTTACATGGGCACATGAAACTACTGTTGCAAAGCGCACATGGTGGGCCAGATGCATCTGTTACATATGCATGTTGGGCGGCCGGCGGGTGACTGGGTCCCTATCACAGCTTTCACCGTTTCGTTGCGCAAACCAAAGAGCTGACCGCCCACGACATAGGTATATACGTGTTGTCTCTCATGGAAGCATGCAGCGCACCACTGTTTTCAACAGTAATAGTAGTCGACACAGATCTTTCTCTTCATACAACCGCGCAAGAGCTTTTGTACTCTCCCGGGTTCACCGTCCAGGCGGTTGGCTCGATCCTCCTGGTCGCTGAACACGGCCGCCGTATGCATGTTGGTCCGCACGTCACGACCAACGCTCCAGGATCGTCAACATTGGTCGAATGAACTCAGTCTGTCTAGCAGCGGGGATGGGTATGCCTGATAGTGTTGGTTGTTTGCACATGGGCTGGAAAGACTGTACCCGAACACGAGGTAGAAAGACGGTGTCCCCGCCCTGCTGCCCTGCCTCGCTACCCTCCCCCGAGTCTCTCTTGGACGAGCTTCTTCCGTTGAAAGCCTTACGAGCGAGAAAATAACATCGTCTCGGCGAAACCCAACGGGTTATTCCTCAACCACCGCCGACATGTCGGGCTACCAGCCGCAGCCAGAACATCCTCCGCAGTCGCCATACAGTGACGGGCTCGAAGTCTCATACAATGAATCAGTATCAGTCCCGGAATGGGTCTCCGGAGGCTACGAGGACCCGTCTGATCAGAAGTTTGCCGTGGATAGTCCCGAGGCACAGAGGAAGGAAGACAACGGTCCTCCCGCTGTGGAGCTTCCCGTCTTCGAAGAACCCCCAGCAAGACCCTGGTGGAAGAGGATGAAGATACTGCTCGGCGCAGTCACTGCAGTGGTCCTCATCATAATCGCCCTAGGCGTCGGGCTGGGAGTTGGTCTCAAAGGCAGCAACGAGCCAGGCGGATCAGACCATGCTGAGGATTCAACCGGCCCTCCCCCATCCTGCAACGGCGGCATATGCCCGGCAATTCTCGCCACAACAGTCTACAGGTCCTCCGTTCTGGTATTCTCGCGGACGGCCAACGGTACTATTGCGTACCGCAACTACACTGGTTCGTGGGCAGACTGGCACGACCTCGGCGATGCGGTCGGCGACTTCATCAGCCAGCCCTTTGTTAGATCATGGAAAGTCAGCAAGGAGTTGACTCGTCTCGAACTTGTCGCTGTCACCAGCAACAGGCGTTCTGTCTACGGAACGTGGTACTCGGAGCACGAGGGCTGGGCACCCGAGGAAGGATACTGGGTCGACCGAGGTGGCAGGGCTGGGAGCGCCATCACCACTTGTTTCTCCGAACCTAAGGAGATGTATTTCTGGACCAAGGACTATAAAACGGACCAGATTCGCTTCTCCCAGTGGCACCCAAAATATTCGCACCCAGAGGACGTCTCCAAAGAGGGTAAAGATGGACTGACAGAGGATTTTGGCGACTTTTCTGGTGACGGAGATGACTGGACCATTGTGTGGCCATCCTTGGATAAAGGTGCTGTTTCTGCGCCTGCCGTTGCCTGTCATCACTCGGATTCTCATTTCCCCGTGGAAGTCTTCTGGTATGGGGAGGACAGAAAGTCATTGATACACTATCGTTATCACAATCCTAGCCAAGAATGGAATGATGGGTTTGTGGAGGATGGTAATTGGCTTGCTGACCCTGTCGTATATGTGTTCGATGGCGTCACGGACCGTATCGAAGTGTTTTGCATCACTACCGCCAGAACACTGGAGCACTTCATCGTCACAGACTTGGATGACGAAGAAGACACCGATTTCGACGAGATAGAGCTCGGCGGCACCCTCCTAAGTGCCCCGGCTGTGATATCCTTGAAGGACAAGGATCTTGATATCGTTGCCTTGGGAAAAGATGGGTATCTGCAACACATACACTACAACGGCGAGAAGTGGTCGGAATGGGAAGACCTGGGTATCCGGGCGAATAGCGCGCCATCCATGGAGGTCGTGGGTGACCAGTTGTTTCTCTTTGGTGTATCCGACGATGGAAGGTTGCTGTCGTGGAGGAGGGATACATCCTCGAGGTACATCTGGAAGGGTTCCCTGAAGCTTGAGGACTTGGGAGGCAACCTGACACTTGATTCATGAAGGAGACTGGGCATGGTGAGAGACGAATCAAGAAACCAGTAGCTGGCAGTTTACTCAGTACAAGATCTGGCTGACCTGAGAATGATCCGAGAGGCTGAGTGCGTGGTTGTCATGGAGTGGGTGCCTCTGAGACCAGTGGCCACGGACAGTCTGCGGATGGAACAAGTCCGTTAAACTACAATCTACATGCTAAATCATGGCATTCCGTTTCTGGGTCTCTTTGATTCCTTGGGTCGGCCAATCCAATCACAATCCATCCGAGACAGCACACCTCAGGGGTTGGAAGAATTGCCCCCCGCCGTCCAATGGCTTTCCGGTATTGCCTTCAAGAACCGATCACTTGATTTTGAGTTGGGCAAGGTCATTTTCGTCCCGGTACGGGTTTCTCGTCTTCTTCTTGAATTTCAGGTGATTCAGAGCAGCGAAGCAGAGGTCTTTGCTTCGCGTCGATGTTGGGTTAGACATGGGGCTTGAGGCTGGGTCGCGAAGCATGTCAGGTGGGGGGGGATTTGCGTGCTTCGGAGGAGTGTTGAACAGCTGGACTTGCTGCTGGGTTCGGAATTTGAAGATCCATGGCCAGGATTTATATAACCCAGCTCTGCGGAAGCAATGGCACAAGAGAAGCCGAAAATTCAGAGCGTGTTGTTGTGTTTGTTGGTGGGTTCCCCGATATGTGGAAAGGCAGAGAGCGATGCGCTTGGATCGAGAAAGCAACATACATCCAACCCCAAAAGAGCACAGGCCAAATGTAGTCATTTCTGGGGCATTGTCGCTGAGCAACAGGGGTCAAACAATCGGACGTAGCTAATCAGTTAATAGTCCCAACGGAAATAAGCAAATGGCTTGGTGAGTGGCTATACTCTAACTGGCACCACCCCTATACTTTACCTACTAGCTATGCTAGGCATTTGTCACCTGCGCCTGACTTGCCGTACCGAGTGAGTCATTATCCGTATTATTATTTTCAGTAGCTGTATCCAAAAGTCCGACAGGTACTTTGTGTCTCTGTACCTGATGGTCGTAGATGGTGGGGATTAGTTCCCATCATCCAACATACTGGTAATCATACATGCTCCAGCGCAGCCCTATCCAGCTTCCCAGTGACTAGTCGCGGAATACTCTGGATGAAATCAACTCCTCCACGCAACCGTTTGTGGTCAGCAACTCTTTCATCGACGTGCTTCGCAAGTTCCTGCGCCAGCGTTTCGCTCTCCTCGACTCCAGACGCGAGGGCGACGAGGGCGCGAGGTACCTGTGTGTTCTCCCCCCACGGCGCCGCTACCACCGCTACATCAGCAACTCCCGGGTATTGAATAAGATGCCACTCGAGTTCCGAAGGTGGAATCTGCTGGCCATGGTATTTGATCATTTCCTGGACAGGCGTTAGCCATTCGTACCTTGAAGGGGCCTTCATGACACTTGGTCGACATTACCTTCACCCTTCCTAGAACATACAGCATGTCGCCCCTGACCTCAACGACGTCCCCGGTGCGATACCAGCCATCCTTGAAAGCGGATCTGCCAGCCTCTTCATTTCTGTGGTAGCCCTGGGCGATGATGGGTCCCTTGAGCCACGCCTCACCGGGCTGTCCATGCTCGACCTCACGACCATGCTCGTCCACCAAGCTGGTAGTTCTGCATCAGCATGTTCGGTTGAACCCCTCATCGCAGGGGTTGAAAACGTACCGCATCAGCATGTTTGGCAGCAAAACACCCACACTGCCAGTCTTGTCGCGCCTGTCGGGCGGCATGTGCGTCGCCGCACCGGTCGTCTCGGTGGACCCCCAGGTCTGGCTGAGCAGCGCCCGATCATCGCCCTCGCCCCCCAGCCTGGGGCTCTCGTACACCCTGGGGTCCAGCGGCATGCCCCCCGAGTAGGCGATGCGCAGCGACGACAGCTGGTCCGTCACGGCGGGGTGGGACGCCGCGGCGGCGTACACGCGCGGGAGGCTGAAGAAGGTCGTGATCTTGAGCGCCGCGTTGTGCTCGAGGAAGGCGGGCAGGTCGAATCGGGGCATCCAGTAGACGATGCCGCCGTCGTAGACTGGGTTCACAAAGTAGCCCTGCACGCCCGAGATGTGGGCGCAGCCCAGGTGCGCGACGGTCCGAGACTCGAAGGGTTTCCCCGCAGCAGCCCATGTGTCCCATATTGGCCGGTTCATGGATGCGGGCAGGAAGGCCTCGGAGACCATGTTGGCGTGGGAGATGCGCACGCCCTTGGGGGTGCCTGTTGTTCCCGAGGAGTAGACGAGGCAGATGGTGGTCGTCTGGAGCTCTTCGGGGTCCGTCATGATCCTCCAGAGCAGCTTCTCCTGTGTAGGAGAGTAGGACCATTTGGCACTGTCATCGGAGGCTTCGAGGCTAGGTCTCGGAGACGTCTTGAGGATGAGCACATTCTCGGGTGACAAGCCAGCAAGCTCGGCAGCCTCCACGGCGACGTCGCGCATATCCTGGCTGCACACCAGCAGCTTGGCATCTCCATCGTGAATCTGGCGCGCAAGGTGTGCGGCCGGCAGCATTGTGCTCGCGGCGGAGTAGATGCCCTCTGCGGCTACGACGCCATAGAACAGGCAGGGCAGGGTGGCTTGTCCGCTGCTACAAGTGACAATGACATCCTTGGCTGGGCCATTTGCGCCGATTCCGTACTGTTCACGAAGCCAGTGGGCAATCTGCTGTGCTATGGCGCGCGCATCGGATTTGGTGATGACGGTGGTGGGATCACTTGCCTCTGCGTGTATGGGTGTGGTTTCCACCGCCTGGCAGTGTCGGGATTCTAATCCGGCACCAAAGACACGCATGGGTCAGTGAGGTCACCCTTTTGTCATGCAAAATGAAGCTGGCAGCTTACCGAAGAGGAATGTTAGGAGGTCGACACTAGGTATGTCAACCTCGTTTCCAACGTTGTACACCATGATGCTCACTGCTCGAGTGCGAGGCGACCTTGGGCGTGGGATACAAGGGTCTTGACAATATCCCAGTGCGGAAGACGGTAGAAGGAACGGTCCAAGATTGGAGTGAGAGAGAGATGAGGGACGAGGTCCAAACCTGAATGTGTTTGTGAAGTCACCCACCTTCTCCTGGTTTCTACCGCAAGGTTCTACGGGACGACGGGCAATGTCGGTGAATGCATACCAGGTATAAACATGGGTTCCCGCATCATCAAATATGCCGCGCAGATACGTAAGTACCAGACCCCCGGATAATATTACTCTGGCATCCTTGCAGAGAAAGATGCAGTCATATCCGGGGGAACATGTACCTGAGAGGAGTCTCCTCCTGGGACCCAAGTCAAGATGAGCACGCAGACCCCTGAGATGTTCCTGGTCCTCTCCACCGGTGTCGGGGAACGACGAGCGAGCTGTGGGAACATGAACTCTTCACTCATTACGTACCCCGTATGTACTGTGCATGTGAATGTATATGTACCTTTGTTGCACTTACATGGGTTTGGTCTGCATGTCGGTTACCATATCGTTCACCTTGGCCTGTGAACACCACCACATCCAGAGCGCCAAAATGCATCCCGTGGAGCAACACGTCGCCATTTCCATGTATAGACAGTACGAATCAACAGATATGTCAAAATGTGACATGTAGATATGTTTTATATCGAAAATAAGAAGCAGAATCAAGGCTCTACAAAACATGAGGAACAACACGCGACTCTTGAAGCACTACACTGCAGACTTTACTCCGAGGCCGCAGCGCTCTTGATGATCACGTCGGCCGCCTTCTCACTGACCTGGTACGTCGGCAGCGCAATGTACATGCCCGGGATCTTGGGGAACACGGAGGCATCGACGACACGCAGGCCCTGGACGCCACGCACGCGGAACTCGCTGTCCAGCACCGCCATGGGGTCGTCGTCGGCGCCGATGGGCGCCGTGCACGACGCGTGGTGGCCCCAGGCCTCGTCACGCGCAAACTGCTTCAGGTCCTCGGGCGAGGAGACGTTGGCCGGGGGCCAGACGCGCTCGAAGGCGCCGTCGAGGGGGATGAGCTTGTCGAAGGCGTCGATGCCGTACTGCATGCCCTCGACGATGGCCTGCAGGTCCTTGTCGCCGCCCTCGGCGAAGTAGTTGAAGCTGATCCGGGGGGTGTCGCGCGGGTTGGTCGACGTCAGGTTGACGGTGCCCGCGTTGTTGCGGCTGTGCGCCTTGAGGGTGAGCCACGTCCACGTGTTGAGGTTGGCGGTGGCGTGCAGCGAGTAGCCGGGGAAGTAGCCATTGAAGTAGGCAGGGACACCGCCGAGGAAGAGGTCGTGATCGTCTCCGGCGACAGACGAGTGGTGCAGGTAGCCGAAGGCGATGCCGTTGGTGGTGTAGGCGCCCTTGAGGTCGCCAACCGACTTGGACCAGGTGTTGTAGCACGGGTCATCGCCCTCGAGGAACGTGCAGTCGGCAAGCAGGGAGAAGTCGCTCTGGGCCTGTCCCACAATGCCAACCTCGTACCGGTCCTGGAGGTTGCCGCCGACGCCAGGGAGGTCCTTGATGACGGGGATGCTGTGAGCCTTGAGCTCGGCCGCAGGGCCAACACCGCTCAGCTTGAGGATCTGGGGCGTGTTGAAGGCACCGCCCGAGACGACGACCTCGCGGCTCGCATAGACGGTGCCAGAGACACCCCCATCCTTCTTGGAGGCGCGCGGGTCGGCACGGTACAGGCTCTTCCCGTAGAGGTAGTCGACGCCAGTCGCCTTGGGGGCGTCGCCCGAGGTGTCAAAGTTGACCTTGCTGACAAGCGTGTTGAGGGCAATGTCGAGGCGGTACTTCTTGGAGCCATCGTCGTTCTGGGCGTTGGCGACCTTGAGGACAAAGTCACGAGGGCCGGTGCGGATGTAGTTCTCGTCCATGGAGAGGGGGATCTGGTAGATGAGGTCGACCTTGTCGCGGGTGTCGATGGGGGTGTTGATATCCAGCGTGAGGACCTCGAGAATACCCGTCACCGTGTTGAGCAGCGAGCCGATGAGGCCCTTCCCAGTGGCCGTGGCAGCCGCAACCAGAAGCGACAGCACCTTGAGGTCCTGGGCGATGAGGATGGTCGGGGTCAGACGGGTAGGCAGCCAACCGTCCCAGCCGTGGCCAGGGCTCAGGAGGCCCGGGAGGTAGCGGTTCTTCTCCAGCTTCTTGTAGTACCCGTCCATGTTCTCGGCAGACCACGACTCGTCACCGGTCACAGCGGCAATGTCGTTCCAGTCCTTGTCAGTGGCCTTGATCATGATGAGGGCATTGTGCATGGAGCAGCCGCCGAGGGCACCCGTCCGGGGATACAGGATGCCCTTCTTCTCGGCGCCCTCCGGGGGGGTGGCATCGGAGAGATCCATCTTGTGCCAGTACTCGCCCTCCGGCGTCAGATACGTGTACTTGGAGTCCTTGAGGGCCTGCTCCTCGTCGGCGTGGTGGTCGACAAAGAAGTCCCAGCGGATGGGGTTGTACTCGCTGGTGTACGGGTGCAGCGCCGGGGCCTGGACCTGTCTGTCTGCTCCATGGTCCTCACCAGCATCAATGAGCAGCACGCTGTGGCCAGCCAGGGCGAGACGGGCGGCCAGAGGGGAGCCACCGGCGCCCGAACCCACGATGATGTATTCGTAGGTCGAGTTGGGCTCAGGGCCCTGGGCAGGGTGGTTGTAGCCGTTGGGCGGGAAGATGTTCTGGTCCTGAACTGGCTTGGCCGTCCAACTACGCGGTGTTAGTTGTAACATCTTGGTTGACATGGCACCACGGCTCTCTGACTTACGCTGCGACCGCGCCTGTGACGAACAGGGCTACCGGGGTGAAGCCTCTCATGTCTGCAGGAGTAGAAACAACGAATGACTAGGGCGATAGAATTAACTGTCGTTCCGGCAGCTACATCAACGAGCGACTGAAAGAGAACTGAGAGAATGGGGGGCCAAAGGAGCGACGCAGTCGAATGCTAGATATGGTGAAGGTCATGTAGGGTTGCACTAAAGCCTTTTAAATGACCGTCACTGGTCAGCGGTACCGTTGAGATTGACTGCTTGAGCCTGCAGCTGCAAATGAATTATCCCCCCCGGCCGCTCCTGAGTTGCTCGCTGAGTCGATGACACGGGTTGAGGGACACTGGCATTGCCTCACTGGCATTACCTCGCCAGGGGCGGTAATACGCCATGACACCCGTACCAGTACGTATTATGTCGGCAAGTCTTCAAGGCCTGGGATGATTCCACTGAGGGTCGACACGTTAACGTGTCAGCCCGAGAAACTGAAGAAGCTGGAGTGAGCACTGAGCAGGTTGAGGTACCTCAACCATGGTGACCCATGTCGGCGCTGGACCGGTCCCTCCCCCGGTCCCTCCCCCCCGTCGCCCCGGTTTTTATGCCGGTTGTCTTCCGTCATCCCATCCGCGATTCCACCCCTCCCACTCTTTCCACTGTTTCTGCCAGACTCGCCGCGGGTGCAATATGCATAACCGGTGGGGCCTTCCAGCCTCCTCAGCCTATGACGAAAGCCCAGCTGTGGCTGTTGAAGCTGTTGGTCGGCCTTGGGCCTGGGGGAGAGACCTGGGGATAGCGGCACATCGAATGAGGCTTCGACGCCCCCTGCCGGCACCTGTTGGGCTGTTCTGCACCTGTCCTGGTCAGAACCGAGAGGACAGGACACCTCATCTCCCCACGAGGCAAAACCTACGACGATTCGGCAGGGAACAACTACACCAGTTCCACACCCTGGCGAGGCGGTTTCCCGAACGGTGCTCAACCGCCCAAATCGACCCGTATATGCGAGCCATTGTATGTCTGCCTAGTACTGTTATCCCAGTAAAGCCCCCAAAGAGGCGTTCTCGACACCAGCTTCATGGTAAGGTATTGCATCTGATACGCAGTCTTACACACAGATACCTGTCCATGTGTGTGAGGCATGACAATTGACGAGTCAATCTGCTAAGAGATTATCCCAATAAACATGAATCCTCGAAAAGTGACTGAGCTGTCCCAGTTGATATCATCCAAGCAGAAGAGAAAAGAAAAAAGAACCCAGGTGTCTATGCCTACTTTGGGCCCTGGGTGCGAAGTACATCTAAACTGGTCATCCGTACGTACAGCACAGGCCACATCCCTACGCCGCGTTGTGTCTATGTGAGCCGTCGAGACTGTACGTCGACGACCCCTTGTCGAAGCCCCCGTGAGGGCGCCCCGGATACTCCATGTCCACCAGAGGCACAAAGTCGCCCTCGTCGCCGCGCATGGGCGTGTGCAGCGCGTGCACGCTGTCGCCGCCCTTGCCCATCGACGAGCCGGCCCCCTTGCCGCTGCCCATGCCGCCGGACTTGCTGCTGTACCCCTTGGAGCTGCCGTACGTGGCCTTGGACGAGCCCAGGATGCTCGCGCCCAGGGAGATGAACAGCTGGCGGACGGCGGGGAGGCACGCGCAGATGATGCCGATGTGGATCTCGAGGGTGCTCCACCAGGCTGCCTCTGTGTAGTCCCCTGGATAGTTTGGAAGTCAATGGTTAGCGATGCTGTTTGTGACTTTTCCAAGAGTGGCTTGCGGGAGGACGTACATGAGATGTTGGCTGAGTTGGCAAAGAGAACCAAGGCACGCAGACGGATCACGCTGATGATGGTGACGCTAAAAGGGATAAGTCAGAGAAACCAGAGACAGAAGGCTGGCGAATCCTTACAAGATGCCGAGAGAGAACATAAACATAATCATGATCTTCTTCTTGAGCTTCATCTGCAGCCCCCAGAGATGCTTCAGCGGCAGGCCCAGCAGAATAAGGTCAATGACAATATTAAAAATGGCACTCATCCACCCCTGGAGATGGATGTTGTTGCAGGTGCCCGTGCCCCAGTTGTCGTCCACCTGCTGCCACGACCACTCGACCGGCGAGCACTGGAAGGCCGTGGCAAAGATGAAAGCCAAGCCGTAGGCAACGCAGACGCCGCCCACGCCGTAGACGATCCTCCGGAAGGTCTGGTCGGGGAAGACGCGGAGGATGAAGAATAGGATGGAGAGCTTGGTCGTTGTGATGGAGGCAAAGTAGAATATCTCGCCAAAGTAGTAATACTAGAGGGCGCTGGTAAGAACTTGGGTTTGAGGAACAAGTGGAGTTGAGCAAGAACACTTACCATCAGGACATTCTTGATATTCTGCAGAGGCAGTGTCCACATGTCCTTTCCAAGCCCGTTTCTTGCCACTGCAAACATATTCATGTCAGTACCATTCCAGCAAGAGAAGCACGCGGGCGTCCAGCTCACGGGTCACAGCAAAGGCAGTCGGCGGCCCAGCCAGCACGACATTGGCAACCATCATCCAGTCATCCATGCCCATGACTCGGCCCTTGGAGAACTTGGACAGGATCCTCAGGACGAAGATCAGCAGGGCGAGCCCGCCAAAGACCATGCCGATGACCAGCGGCTCGGTGCTCTTGTCGCGGACGGGCTGCCCGCACATGGTCATGGAGACGTTCTTCGTCTGGAGGCCCTCGTAGGTTGTGCATCCCCGCAGCACGCAGCCGGTGATCTGGAGGTTGAGGTCTTCGTTGGTGCAGAGGCATGTGATGTTGGTTTGGCTGCAGCCGGAGTCTTTGATGAGCGGTGCCATGCATTCTTTCTGTTTGCACGTCACTCGTGGTCAGGACAAACTGGTCTCTTGGCCTCCAGAGTTGGCCATTAGTTTTTGTCAAAGTCCAGTCACTTACAGCACAAACGGGATAGTCCTCCTGGGCTTGTTTTAGGGCCGCGAGTGCTTTCTCTTGCGCGGACTGGCCTGAAGCTAAGCCAGCGAAGGCAGCTGCGGCTCCTAGTAGAGAGGTAGAGAATAGCATGGCGAATTGAAGGAGAGTGATGGAAGTTTGACCGAGGGGGGATCACTGTGGTACTCCTAGTGGAGAGTGCAAAGAGGATGTGGGACTCTTCTATACTCTGCATGCTATTCACAGAGAATTCCCCATGTATCAGGGGGGTTGGATTGACCTCTCTTGGAGCTCCCTGCCCCTACAAATCCATACGCTGGATTGATTCATCTTGAATGCCTTTCTCCTGAAAGATTTCCCTCGGTGGTACTGCCACCACCGCACAGCAGGTACAAGTGGGATCACTACGACTCAATTGGCGGGGACCTGGGATATGAAATCCGGGATCTGGGGGCGGGGCTTCGTCGTTGAATCTGGGGCTCGTCAGCTGCTGGACAACGGCCTACCAGGCCGGGGACATGGATGGATGGAGGTGGACGGAGGACGACGGAGGACGACGGATCATGGATGTGGGTGGAGGTGGATGGATAGACGGGCCTGCCTGCGCCCAGAGCAGTGCATCCAGGATGTGTGTTGCCTGGCTGCTGGCTGACAATGTTCATATGCAGCCATAGCTTCAGAAATGATATGTTACAGCCCGAACCCAGTGAATTCCCCAAGTCGACATGGAGAACAAGATGAACAGGGGCTTGCGACCCTGTTCCTTGCACGGTCACAAGGTTGCACTGCCATGACAGTGGCCGATGGTACCCTGTATTTCCCCTTTAGGCAGTGATACGTCAGGGCACCAGCGTGTGTTCAATGTTCCGCCTCTCTTCCTCTCGTTGAATGCTGGCTCTGCTCTCGGCGACATCTCAATTTGCTGTTTCTGCTCCCAGTCCATTCCCAGTCTCCCGCTTCCCCGCCGGCTCGGCGGGAACTCTTCAGCAAACAGCAACCCGGTGGGGGTTGTAATGATGGCAAGGCGAGCCTCGCAGTGTCTTCTTCTCTTCTTCTCCCTCACCACGAAATTTCGACCGGCAGCCGACCCCCCTGTGGACAGCTGCATGAGGTGTGGTATAACGAGGGCCTTCTAATACCCTCTTCACAGAGATGTACAGAGTACCTTATTGGGAATTGCAGAGCAAGGCACAACACCACGTTCGTTCAATCGCACCGACAGCTCGGGAGCTATACATATTCTAGGTCCATCGTGGACACTTGGCGCGCTACGGCCTGCGACGGGCAAATCGCCAGCACTTGGCACGCTATGACGGAGAAATCTCAGGCGAAGACGGTGGACTCGATTGCGGGCTCGTGAGGGGCTGGGAGTCGACGCACGATGGAAGCGAATAAACTGCCTGCCAGCTGCTGGGGAATGAAATGACCGAGGGGTGGTTTGTGGCATGCGCAGAGGTATCCCATTGAGTTCGGCCCATGGCCGCATTTGCTGTAATTGGCTTACAGAACCAGAACCCTGCTTCATCTCGCAGGCTATCATTTGTTTGGCGGCAGTCCTCCATCTGTCTCCATGTAATCTGTATGTACACATCTCCATGCGTTCCCAGTGTTGGAGCCCCTGCAGGTTGCGAACCGGTTTGTCTCCGCTGACGCTGGCCAGAATCAATCAAGAACAGCCAGTCTGGCCGAGTACAATGACGGTCGTAATACCGGAACTTCCAGCCTGTACGGATCCCAGAAGTTCCCAATAAAACATCCCTTCCCGCAGTGTTTCCCGCACTTGTGTCGGTGACGCCCGCATGTCGCTCTTTTGATCCCCCTTCTACACACACTCGTTCGTTTGTGCCGTTCACGTCGCCAAACCCAACATGAGGTTGACCCCCCAACTTGGCCGCCTCGCGTGTGCCCTTGGGTCTCTGGTAGGCCTGGTGCAGTCCTTTCCAACCGCCGAAAACCTCGCCAGGCTTGCCGAGAGCGAGGGCCTCACGGCGCGCCAGATCCATCAACATCTAGCAGAGCTTCAGCAGAAGCGCCAGCTCTTTGACCCCTTGGACACCCCCATCCAAGGTAAGCACGAGACACCTGTGCCTTGCCATATGGCACATTTTGTGCATTGTTCTAACTGCATTGCAGTTGATGGCGATCACGAGTTCCAGCCTCCGGATCTCGACGGCGGCGACCAGCGAGGACCTTGCCCAGGCCTGAATGCCCTCGCCAACCATGGATACCTTCCCCGTCACGGCGTTGTTGGCGTAAGTCATGTCGAATCTTTCCCAAATCGCTGTTTGCGACTCACATTGAAATAGTTCCTGGAGGTCATCGGGGCCATCACCACAGGTTCGTTATCCCACATCGCCCATTTCTGTGGAACTATACTGACATGCCGTTTTCAAGTCTTTGGCATGGGCGTCGACCTGGCCACCGTCCTAGCCATCATGGGCACCGTCGGCGTCGGGAATCCTCTTTCGCTCAAGGCCGGCTTCTCCATAGGCGGCAAAAGCACAAAGTCGAGCAACCTGCTCGGTAACTTGCTCGGCCTCCTGGGACAGCCGAGGGGCCTCGAAGGCAGCCACAACTGGATCGAGGGTGACTCCTCCAACACCCGCGACGACCTGTACATGACGGGCGATGCCTCGACCATGAACATGAGCCTCTTCATGGAGGTGCACGACCTGTTCGAGGATAAGGAGGCCCTTACGATGATTGACCTTGGCAACCGCGCGGCCCAGCGACTCGACTATAGCATTGCCACCAACCCCAACTTCTACTATGGGCCCTACACCGGCTTCATTGCCAGGAACGCGGGATATCTGTTCGCTGGGCGACTGCTGAGTAACCACTCTGCCGAACATCCTCGTGGTGGCCACCTGAGTTTGTACCCTGTTCATGAAGTATCCTCCAAGGTTATACTAACACATTGGATCAGCCAAGGAAGTGTTTGAGAGCTTCTGGGGCGTATGCAAGACCGACGACGGCAAGCTCGAGTACAGGAAGGGCTGGGAGCGCATCCCCGAGAACTGGTACCGCCTCGTGGGCGACTACGGGCTCGTGCCGCTCAACCTGGACCTCGTCGCCTGGGTGGCCCAGCACCCGCAGCTCGCCAGCATCGGGGGCAACATGGGCGAGGTCGACACGTTTGCGGGCGTCGACCTGGGAAATGTCACGGGAGGTGTCGTCAACTCGGTATCCCTGCTCGAGGGCAACAACCTCGTCTGCTTCACCCTCGAGATCGTCAAGACCTTTGCGCCGAACTCCCTGTCCAGCCTGTTCGCAACCTTGGCCAAGCCCCTCGAGATGATTACGGATGCAATCTCTCTTCCCCTGCTGGACCTCGACTGCCCGGCCTTTGATGACCTCGAGGAGGGCGGGGAGGACCTCATCGGCAATCTTCTCGAGAAGTTCCCTGGTGCGAAGAAGAGCGGTTACGCCTTTTGATCGTGCTAGGTCCTAGGCTCGAGGTCACTCGTGTGCCGTTCTCTGTGTATACAAATCATTAGAAGCTTCTACATGTATTCTTGACTCTTTCAGCTACATTAGCATGGGTGACTAGTTCCTATTCATTAGAAACAAGTCGATGCATCCAAAAAGCCTTTCTTTACTTCTCACACCAATGTAAAAGTTCAGGGGGAAGCAAACGCGTGATATTCTCTGCCAAAGCAACAAAATCTAAATCAATCCAGGTTCCCTGTTGCGCCGATTAGCCATCAATACCCAATCTCTACCAAAGCAACATAATGCAAATCAATCTAGGCCCATGCTGCCTGTCGCGCCAGTTAGTCGTCAATGTCCATAGGGTCACCAATGTCCATAGGATCGCCAAATTCCATGGGATCGTCGATGTCCATGGGATCGTAGGGATATATACCTTCATCCTCCTCAGAATCCTCCCCATTCTTGACAACGACTCCTTCCTCGCTGAGCACTTCCTCTTCTTTCACCTCTGCACCATCTTCAGCCCTTGGCATCCTGCTGGGCGTGTCCGGAGTTGACTCATCCTCACTCGCTCCTCCTTCACCATCACTCTTCCTCTCAGCTCGGCCGTCCTTCACCACGCGCCGCTTCCGGCCATCCAGATTGTACCAGAGGGGCCGCTTTTCGCCAATCTCAAAGGCACCATCAACTGTGAGAACGCTGCCGTCATTGCGAGGAGCCACCTTGCGCGTCAGCAGGGCAAAGAGATCAGGGAGACACCCCTTCCTGAGCGGGCTCATGCGGTCCCGCTTGGACAAGCCCATCCCGTTGGCCAGCCTCACGACGCAGAGCGACTCGGGAGAGTCGACAAAGCCCGCAACGCCGTGGATGTACTCGTCGCCGCGGACCCACGGGTGCGCGAGCAGCGTGCCCCTGGGGTTCCACGCACCGGGCCTGGTCTCCCGCGGGTGCTGCAGCTCCCAGACGAGGTTGCTCAGGGCCTGCTTGTACTCCAGTGCCAGCGCGGCCCGGTCGGCCTCTGCATCCCGGTCGTACTCCTCCTCGACGTAGCCGGCCACGGCGATGTCCAGCCTCTGCTCCACGCCTGCGCGGATCTTGCGGGGGATGGCGGCGCGCCACTCCAGGAACCACCACATAAACTCCCTCGCGAGGCGCTCAATGTCCACGCAAGAGTGGCCCTCGTGCATGTCCTGTGGAGGCGGCGCCCGGCGAAGAGCCGGTGTGGGAGACTTGAGGTAGGAACTTGACAGCGGGCTAGATAGAGGGCTCGAGAGGGGGCTGGATAAGCGCCGCCTGGGACTGCTGAAGAGACTCGGGGACCGAGGGGAGGTTGGGCTGCTGAGTCCATGTCGGGGCCATCTCTGCATCCCAGAAATAGGGGTCATCCTCCGGTGGAGCACTGGAGCTGGAGGCATCCGATCGGGACAGGCGCTGATGCTGAAATGGGTGCCCAGTCTGAGAATCGGCCTGTACAGATCGTTAGCACGGACCTGGAAAAGGGGGCTCGAGGCAGCCTCCCGCGAGAGACAGTTCTCTTCCTCGCTCTTGGAACCAAACAGCACGCGCCGGAATGCGTCGGAAGGGTTGCCGCTCTTCAGCACAAACATACCGGGTATAACGCCCCCATCAATCTTGGGGAGGTAGTGACGGCGGTAGGCTGAGACGATGAGGTCGGTGAAGCCGCGGATGAGGTCGCAGTAGAATAGCTGGTACTGGGCAATCGCAGGATTGAGGGTTCGCTCGAGCGGCTCGGAGGGCTTCATAATGGAAATGAGCGGCTTTTCTGGCTCTCGGTTGTGCGTAACTGTACCTTGAGCTGAATCGCTGTCGACCTCGTCGATGCTGAATTTCGGGGGCGAGTCCGCCCAAGAGCCAGGCATATCCGTGACAGAGTCGAGGGAATCCATGCTTGCTGGTGTCCCGAGAGATTGGTAATTTGTGGTGAGTATAATGAGAAGTCAAAGTCAACATTCAAAGGGCTGAAGTTTGCAACGAATTTATAGACGGCGAGAGGGTTCTTGTTCTCTACGACGAAGTCCTATTCACTCACATTGCACTTCACGTGGCCTGATACACAGTTCTGGAGCGACCCAAATCGGAACAAACCAAGGCTTAGATGATTTTGGCAAACAGTAGTGACTAGTTTGCACACAGTTGAATAAATAATACTTGGAGGTGCTTTGAAAGATGTCCCCTACTCGCACAAGCAATACCCCTTTATGCCCTCATGGCTCTGGCGAGGAAACCCTGCTTCGCTCCACCAAACTCCTCTGGGAGTTCAGATTGAGAAGAGAACCACTTCCAACCAGGATCTATCAATCCGGCACTCGTAAACCACTCATCCAGCTGTCTTCTTTCGAACCCCATGCTTGACATGATTTGGCGCGCTGGTTCATCAGCGGATAGTGCAGCCGACGAGCACCCGCTCTCGGATGCAGACACCCAGTCGATCATCAATAGCACGCCACCAGCTCGGAGCCTCCCCGAGAGCGTCTTGATCATACCCGCCGGGTCATCAATGTGGTGAAGAGCCATGCTCATGACAATCAGGTCAAAGTCGGAGAACTCGGGCCCGTTGAGGTCCACCGAGGGGTTTGTGCGGGCGTCGACAAGGTCGCCGTGAACAGCATGCATCTTTGAACTGTCGTAGCCGTGTTCCTGCGCCAGTATGTTGTACTGTTCGACCATTCCGGAGGATATGTCGATGCCACGGATGGTGTCGACGTAGCCTGCCAGAGCCTGCGACACTCCAGGTCAGTTCTCGCCGCTGCAGGGGTTGCCGATTGGAGACTTACACGAGACGCAAGGCCATTGCCACAGGCATAGTCGAGCATTCTGATCTTCTTCTCGGAGTTCGTTTCGCTCTTCCTAGGAAATCCCAACCAGTCGACCTGGTCGCGCAACTCGTCCGAAATTTGGCTGCAAAGTTTCTGGACCCAGGGAGTGTCGAATACAGTGGCGGCGACTTTGCTAGCCCTATCATCAGCATACTTGGACGGATGGCAATATGAGCTTTTGTAAAGACCGACTCAAAGTGCTCCTGATTCTTTTGCCCAACCTCTGACTGGCCGTGGCCGTGGCTGTGGGCATGATGGTGGTGATCCATGATTTGAGGTGCTAGGGGTGGCCGTTTGATGTTCAGCGAATTCTAGAACAGTCGTGAGCAGGTAATGAGTGTTTGGAGGAACAGTGTCTGTTTCTGCTCGCCAAAGCCATGGCTCCTTTTTATGCTGCGGAAGTGGCCGGAAAGTCGCCGAACAGTTTGTCTCCGAGCGGCGACATCCACAACCAAAGACAACGAGGAACCCGGCCCACCATCCCCAATAATTCATTGTTGCAGATAGAAGAGACGCTTTGTGGATTCCTTACAGTGTTTCATTATTTGTATTGTCCTCAGTACGCGGATGCCCACCCTACGATGGTCCCTTAATATATCATAAACCCCCGTCAGAGCTCGGTCACCATTGAACCCCTAGTTCTCGTTCCTACAACAAAGCTATGCCTCATTGGATGTGTATTAGAGACGAAGCACTCTGGGATTGCGGAGCCAACATCAACTGAGAGGCGGCCCACGTTTACGTTCACAGATGGTGGCTGACGGTGGTACATTTTTGCGCGGGCGACCCCATCCTTGGAGATGTTTTCAAAAACGAACCTCACGGGAGTTTCCTAGTTCAATCTAGAGTTTGTATGATTAGAGATGCCTTTGAGCCCGAGAACATCGTGCCCAACGTTGTTGACATTGACCCGAGCGCCGCTTTAGACAGCCCGTATCCCCAGGTTGAAGGGACAGAGTTAATAGACAGGTAATACAGAACAGCATTATGACTCTCAAAGCCAGAAATGATTGACATAGGCATATTTTTCTACTCGACTCATTCTAGGTTGTTCCTCCCCGGTGCCTCGTCCCCCGCCGCCCCCTGACCATGACACTCATGGCCATCACATTCCCCTTCAGATAGCCATGCCTCCAACAAAACAACTCATCCTTCCCCATGACCCTCGCCCCGCACCCGGCCACACAGCACGTATGCGCTGGACAGAAACGCGGCGCATCCTCCGGCCTCTGCTCGCCCAGAGGGTTGTGGTAGGCATCCTGCAGACAGCCCCAGTCTCGCGCCGAGCACGTGTGTTCCCGGCAGAACTCGCCCCTGCGCCCGTCACCGCACACAACGGCCTGGCTGGAGCAGCGTCCCGACGCGCACAGCGTGTGCCTTCTCGTGGGGACGCCGAGGGGCGCGCGGCCCGTCGTCGTCGTCGATCTGCCATAGTGCTGTCTAGCAGCCGCCTCTGAGTCGGCGACGAGCTGTGCAATCTTGGCTTTGTGGGCCTCCGTGTTGGCTCTGTCTTGCTCCTTGCGGAGCTCCAGCTGCAAGCCTTGGACCTGGGCGAGCAGCTCGTCTATTTCGTCCTGCTGCTCTAGTTCGACATGGCTGGCCTCCGCGCCGGCTGCATCTTGCGCTTTGCCGAGCTTCGATTTCAAATCCCGGATATATTCAGAGGCCTCGAGTTCCAAGCTATGGTGCTCCTGGATTTTCTCGTACACCATCCAGAGACATTCGTCGCAGACAACGTTGGTCAGTGGAAAGGGAAACACATTGTCAGCAAATGCCGAGCGATCCAGTCTCTCTAGGTACTCGGCTCCCTCCTCGGTCAGCTCACGACTTGAGCAGCCACGGGGGTTGTTGCAGAGAGCGAGGGCTTTGGTATTGCGCTGGTGCCCGCAGGCAAAGTCGATGCGTAGGAAGTGACACATGGTGAAGATGTGTCACAAGATATTGGTTCTCGGTTGAATAAGCAAGGGCTTTGAATTGAGAAGGTCTGGATTTTCTACCATGCTTTCTGCTTTTTATAGGCCCAACAAGAACATGACCGAGCAATAATCCGTCACATCTCACTTCCACCAACAAAGAACACTCTTCGTTTGTTCGTTACAAGACCAGTCAGCTAAGTGTAGAGTGTACAAACGGAACGACGGGTCAACGAGACATGAAGATAATTTGCTCAACATTTATGTTGTGTTAAATATATGAATAAGGTCTGTCTATCTAGGACATAATCCTGAAGATGGGATACTCGTCACCCTTCTCGACGGGAACAATGTTGAACGAGACGTAGGAGTCCATGTTCTCCGGCTCCAGGGCAATCATGGCCAGAGCAGCATTCTTCTGCCTTGTGCTGACGAGGAAGCTTCCGGCGGGCAGCTTGGCCTCACGCTTCGCCGCCTCAGTCGTGGTCGTCACACGCACCGCGCCCTCATAGTACGAAGTGTCAACCTCGGTCGACGTAAAAGTCAGGGCCTCGACGGTGCCCTTCCAGGGCTTATCCAGCTTCTTGACCTCAAGCCCAGAGACACGGAGGCGCTCAGCCAGGTCAGCCCAGGCCACCGGGATGAGATAGGCCTCCGGACGGGAGCGGGTGAGGTTGGCGAACGCCGGGGTCGTCTTGGAGAAGCGCACGGGAGCTTTGACGACGCTGCCGTTCTTGACATCGACGAGGCTGAAGGGCCGGATCTCGACCTCGCTGTAGTCGGTGACGACAATGTCGCCCTTTGACTTGACAAACTTGCGGATGCCCCCCTCGACCGTCTTGTAGACCTTGTCGGCGTTGTCGGCAGCCGTCTGGACAATGGTGGTCAGCATGGTCAGCGACGCGGCGGTGCGTCGCTGGAACTCCTGGTCCGCGAGGCCAATACCGCGCGTCTCGCACAGGAACACGACGGCCTGCGTCAGGCCCATGCTGTTGCGCCCGATCTTGGCATCAGTGCCCGCCTCAGCAAAGTTGGCAACGTACTCCGGGCCCGAGGCCGACGAGCCCGTCACGTACGGCTCGCCGCGAAGCCCCACAGCCTTCAGATCACTGGCAATGTTCTTGGCAAAGAGCTTCTCGGACAGGTTGCGGATGCCAGACTCGATGTTGAGGTTCTTGGCGGCGGAGAACAGGCCGTCGGCGGCGTGCTGGTACTGGCCGTTGCCAAAGGTCGGGGAGGCGCTGTACTCGTGCATGTCGACGATAACGTGGGGGCTGAACTGGTTCATCAGCTGCTTGATGTCCCGCGTCTGCTGGCGGGCGAGCTTGATATGGTCGCGGTTGGGGTCGAAGTTGGTGGCCAGGTAGCGCTGGAAGTAGTAGACGCCGTCCGGGTTGTAGCGCGGCAGGACGATCAGCTCGAGCTTGTCGAGGATCTCGGCAGCCCACTTAGGGTCGGCATCGAAGTTGGCGAGCAGTGCCTGGGTGGCCTCGTCTCCTGCAGGCTCGTTGCCGTGGACGGCGCCCTGGATCCAGACGCGCACCTTGCGTGAACCCTTGCGGGAGGACTTGCCAGTGGAGAGACGGATGTAGGGGAACTCCCGGCCCTCCTCTGAAGTGAAGTCCGCGGTGTGGTATGTCATGTACTTGTTGCGGTCTGCCAGTTCCTGCAGGAAGGCGTCTGTGTTGGGGTGAGCAAGTGAACGATTTGTGGAGGCCATTGGTAATCTTGAATACTCACCCAAGTCTTCCGGGGACGAAGGCCCCTGGGTGCCATCCGAGAACCCGGGTTGGAGGATATCGGGTGTCACAAAGGCAGGCGACAGGAGCTCAACGGCAACATCCTTGAAGGCACCGGCCACGATGTCAGAGTCCTTGCGGACGGTGACGTGGTTGTAGCCATACTTGGCAGCACTCGCCACGGAGGCAAGACCAAACAGGAGACTGAAGGATCTCATCTTGGAGCTTTCACTAATTCCTCAGAACAGAAATGGCCAGGAGTACCAGACAGGAAATCACCACAGCAGATCGCCATCCTTTATAGACGAGTCTCTGTCGGACTTACTCCGACCTTCCCCTCCCCAAATCACAGCCATCACCTGTGATCTCTGCCCTCCCGCAGGGGCACCGTTGGAATTGGTCATAGAACCAAGGTTCAATCGGCCAAATAGACCCGGTACCCGTTCATTCGTAAATCGCTATCAAACCCCCAATTGTTTCTCCCCGCTCCCCCTCATTTCCTGCCCACCTGTTGTGGCCAGCTGCCTCTTCGAGCTTCGTCGCCAAGACCCAACGCCAACCGGCACTCGTCCGTGGCTCCGCAATCTGACGACCCCATCGCCCTCTCGTTATGCTTATTTCATGGCTTTCACCCTTGGGTGCCATTGGCCAATAGGGTACGTCTCCCAAGGCAATTGTCAACTTGTCGAGCGCCGTGTCAATTTACCCGCGTTGCTAGACAGTAGAGATCCCATCATTGCCATGCCGCTTCTGTCCCAAACACCAAACACGCTTTCTTTCCAGACTTCTAAAAGTTCATAGGGTCAAGTTCTCCCTTGGGTCCGACCACGAGCTGACCGAAGTCCAGGATCGACTCCACCTCCACATCCTTGTCGGCTCCGCGCGTGTGGAGACTGGAAACTGGAGATAACCTCGACAAGTGACAAAGGTGCTTGGCCCCTCGGTTAATCGTGACCCGACATCGGGTTACCGCTTACGTATATTACCGTCAGGTCGGGCGACGCGTGGCTTGACTTCCAGCAGTTCCAGAAGCATTCCTCCTCTCCAATGAACAAGCTGAAACGTCCCAAACTTGGCAATCCATACAAAACCCCGTTAAAGATACTCGTACGTACAAAGTTTAAACACGTGCCCCCGCCTTTAGAGACCGCCGCATCGGACACCGTCACACCCAAGTCATCCCAGCCTCGATGACGCCCCGGCTAGTACCAAGGGGGGATGCATAGGTATTTTTCCCCAGCTAGGCCAGGTATATTCCCTGTTTCCATCAAACCTGCTCACATAGGCTCCGGTGCAGTCCACCAGTGCAGGAGACAATCCTTGTCCTTCCCCTCGCCTGCTAGTGACCCGGGAACTTGGTCCGGGACTCGGAGGTCGTGTTGAGAGACCTAATGTCGGGCATATCTCCGAGTTTGGGGGACATCAAGCGTGTACGTCATAGTACAGCGCTACGGCCTAGCAAAACACCACAATATATTATAATAGGCGGGGAGTACAAGGCGTAGATGCTATAGAGAGGAGTCCAGGAGCTGGCAGCTAGAGCGGATCGAGCTCAAGTTATCGTGCGGCCACAACGGCGAAGATTACTACCACGAGCGATGTTGTTTGAACAAAACCTACTCGAGACATTGTATGACCGCACATAAGATTGGTCGCTTAGTCGGAACGGCAAATGACTACATCACGCTTATATCGCCAATACTAAGACGACTACTATAAACGTGAAATGAACGTTAAATAATAAGCGCTGTATCTAATTACGAGTATTGTCTTGATATTGATGGATATATTTTTACTATCTCTAATGGTTTAGTTAGGAGTAACGCATTGGATCTACTTTATTCACTTGGTCTGTGATAGTTTAAGGCCTTTGGCATTGTGTTGAAAATCAACCACATGCCATTCCGACAAAGCCATCTTGTGTACCACAGTATATGCACATGGAACGGGATCTACATCTAGTGACTGTTAGGTATCACGCATCGCAGCCTAATTCCCCAATAGGGGGTGTCTTGAATGCATCCCATGACAACACATAACAGGGAATTCGGAAAAGACGACACAAAAGCTCCTAGTTGTTAAATGCTGATATATTCATACCGCCTGTGCCGACTCAAAACGTTTCAATATCCCCTTCCGACAAGAAAAAAACACATGCTGCCTGGCCACGGTCAGATAGTCTGCCGGAAGACGTCCCAGCTCCCGTGTCAGAGCAGAGCCAACTCTACTCCCAACTCCGATGCCCTCCATGCCCCCACAGCACTGCTGTTATATCACAGGCGCTCACTCATCAAATTTTTCCCATCTCATAAGGCGTCCAGTACTATACGCATGAGGCGTAACTCGCTCACTCTCCTCCAGCAGTCCAAGCTACGCGTCTTTGGACTCCTTCGTGTCCGTCTCCTTGTCCTCCTCCCCGTCAACAATCTCCACAGAAGTGACAGCGTGGCCGAGGCCATCCTCCTGGTTCTTGTCCTCGAGCGCTCCCGCAGCGGACAGGAAGTACTGCGCCACCTCGGTCTTCTCGCCAAAGTAGGCCAGGTCCAGCGGCACGTAGTTGCTCTCGTTGGCCAGCGCCGGGGACGCGCCGTGGTCCATGAGGAGCTTCACCGTATCCAGGTGGCCGCCCAGCGCAGCCCAGTGCAGGCCGGTGTTGCCATGCTCGTTGGGCTCATCAAGGAAGGCCTGTTTCTCCTCCTTTGGCCGCCCGTCAAAGTACCCCAGAATTGTGCGCACGGTTTCTGCAAAGCTTGTCAGCACTAGAGACCACATATTCCAGCGTCCCGGGGTGCCGTACCCAGGTGTCCGTTCCCCGTCGCCATGTGAAGTGTCGTCGACTTGGTGCTCTCGTCCCTGGCGGCGAGGAGGATCTGCGCCGGAGCGACCTTCTCGCGCTCGGCCAGGGCCGTCACACTGTCCACCAGGTCGTCATTCTCACCGGCCCGGGCGAAATAGATGAGATCGTCGATCTCGTCTTCTGAAAGCTGGGGTGCCATTGTGATGGTGGTATGGTCGTCAATGTTGGTCCTGAACTGAAATTTTGGATCAAGGGTCTGATGAGGGGACTGTGTGTACACCGACCCCGCACTATCCGCACGGTACATTTCAAGACTGGAATCTGCGACCCACATTTGGGAACATCATCTCGTCGGCGGCAGGTGGCAGGCCTCAATTGAGGCAGGAAGGTAGGCAAAGGAGATCAAATGGCATGGAAGTCAGGGTCTCGGCTGAACTTAGAGAAAAACAACATCCTTAGTTGAGGCAAAGTGGCGCCTTGTTCGTCTCCTTTGATCATCTACGCCCACGTCAACATTGAATTTACCAACCGCGCAACTCGCACCAGGCTAGGCTTCTTACTCCATAACGCTGCTGATCTGCTGGTCTAGCCATGCAGTCAAGTTTCCCGATTCATCGAGCCATTGTATCTCTGCCTTGACCCCCATGCAGAGTATGATCTGTAGCTCTCTCCTCATCTCAACTGATTGTTCGTCTTCCTGGGATGAGTCTTCTAATCGGCGCAACATTCCGATTGCGAGCTTCTGATCTCTCAAGTTGAGATGACTCACAGGATCTCTACATGCCGTCGAAGATATCGAAGCCCGTGATTCGGTGCTGGATTGAGTCGGCTGGCTGACCTGTTCGCCCTCCTCGAGGCCCAATGAATCGGGTTTTGTCGCGCCTAGGTTGTGGACATGTTTGGTTTTGATTCCCAACCAGTATACTGCGGTGTCATTGTACGAAATATGCCCAGATATTCCATCTCGGTAGCATCGAAATATGTTGACGCCATCTGGGTCGCAATCCACGAGAACTAGGATAGGCACATGATCATCATGGTTGTGTATGAAGCGCAGGAACGAACACGTCATGTCATCCGGATATCCTTTTGCCTAGAAGCCGTCAGTTTCTGGTTTTACTCAAACTTATGTGCAACCTACAGTGACTATCAGACCTGGTCCATTGACTGACGTCTCCCAAAACCTCGACGAAGATAACGATCGAAACAATGCCTGCCAAATGTTAGCCGCGCCCCTTCGACTTCGACAGGGGTTCGAAACTAACATCTTTTTCGACAACAAGAATCCATCGAATTTGGGACAGGTCGATCCTCGCTATTGTTCTTGTCGGAGGAATTGCAAGTCCCTGAAAGCATCAGAGCGGCTCGATGAAACCCCCGTCAGCACAACTTACAAGCTCCTCGGTCGATGCATCAAGCCTGGGTCCATTCGCAAGTTCCAGCTTGACTCGGCCCACGATGATGCCCTTTGATGTTGCAACCTACTTTTTTTAGACGCGCGAAACATTAGGCACTGCGAAAAACACATACAATATTCAGATCCTCCCGGCTGGTTCCAAGCGTGAGGGCAAGGCGGTCCACTAATTCGTCTACCCGGCGTTGCTTCCCAAAGAGCTCGCGATGTTGGTAGAATATATGTCTAATCAACGTCAGCACGAAGCCAAGAATAGCCGCCCGTTCCATTTAGTCGTCAACTAACCTTTTGGTGAGTATCTCATTGGACACGAGTGCGTCGTGGGAAAGTTGGAGGATGAGGAGCACGCGAGCTACACCAGTAAGACCCCAAGTCCTCAAGGCCCAATTTCAGTACAATGTACTCACCAAACTTTCTGGCTTCCTCGTATGTCCTTCCAGGGAAGCGGATTTTCTCCTAGATGACTCCGCCTCGTCTGGTATGACGAGACCGTGGGTCCGAGGCAAAGTCAATGCTTAGCTCGCGCTTGGCTGCTATGTCATCCAGAACCCGGTCAAGGATTCCCTCCATTTGTGCGATGATGGTGCCTGTTGGAAGAATAAAACGGTCAGCAGGTGCCTCGTCTGGCGCCGGTGTTGCATGGCTCTGCAAAGCCCGTAGGGCTCGGGCACTTCGAGTTTCTGGCATGTCCTCTGTGTTCTTAGTCGATCAGTTTGCTTAGTTGTAACCATAAGAAACCTATAGGGTTTAACGGGCGGCGAAAAAAAAGACAGCAATTCGTAAACTCGTACGATTCTTAACGCTGCAGAAGGAAATTTTCGACGCGTTAAGAATATTACGACTCTGAAGTATTAGACATTGAGGAAGGCGCAGTCTACAGGAGACACAGGGTAAGAACCCAAGCGCCCAAGCGTCGTGGAAGCGGGTGACAAATGACGATCACCACCATCTGGTTGCTCAGGCTGGGGTAGCGGCGTAGTGCAGGGGTTCACAGGGGTTCACAGGGGAATTGGACCCACCTTTCCGCGCGGGAGCCATCGAGAATCAGGCCATTTCTTTTCTCCCACGCCCCCATTACCACTTCTCCTTGCCTCGGCGTACAGAGGTCCCACGTTGAAATTGAAGGGTTGCTCCTTTGACATTCGCCTCCCCAATCGCCAGTTGTTTCTGAAGAGACTGGGAAGACGCCATGACGAAGGCAACAGGCCGCGACACTGCCACGGCCAAGTCGCGCAAGCGCGCCAGTGACTCCGACGACAGCTTCCCCAAGAAGCCCCGGCTCGAGAAGACGACCGACCACACTCGCTGGCGGATAAAGGACGACGACAGCAACAACACATGGCATTACCTAGAAGATGACGAGGCTGCCAAAGAATGGCCTCAGAGCTACGCGGAGAAATACTTTCTCAACTTGCCCCTTGTACGTCTTCGCATTGCAAAGCTCCTGTTCTGTAGGTCCCTGAGCTAACTATGTGTCCACAGGACTTGCCCGACCTACCTCGATCTAACAAGCCACTGAACGCCGCTAAGAATGGTCTCGAGTTCTTCGAAAAGCTGCAGATGCCTTCTGGCCACTGGGCTTGCGAGTACGGCGGCCCTATGTTCCTTCTTCCCGGCGTGGTGGTGGCTTGGTACGTGACCAAGACACCCATACCTTCGTCGTATGCGACCGAAATCAAGAATTACCTTGCCGCACGGGCCAATCCGGATGATGGTGGCTGGGGACTGCACATCGAGGGCGAAAGCACTGTATTTGGCACCTCGTTGAACTACACCGTACTTCGTCTGGTCGGGGTCGACCCGGAGGATCCAATGATGGTCAAGGCTCGGGGCACATTACACAAGTTGGGAGGAGCTACTAATGCACCCCATTGGGCCAAGTTCTGGCTGGCTGTGCTTGGTGTGGTCGACTGGGACATTGTCAACCCGGTTCCCCCAGAGCTGTGGCTTCTCCCGGACTGGTTCCCCATTGCCCCCTGGAAATGGTGGATTCACATTCGCCAAGTCTTTCTGCCAATGGGCTACCTGTACTCCAAGAGGTGGTCTTGCGAGGAGACTGAAATTACTAGGGGGCTCAAGGAGGAATTGTTCGTGCAACCTCATGCTGAGATTAACTGGGCAAGCCATAGGAACGATATCCACCCCGGAGACAACTACCACCCGAAGTCATGGGTTATGAACACCGCGAACTGGGTGCTAGTAAATATCTGGAACCCATATTTACGTGCCAACTTCATCAAAGACAAGGCGGAGGCCTGGGCCAGCAAGCTCATCGATATGGAAGACGCCAACACCGACTTTGCTGATCTCGCTCCTGTCAACGCTGCGATGAATACGGTGGTCTGCTATGTCCGCGACGGGCCTGGTTCCTACACCGTCAGGCGACACATTGAGCGCCTAGATGAATTCCTTTGGGTGAAAGACGAGGGCATGCTCTGCAACGGCACCAATGGTGTCCAGTGCTGGGACACGGCGTTCACGATTCAGGCCGTCTTTGATGCAGGATTCGAAAAAGATGAACGATTTCGACCAATGCTTATGAAAGCTTTGAACTATCTGGAACGCCAACAAATCCGCGACAACTGCCAAGATCAGGACAAGTGCTATCGTCAAACCCGCAAGGGAGGTTGGCCTTTTAGCAATCGTGACCAGGGCTATGGTGTCAGCGACTGCATATCCGAGGCACTCAAATCGATCATTCTACTACAGAAGGTTGGCGGCTTCCCCCAGGTGCTTGAGGATCAGCGAATCTTCGACGCGGTGGACACGGTTCTCCTGTATCAGAACGACAATGGCGCGCTGTCTTCCTACGAGGCGCGTCGGGCTGGAGAGTGGATGGAGATTTTCAACGTTGCTGAAGTGTTTGGAAACATCATGGTCGAATACGACTATCCCGAGTGTACCACGGCCTGTGTGACGGCGCTCTCCCTTTTCCACAAACACTGGCCCGATTACCGCAAGGATGAGATCAAACTCTTCATCAGGCGAGCAACCAACTGGATCAAGACGAATCAACGGATCGATGGCAGCTGGTATGGAAGCTGGGGTATTTGCTTTACATACGCCACCATGTTTGCCCTCGAAAGCATGGCTAGCATCGGCGAGACATACAAAGACAGCGCAGTGTCCAGGAGGGGCTGCGACTTTTTAGTATCCAAACAGAGGGAGGACGGCGGCTGGTCTGAGAGCTACAAGGTACGTGCGGCTGTATTGGAGTTTCTCTTATCAGGTCCCTAACCAGGTATAGGCTTGCGAGACGATGGAATACCACGAGCACCCCTCGGGATCCCTCGTAGTGCCGACGGCCTGGGCCTTGCTTGGGCTTATGGAGGCTGGCTACACCAACATGGAGCCCCTGAGGAAGGGCATCAAGTTCATCATGGACCGACAGCAGCCCAACGGTGAATGGAAGCAGGAAGCCATCGAGGGTGTCTTCAACAAGTCGTGCATGATTTCATACCCCAACTACAAGTTTACGTTTACGATCAAGGCGCTGGGTATGTTTGCAAGGAAGTATCCCGATGAGGAGATTTCGCTGGCATAATATTTGGATATGAATTGAATAGCTTTAGCGACAAGGATGAGGCATACGATCAACATAATACTAATTTCTAGCACACCGATGATTCTAACCTGACCGTAAAGTACTCGTATATACTTCCCCGGTGGCCTCAAAAGATTTTTTGTTATTTACCTTTATGTGGCGTTCCGAGTGAATTTACATGACGCTAAACCTAGTACCTTGTTACCCAACAATTTATCTCTTCTTGCTTTCCAATGTTTGCCTTCCAATGTTGGCTGAGATACGGGCCAAGTGTATGTTGAGGTGGCGTTGTGGTACAGAAGCTTCTAGCTCTGGAGACACATCGCACCTACCCCTCCATAACACCTGCACCTAAACTGGAACGTAGCTCACCAAACAAACTTCCGCCTCTTAGCACATCTCATCATCTGACCCAACTTGATTGAATCCTCTCCCTGAAATAAATCATAAAGCTCACACGGGAAACAGCAACAGATACAGCCAAGTTTCCAAAGCTCAGCATCCCCTCAACAGGCATGTCGTACGCCGATAGTGCTTACCAGGGCCTCCGCGCCCTGGACAACCGCAACTGGGAAGAGGCTATCACCAAGCTCAGCACCGCGCTCGCCTCCTCTCGTAATCCGGCATGGCTAGCTGCCCGCTCCAGAGCACTCATAATGGCAGGCCGCTTCCGTGAGGCTCTTGAAGACGCGGACCTGTCCTGGCACGAGGCCTGCCGACGCCAAAAACGCGAGGCCATCATCGAGGCGCACCACCGCCGCGCTGTCGCCTACAACCGGTTGCGCGAGCTGGCCAACGCCGACGCCTGCTGCGTCTACGCCATGGCGATTCTGGACGGCGGTAAGGCTATCGCGGCGGAGGACCCGGGTGCGAAGTTCACGGACGCCGAGGGGTTTTGGACGCAGACACGGGCGGATGCACATAGAGAGGCCAAGGAGAGGCAGCTTAATGAAACTGCGGCTGCTCCAGACCGCACTTTGGCTGATGTGTCAAAGGAGATGACGGAAAAGACGAAGAAGTGGTGGAATATGAGCGCCATGCGCCTCCAGATCCTGCACAAGATGGATCAGCTGCCGGCCGACGACCCAGCCCGGAAGCGCACAGCCACGCAGAGGCCGCCCGAGAGAGGACTCGCTGAGTTTGGCTCTAAGGATAGGACTGCTCCTCTTAAGGCTGAGTTTGCACTACCGAATTCCGGTGCCGCTCCAAGCACCTCTGCGGCGGCGCCTCCGCCAAAGGACCAGAAGCCCCGTCTTCAAGACTTCCAGAGCACTGCAGCCATGAGTGTTTCCATATTCTCCAAGGGGGTTGACAAGGCAAAGCTCAAGGTTCAGTTTAATCCCACAGAGGTAATTCTCGACCCGATTGTCTATCCCAATGGTGAGCAGAAGAAGTTCACCATTGCGACTTGGGGAGAGATCGTGCCCGAGGAATGCAAATACACCGTTACGCCAAGCAAGGTCGAACTTCAGTTGAAGAAGAAGAGTCAAGTGAAATGGGCCTCTTTGGAGCGCCAAGGAAGCATTGAAGAGAATTCTAAGGCACAGATGTAAGTTCCATGGCCGAGACGGATATTCTTGTTCGTCCGTCTCCTAACAATTAGTCAGGGCGACCTCTACTATTCCAGTGCAAACTAAGACTGCTGCACCTGATGCGGCAAGTGACCCCAAGCCATCCACAGAAGAAGCGAAGTCAGCGGATGACCAAAAGCCTTCCGAAAAGGCTGGGCCGAGTTACCCAACCTCGTCACGCGGTGGTCCCAAGGACTGGGACAAACTTGATGTTGACTCAGACGAGGAGGAGTCGGACGTCAACAGTTTCTTCAAGAAGCTGTACAAGAACGCCACACCGGAGCAACAACGTGCCATGATGAAGAGCTTCACAGAGAGCAGCGGTACCAGCTTGAGCACGGACTGGGACGACGTCAAGAGCCGAACTGTCGATGCTGTGCCCCCCGAGGGAGTCGAGGCCAAAAAGTGGGAATAATTGACGGCGCTTCCTTCTGAGGCTAAACGATCCCATGAATTAATACTTATTTCTCTCTTTTCCTCTAGGGCATAGTGCTAATCAAAGTAGTGAGGGATCCACTGAAGCCAAACAAAAGGGTCGCTCGTATATGTCATAGCATCGGTAGCATCGACAAGAATTGTATGTAATACAAATCACTACACTGCGTCGCTATGTCGCCTGCGAGAATCCTGCTCCCTGTTCCATCCACTAGAGTCTCTCCCTCCCTTGTGCCCCCATCTACGGTGACAGCTGCTTTTCTGTAGACTATTCGAGTGCCTGCACAGGTGTTTCCCACTTACGTCGACCGACACTTAATTGTGCGTCTTGGGCCTGGGACCCCAGTTTCTCGTAGGCAGCCGTGGTCTTGAGCTGCTCCTCAGCCTCGTGGCGGGACCACCAGCTGCTAGGCTCGTCGATCGGCGCGGCATGGGATGCGGGCGCCTGCATCGCCGCGCTGAGGAAGTCCTCCAGCGCAAGGTACGTGCCGCGCAGCCACCGGCTGCCGACGGCAGCATCAAAGGCAGTGCGCCCGTGCAGCACGCGTAGGTTGTTGAACAGGGCGCAGTCGCCAGGCTCCATGCGCGTCTGGTACATGGCCTCGGGCGCGTTGACGGCCTCCTCGAAGATGCGCGCCCCGGCAATCCACCTGTCCAGCGGCCTGGGGTGCCGCCACTCGGCCTGGAAGGGGGGGCTCCACCAGACGCCGTCGAAGATTTCCTTGTTGCGGCTCGTCTTGAGAAGCGAGCGCCTCTGCCGGTAGTATTTGCCGCCGCGGTCGTACCCGTACGGGACCGGGATATCGGCGAGGCTGTTGAGGACGGGGAACTCGGAACGCAGGAGGTGGAGGATGTGTCCCACCCGCTCGGCATCACTGAAGAGCGACTCGCCTCCCTGGCACGAGTTGTCCATGCAGTGCAGGATCTGGATATAGGGCGGCGGGTCCAGGTACATGAGATCCTGGTGAAGGCCGAGGTAGCCGCTGGTGTAGGCAACGTTCTCAGCATTGGGCTTGGCGCGGACATCAAAGGTGCGGCCGTAGAAGGTCTCGCGGATGTTGCCGATGCGCGTGGCGATGCGCTCGACGGCGCCCTCCTCGCTGGGCACGTTTCGCAGGAAGACGAGGCCGAGACGAGCAAGGTCCTGGACAACATCCCAGAAAGCAGTGCTGTCCTCCTGCATAAACTCATGGTAGTCGATCCGGCGGACCTCGGACTGTATCTGCGAGCGGTCCCAGTAGGTCTTGCCGAATCGCCGTAGGAGTTGCGTCGCGCGCGGCTCCAAGCTGGCAGAGGGCCGGAGCCGGTCGTGCACCCACCTTGGCGAGAGATGAATGCTGTGGCCAGCACTTCCCCCGTGAGTTTCCATATCCTTGTCGGCCGTAACGATCAGCCCCCCCTGCTCCGTCGGCTTGACGTCTGTGATCTTGATATCCAACGGGAGCTGTGTCGTGGCGTACGTCTTCTGCCCGGAGCTGACATCGCGACACGCCGTGCATGAGCAGCTGTCCCTAAGCATGAGCGCGGGCACACGAGCACCGGCATCCTCGTGCTTGTTGAACAAGAAGACACTGCCCTTTTCCCACGAGATCTCGAGTGTCTGGCCATTGCGCATCGGCATTTCCACCGTCGCAGCATCAGCTGGCACATCGTCCCTGGTCAGCGCAGCATATCTCGGCCTCCCCGCTCTGCTCTGAGGCGGCGGGCTGCGGAAGGATGATGGCTCCGCGGCAGCCTCCCCGCTAGAATAGCGAGGGTGCGGCGCTGAGCTGCTGGCATACAAGGACTGTCGCAGCGAGGACGCGCCTGTGAGGAGAGCCGCGACGTTGGCAGCGGCGGCTGGACGGACGTGCGCAGCGCCAACACGAGTGCGGGCCAGCCCGCGAGACACGGTGAACATGGTGGCACTGCTTTCTTTTGACGGCCGTGCTTGGGGGATTCGCTGAGGCGGAATGTGTCTCACAGGTGCTGGACTACTCTAGACGCGCGTGACGCTGTTGCGCCAGCTGGCCTGGTTTGGTGGTTTGTGGGACATGGCGTGGGTACAACCTCGGCTCGTCGCGGGCCATGTGTCCGGGTGTTCAAAGCACTTGGACAGTGGTCGTACGATTCACAATTATGGGCTCTTATGGGTCTACTCGTCCCAACGGGACACGGGATATTGTGCGGTGTGGCTTTGAAATCTGTTGTTTCTTCTCAGCGATTGCGATTGCTCGACCATCGCTTGACCATAATCTCTCTAACTTTATATAGCTTCAGCGCCTCTGCGAAGCCCTTTTCTAGGGCCTCCTCAAACCGCGGAGGCGGTGGTACATCCACATACACCAAGACCAGGCTCTTCATGACCTGCGTCAGGACACGGATAATGCTGTGAAGCCAATACCACGTCATTTGCGGGCCCTTCTTTCCCGACTCTTTCCACCACGGATCCGAGTAGGACGGAAGAACAATCAGTCCAAATTGTGCGTGATCGAAGACGGGACCCCGGGCGTAGAGCAACCAGTCGACGCCAAACTTGATTCCCCCACGTGGCACCCAGCCGAGGGAACGGAAGTGATGATATACAGCGTAGTGTACAAGGAATTGGTCATCTGGCTGCAGCTCCGGGTCGTCAGGCCCAGTGCGAGGCGGGAAGTAGCAGTGTTGTCGGAACAGCCTTAGCTGTTCCTGCGTCGACAGCGCGCGCCCCGAGACCGGGTCCTTCACCACTAGAGCTCCGAGGCCAAAGCTGAGCCACATAGCCTCCTCTGGCATAAGTTGTAGGTGCTCCTTGTTGACAATGGTGATGGGCTCGGCGGGGTCGCTGGAAGCAGCGTCGCCGTTAGCGGCAGGCGAAATGTCGTCTCCATTGTTTGGAGATCGGCTCGGGCTAGGTGGATCCGAGACCTCAAATGTTGCTGAATCCACCCTGGGCGAGAATCGCACGTTCTTGCGCTCTTTTAGTATATGGAGTCCAGGAATGACACGGGTTGAGGGACCCTGAATTGGGGACGGAATATCTCCGGTGGAGGAGAGTCCATCATACTGGATTTCGCTATCACCTGAATCAATGGTGTCAACAACGCTGTTTGTCGACGATTCAGGGATGACTGCATCAGCCTGAGACACATCGACCAAGTCGGCAGCAGAATTGGGCAAAGCCAGAATTTCCATCGGCCCCACTGGGGACGCGAAGAACAGGGCTGGACTCTGGGCCTGAACCGTCTCGGTAGCTTGCACAATATCGGCGGCTTGCACAATATCGGTGATTTGCATAATGTTGGCAGCTTGCACGGTGTCGGCAGCGGAGTTTGGTAAAGCCAGAAGTTCCATGGGCCCTACCGGCGCCGCCGGCGACGCAAGAGACGGCACCTGATACTGGGGCTGGGACGACTCGGCGGCTTGCACAATGTCGGCAGCTTGCATGATGTCGGCAGCGGAGTTGGGTAAAGCCAGAAGTTCCATGGGTCCTACAGGCGCAGCCGGCGACGCAAGAGATGGCACCTGATACTGAGGCTGGGACAACTCAGCGGCTTGCAGGATGTCGGCAGCAGAATTAGGCAAAGCCAGAATCTCCATGGGTCCTACTGGTGATGCCGGGGACACCAGCAGCGCAACAGGCGGTGCTAGGTGTTGGGACTGAGCCGCCTTGGCCAATTTGGCCGCTTCGGCTGCCCTAGCCGCTTCGGCTACCCTAGCCGCTTCAGCTGCTTTGGCTATCCTAGCCGCTTCGGCTGCTTTGGCTACCCTAGCCACTTCAGCCGCTTCGGCTGCCTTGGCCGCTTCGGCCGCTTTGGCTATCCTAGCCGCTTCGGCTGCTTTGGCTACCCTAGCCGCTTCAACCGCTTCGGCTATCCTCGCCGCTTCAGCAGCCTGGGCGACTTGCTCTGCAAGCCGTCTCCGTTTCTCAGCCTGCTTCATTTCTGCCTCCCTTGTCTCTCGGATGAGTTCTTGCTCGAGCCTTGCTCGTTCCCACTTTGCCCGCAGGCGCTCCTCGCGTCTTTCCACCGTCAGGATCTCACTGACATGGGCCTTCTCCAGGCCTCTACGGACTTGCTCTCTTTTCAGCCAGTTCGGCTCACTGCGACTCAGGCTGCCCTTTCCGTAGAAGCCCTGCTGCCACAGGGCCGTGACAGACTTTTCATCTGTTACGTGGATGGACCCGGTGGCTTCCGACCATATCCCCTCGTGGATCACCGCCGGCTCGGCCGGGGGAGGGGACAGGATCTGGTTCAGCCAGGCATAGGCGACGTGGAAGAGGGAGAGGGGGTTATTGGGGTAGAATGTTGGAAGCGGGAAGGTCCGGATCGGAGCCGGGAGGGCATAGATCTCGTGTAGAGGAGGACCTCGCTTCTGAGTGGGGTGCCCGTTAGGGCTTTGAAGGGTAGTCATCGTGTGCTCGAGGGCAGAGGGTTGGATCTCAGCCGTCTTGTCTGGAAGTCATTTTGGCCTAGGTGGGGAAGTCAGCGAGGGCTTCTCCGGAATTGAGTGACAAGCAAATAGTGGTTGTGTAGCTGAATCAGATACCGTTGTAGTCTATAATACTGGGCAATCATTGGGGACCAACTGAATGGATATTTCCCCTTAGCACCGTATGATGGTCATCATAACAGCAGCAGGCGGAGTGCAAGGAAAGGCTGGAGCAGAGCAAAGAAAGCGACTTACCCTTCTAGGACATGGCCATATGGCCGTAGGACTCGTGAGGTGCACCTCTAGAATATGTAGGATGAGGTAGCACTTGAGCCAGGCCAATTGCTGCAGGACAAGCTTTGTCCGTGCTGTAGAGGATGGGATGGTTTGATGATGAAGAGGAAGAAAGGGGACAGAAGTTGGCAAGATGGAAATTTTCCAATGCCTTGGGCTGTGCACTGTGGGTGGGGAGCTCCCTGGGAGCCCCACTGGATGCCTCGTGCGCAAGGCTTCAAGCCGCAGAGCACCACCAGGCAACTTTGCTACTTCGTAGGAGCAAGTTACCTTAGTAATACTCCGTAGCAACCTGGGTGTGTTTTATTTTATTGACTGGGGGAAGAAGCTTCAGGGTCGTCAGTTGCCGTCGGACCTTGACCGTGCCATCGCTCGTTACCATTATTTTCACCACAATTCCCGGTTCAACCGTGTCCGGTCTCTGAAGTATTGCTGACGGCTCTTCCGTGAGGCAAAATAATAGCAAATCCAGTGCAAACATTGGTCTGTGTCATACGACGGTTCCCACCCAGACCGCCGAATGTTCCGTTTCTTGGCTGCCATCAAAAGCCCTGGCTAGTGTCTTCCAGAGTCCACCCTTCATCATACATAGTGACTGCGTCGCCCGGCCACGGCCACAACACGGCCTCCAATCCCTCACACCCCTTTACGAGTGTATTAATAACGACTTTATGGAGCCTGTTGCTTATTGTTAGACCTTCTCTTTGGCTTTGTCCTGCCTACATCATCGCCGTTCCTTGACCCCTGGTTATGGTCAAATCCCGTCCAAGTCTTACGCCGCCTGGGAGGAAAGTAATGGTCGGCTCGACGCTCCGGAGATGCCCTCGTTAGTTGAAACCGTTGCTGTAGCTTGTCTCGTCTGGAGCAGTGCTGTTATCCTGGTCGAGTCGATAGGCATCACAGCCATGTACGCCACATCTCCACCGCCGCTACACCCCCTATCTGGGCACCACCGCTGACGTCGCTGGCAGCTTCAAGCACTTCTCCCGCAAACCACTACCTGCCATCTCCCCAGGCCTCGGTCAAGATGCGCCTGGCGTCACCATAATCCGCCCCGTCAAGGGCCTCGAGCCTCACCTCTTTGAATGCATCGCCTCCATCTTTCGGCAGGACTATCCCATCGACAAGATCTCCATACGTCTCTGCGTTGACGACCGCAGCGACCCCGCATACCCGATCCTCAAGAGGGTTGTCGATGAGTTCCCTCAGTTCGACGCCCAGGTGCTGGTCGAGAGCGATACGCCGAGCGACGATGTGGAGCACCTGGGACCCAACCCCAAGATCCGCAACATCAGCCGAGCATACAAGGAGGCCAAGAACGACATCATATGGGTCCTCGATTGCAATGTCTGGGTTGCCCGGGGCGTCTTGGGTCGCATGATCGATAAGTTGATGGGCTACACGAGAGGCAACCGCTGCGCCAGACCCTACAAGTTTGTCCACCAGATGCCGATCGTCGTCGACATTGTCGACTACGCGCGTCCAAACGCGTTGGAGGGCCAGACCCTACTGTCGTCAGCCTCCGAGGCTGCCCCCAGCACAGAGCTGGCGCTGCCGCGGGATCCAAACACCTTCACGCAGATCCGATACCAGGGCGGTGGCCGACTGGACGAGTTGTTCATGGCCACGACACACGCCAAGTTCTACGGCGCCATCAACATCGTGGGCATCGCCCCCTGCATCGTGGGCAAGAGCAACATGTTCCGCAAGTCACACCTCAACCAGGTGACGGACCGCAAGCAGAACCCCATCATCCCCAAGGACGACATGCGCCCGACGGGCGTTGATTACTTCTCGCACAACATCTGCGAAGACCACTCCATCGGGGACATCCTGTGGCGGTCCAAGATCCCCGGCCACGCGAACCACGGCATCGTTTGGGGCGACCTCGTCGTACAGCCCATGGCCGGCATGTCCGTCTCGGCCTACGTGGCCCGGCGAGTGCGGTGGCTGCGGGCGCGCAAGTTCACGGTCCTCGCCGCCACCCTTGTTGAGCCTGGCGTCGAGTCGCTGCTCTGCGGCGCCCAGTTCAGCTTCGCCGTGACCACGATCCCCTGGTTCCGCGAGAACCTGGGCATACCCCAGACGTGGGGCGCCATGGGCGCCGTGTGGCTGACGTTTGTCACGGCCTGGATGCTGGCCGACTGGGTGGTCTCGTCCCATCTGCACTCTGGCAGGTCCATTGAGATTGACGAGCACACGCCCGCGTTTGCGAAGGGCACGACGGGGCCTACGAGGGTACATACCCGTCGTTTCCTGGAGTGGCTCCCGGCGTGGATTGGACGCGAGGTCATGGCGTTGCCCATCTGGACGTGGGCCGTGTTGCTCGGTGACACGGTCAACTGGCGCGGAAAGACGTTCAAGGTGCGGTTCGACACGACAGTCGAAGAAATGTCGCCGCGGCGACCAAATGGTCGCGCTTCAACGAGGACACCTGAGCTGGAGAGCCAGAGGCAGTTGAGCAAAGACCGGACGGACTAGATGAACCTGCTCGCCAGACGCAATGCATCTTTATATGGCCCTGATAGCTACGACAGAGCCAACCCCTATCCTATCGATCCATCACCGAAGAATGAAGGCGCAGTGAACCATGGTGCATTTTTAGTCCATCCCATTGCCGCCATCTCACTCCGAGAACTACTGCCCGTGACAGCCTCCGAGCTCCCTCCCATCAACATCCCCCACCAATTTGCTTCGCCAAGAATGCTCTATGTACGAGCAAGGCCTCGGCTGCGTGGCATATGGTGTGCAGATACCAGTCTACAGGTTCTACGTTGAGAAGGACAGCGATTGAAGGGACAGAATAGAATTAAATAAGTAAGGTATATACCAGAACCGCTCCAAATTCCAAGTAGCTGTTAAAAGAACAGGACAATAGCGACGTAAGTAAAAGATTGCTCCAAGTGTCCTTCCATGTGTACATCTAGTGTGGTGAATATTCAAATTTCCCCGTTACCCTTGAATTTAAAGCCCCCTTTCTCAAGTTCAAATCAGATAAGCCGTTGTTGCTGAAAGACGTCCACTCCAGGCTCTCCCCGTCCCGATATGTCGACGATAACTGTTTACAAGAAAAGGGGCAGCATGGCGCCAAGCACGGCAAAGACGGCTGGGATCGCCAGGCCGCTGGCACCGCTGCCACCACAACCGTCGTCGCCGCCATCACCACCATCCTCGTCGTCGCCGTCGAAATCGCCGCCGCCGCCGCCCTTGCCGCCCTTGCGACGGCACAGGGTAGAGCTGTCGTCCGCGGTATCATCGTCGTCGTCATCGTCAAAGATGGAGGATGAGTAGGTGGGAGCAGAGAGGGCAGTGGCCACAGATGTCGGCTCGTCCTCTGTAGGGTCCGAAGTGGGCTCAGAGAAGGCCTCGGTAGTAGGAGAGCCGGAGCCAAAGCCACCGCCGGAGCTATTGTCATCGTCGTCATCATCACTTGAGCTGCCAGTGTTGCAGAGGCCGTCGCTGGTGCAGGTCTCGCCCGCCTCGCAGTACACGCCGTCGTCGCAGCACACCTTGCCCTCGGGGATGCAGTAGTCGCCGCAGACCTCCTTGCCCTCGCTGCAGCCGCCGACGCCGGAGCAGACCTCGCCCTCGGGGCAGCAGCCCTCGACCGTGCAGTAGTATCCCGGGTCGCAGGAGGCACCGTCGCCGTCGCCGCAGCATACGTTGCCGGCGTCCATGCAGTAGTTGTCGCACTCGTCCTGGAAGGAGTAGCACTCGTTGGCTAGGCTTAGGGTCAGGGCACTGGAGCCAGGGAGGAGGGAATTGGTCTTGGCGCCCCTGGGGAGGGAGCGGCCGGTGGCTTTGGTAGCCTGTAGGCCAGTGGCCAGGGCGAGGAGGAGAGCACACTGGCGAAGCATTGTGGAACGATAATGGAGGAGTGAAGGTCAAAGAGGATATATGACCCAAGATTGGGAGAAAGGGAGAGGCTGTGGCCAGTGATGATGGATGGGTGTGCTATGTACGGAGTACATACGGGACATATAGGGCTGAGCACGGGATGTGGCGGTCAACTTATACTCCGACAAGCTACGCAACAATACCGAGCCCCAGGCACCACAGGTTCAAGTCAGCCCTGCCCATCGGACGGCCTGGCAGGATGGGCTTTAGGCTTAGGCTGGCTCTTCATGGTCATATTATGTAGAGACTCCAAGAGCCCAGAACCCTGGGAGCAATGCATGTCCTTCGCCCGAGGACCCGCCAGCATGACGCTAGCAATTCAGCTCGGGCTGTGGCGCGGGCACCAGAAACAGGGTTACTGTGATGAAGCTTAGCGAGATGCTAAAAGATGAAAAGATCTCCCCGTAAGTCGGCCCATTTTTCCGCCATGCTTACAGCCTTACACGGTTATACTGGTGTTGCGACTGGTGGCGGCTGTCACAACGGCAGTCGACTCATCACACGATAATGGTCAGAGCTAGACATCTTGGACAGAATAGGGTCGATGGAGGCTTGGGACTTCTCTGGAGGGCGGTCCCAGACTGCTGGTCGTCTCGGTCAATAAAGTTGGTAACAAGGCAGACTTGGCCCCCCGCATCTCAGGAAGCCTGCAGGCTGCCAGCCAGCGCATCAGGAATTCGGGATGTGGTGGGAAGCGGGCTGCCAAACCGCGGACGCCCACGTACCGCGACAGGGGGCTGGGGCTGGGGCTGGGCCAATATACGAGTATATACGAGTATTCGTCTGCAGCTGCAGCTCAGCTGGGACACAGAGATTGCTACCCAGGTTGCTGGGATCCCAGAACATGAGAGATCGGCGGCGACGCCCAAACGTCAGGGCTGAAGCTGAACTGCTGAAGAAACTAATTAATCTCCTCTGTGAGACGAGATTGGATGGTTAATATATGCAACTAAATATGACCATGCAGGAGTGGTCATACAGAGGCTGAGCTGTGAGTCCAGCGTAGGTACGGAGAACTGCACGGCACCCAAAACCTGTCCCAAATACCACCCGGCTAGCATTATCGCGATAGCTACGGAGGAGAATGTCGGCTTAGCCGTAGAGACCCCTTCCTGCGTACAGATAGGTAGTTGATTCTCTTCATGTTCCCCGCCACCCCCATCTATCCGTACCTCTACAGACAGTCGACAACCTCAAGGACCAGGTTACGGCCACCAGCATTGCGCACCACTTTAGCCTGTGGAAAAGTCTCAGTCGCTTTTAACGACTACCTGACGTACATCTATTCAACTTTCAGCTTCGTTATGACAAAATATGGCGCGATCGCTAAACAGTATTCGTTTCTTGTTTCCATAATTGATGCGAATCGAGGCTACCCTCGACTTGAGCGAAGTTTCCCGGGTCTCGAGACAGAGGATAGTTTAGAAATCCTAGCATCTCTCACGGGAAATATCAGCTGCCTCCTCTTGTTAGACACTTCAAGTTGGAAAAATGGTAAGGGAAGTTATGAAAGGCCAATCGAACAAGTTTTTCATCTTCAAATCTGCTCGTCTAAATGCTGTCTCCCATGAATGATGCCGGGTGCGCCCAACAACGCCGAAACTCCGTTTCCTGCACGGTAAACAAGAAGGGCCTTTAGGTCCTCGTGTCCTATCATAGATCCCCACTGTATCCCATCTCATCCCTAGGAGCGCTCGAGGCAACTCTTGCACCAGTAGTCCGCGGTTGTGCCATGCCGGGCATTGGATCACGGCCGAGATGTATCATCAGAGCCTGTGCTTCTGCGGGTGGCAAGAAGCAATGCTAGGGCAGGCTTTCAAAATTTTCAGAAGAACATCCGCAATGCTCTAGCCGCCCGTGCATTATGACCAGGAAAGCGCAACGACCTCGACAGCATCAGGCAGGGCCCAGGAATTCCAACTCCACAACTTCGCCCCCTCCGAGTGTTTAACCAGTGGAGAACAGCGTATCCTCATCACGGAGGTACTCTCCGCAGTCAGCCTGGCGGAAGCACACAATGCCCGTGGGGTCCAGCCTGCGCGCCTCGCTGGTGCTCCGCGCAGTGACGCCGAAGCCAAGCGGGACGTCATCCATGCTGTAGACGACGATTCCCTGGTGCTCAGGGCAGTCCTCCGAGTAGCGTCCGACGTGCGCCTTGACAATGTTGGAGCCGTAGAGGAAGGGCATGACGCCGTTGGGGCGGATCCAGATCTTATGGCGGGCGTGCGGCGCGATGACGGGCAGCGCCGTGATGTGCAGGCGGAACTTGCCTGACTTTGTGAACTTGCCAATGCAGATGCCCAGCGACAGCAGCTTGTCACGCGAGATGGACGTGGCAATGTTGGCGAGCGAGAGGAGGACGTAGTAGACGCGGCCCTGGCCCGACAGGCGGAAGACGTAGCGGTCGGCGTTGGGCGACGAGTCGAGCGGGGCGATGAGGTTTTTGAGGGAGGGGCCAGTGTAATCGGCGAGCTTCTTGAAGAGAGTCTGAGTCTCCTCTTCCGTGAGGGGACGCATCTTGGGCGGGTGGTATTGTGGTTGATGATGGTGATGATTTTTTGGAGGATAGAGATTCAATGGAACCTGGAAGGAAAAAAAATTGCCCCACCATCCCGCGTTGGCGCTCTGGTGCGGAATTCGCCCGCTGGAGACGTTCTAGATTTTGCCAGGCGGTGAAAAGACTACCATGCCTAGTAGCTCCACCAAGGTACGAAACACAGACAACTGACTTCTGTATCAACATGGCCGACTACAGAATTGTCAACAAACACCCTCCAACTCGGACGCGATTTCTTTATTCACAGCTTCGAGACGCTTTGGTACAAATGTATCTTTCTTGAGTGAGTTTGAATTAGATCTTTAAGGCCGTTCATGACATTTTTTCGTCCTCCAATTCCATGGATCCCAAGTCCCTAGTCGACGACGAGCTGGGCAGGTATGAATAGACTGTGGAGAATCGACTGCGAGAGTGATGCGACGGCCGTTTCTATGACGATACAGAAATCTTAATTTCTTCTTTCATATTCACAACCTCTTATTCTATCAACCTGGACGTCGGCCATCTCCCATTCCACCTAACTTTCTAGATTTCTAGATCTTGCCGACGCCAGCCCCTAGCGACACGAGGGGCTTGACCAGCCAGAGGGGAGTCAGCTTGTACTTGTACTCGGCCTCGTAAAAGTCTCCCTCCTGGGTGATGTTGACACCCGCGCCGCCCCAGTCGTTCTCTGCGACTCTCAATCAGCACTGCCATACGGCCAACTTGGGGAAGGGAGGACATTGGAGGGGAATACTCACTGGCACCGAGGTTGGCGAAGCCGTCAATCTCCTCGTCGCCACACACGCACGTGTTGGGGCTGTCCTCGGGGATGACGAGCCCGTATGTGCTGAGGGCCTCGCGCGTGTCGCCGCGGAAGACGTTGCCCTCGACGAGCACCTGGTTGTCGGAGCGCGAGTGGATGGCCTGGTAGGCAAAGTCCTCGTACAGGTTGTTGTAGACGTGCTGGTGGCCGAAGCGGCCTGCGGGACCACGTGTGCCCGAGCGGCGCCAGTGGTTGTGGTGGTAGGTGATGTGCAGGTGGCCCCAGTCGACGTCGCGGAGGGCGTCGCTGTTGCCGACGAGGGACGACTTCCAGTGGTCGTGGAGGTAGTTCCACGAGACTGTGACCCAGTCGGACGCGCGGACAATGTCGAGCTGGCCGTCCTGTCTGTCTGTCAGTTACTTGCTCTTGCGCACCTATCCGTGCATGTATCGAGGATGTAGGCATGAACTGCACTCACGTAGGTGTCAGGGCCAATCTCCTCGCTGAACTCGGACTCGAACTCATTGTGGTCGACCCAGACGCGTGTGGCATTAGTGAGGGCCAGGCCATCGTTGTCCAAGATTTTTGAGATCTTCAAGTTGCGGATGATGATATTGCTGGTGCTATTGACGCTGATCCCATTCTTCAGGATCTGTGCATCCCAGCCGACGCCGAGGATGGACTTGTTAGAGCCGACCTTGAGTCGTTGGGGCAGCTCGAGCGCGCCCTTGACGTAGATGATACGGGGCTCATCGCCCAGGGCCGCCTCAAGGAGCTCCTCGGCCGTGGTCACGTAGACCTCCTCACCACCCTTGCCGCCCGTGGTTGGGCCGATGGGATTCTCTTTGGCGTAGCCTTCTAGGTCCCAGGCAGCGAGCCCGAGGGTTTTGGCACCGATACTGCTGAGGGGCGACGCCGCCGCCAAGGAGATGGCATTGGCGAGAACAAAGGTGCTGAAACGCATGGTGGGATAGCAAGTCTGGAGAGGCTTGGGAGGAGGGGGTTGGCCGAGATCAATTGATGCTTTCCCTCGAGGCGGACAGCATCATTTTGTACTGCGGGAGCTGCTCCCATCCATCGCCAGGGATCCCCTCAGACTATCGTGGTTCGGACCAAATGTCTCCGTCAATCGTCTCGTCGCATTGCATCCAGCACCGCAGTTGGATCTGGCGTCATATTCCCTGCGCCTTCGTGGAAGAGCCAAGTCTGCAGGTCCCCCGCATATATGTATTCACTCCACGCCAGTCGAGGCGATATCCACGTATGAAAGGGCTCAATTGACTGCCCAGCCATGCAGACGACCACTATTTACACAAATAACACAGTTCCACCCGTGGTCCCGTAAATTAAAAGTTGGTCAATTCACCCTTGGGGAAGCTGGGGTAATGGCGGGGGGCTTGTGTCATGCAGCCAGCTTTTGAGTATATTCCCAACGACATCTTGTGAATGGTGGAGGGAGTTTTCCCGTTGCGCAAGGCGCGCGTCGGGTCACATTGCTCGTACAGTAAGGTACCTTACCCAGGGAGCAGAGTTACCTTAGCCGAGAAGGCGAAACGGGATCATTTATTTTATTTCTTTGTTTTCCTTGTCGTCCCACTGCGCCAGGCTGCTACCTCCGGAAGACCTAGCGACATTGGAGGCTCATGACAATGGCCAAGACGAGTAGCAATTGGAGGAATTCAGTTCTCTTCCGAATAGCCTAGTTAATCAGTCCATCCAACAGCTCATGGAGTGGCTTATGGCGCTCAAAGCTCCTCAGGTCTGGACTCGGTCAAGAGTCCGAGCATGCATGCCGTGAAAACTTGTGTCTCTTTCGCAGAACTCATCCTTCCAGCCGGGGACACGCCTCTTGATGCTAGCGAGTAAAGAAGACAGTCCTATCAAGCCTTTTCCCAACGGAGACTGAAGACGGGCGTCCCAGCTCGCGAGTTGCCCACCTCCAGCTCGCCCCGCTTGATGCTAGTCGCGATGGTCTCGCCCTTCCTCTCCAAGACAATCTTGGAGCCGCTGTTGTTGGCCGGCAGCTTGTAAAACTTCCTGCCAAATCCACTCAGGAAGCCCTCGAGTTTCTCCTGCGTCACATCGCTCTCCGAGATGATGCCCTTCTCCGTGGCGTCCTCGAGGGCCAGAAGAACCAGCTGCGTCGCGTAGGGCTGCGTGAAAACACCAGCCGGGGGGTTATGAGCGGATCCCACGTTCTTCGATGCAAGGGGATGAGGGGCGCTGTCGGTTCCGCTGTAGGGGGGCGCATGTTACTGCAACGCTCAGGGTCCACACAAGAAGATCATGACTTACAAGAAGAACTTGGGGTCGCCGCTGCAGACCGCCTTCAGCAGGGCATCTCGGTCGGCCGGAGTCTTGGGGATGGGCTTGCAGAATGCAAGCGGGTCCACGTGGCTAACCTCTCCAGTGAGGTAGAGGTGGTGGGCCGTGATGGTAGCTATGTTGAGTCAGATTCTATTTCCCTTTAGCATATGAAACAGGCGACTTACCGCCTACGGTAGGGCCGCAAGCCCGGACCGCATCGAGAGCAGCCGCTGTGGAGCAGTGCTCAAGAATGATGCGGAGCTTAGGGAATTTCTCATGGAGCTTTTGCAGAGTGGGCAGGAAGGCCTCCTCATGGGTCTTCCCCTCGGGAACAACGCCAGGCACTTCGCCGTGAAGGTTCAGGATCATGTCGTTCTTCTCCATGGCAGCAAAGGTTGGGTAGAAATCATCGAAAGATGTCACACCAGCGTCGGAGTTTGTGGTCACACCTTTGGGCGATCAGCACAACGAGCCATCCTAAAAGATATCTCTCATGTAATAGGCATACCTTGAGGATAGACCTTGACACCGGTGATGCCAGCGGCAGCGGCCTCATCGATCACTTCGGGAGTAACTGAAGCATGAAGCTAGATAAATACGTCAGACAAGTAACTCTCATGCAGATTTCAGAACAATGCAACTAACATATAGAGACATGAGGTAATGGACATTGGGCTCAATGGCCTCGAGCTGAGCCTTGGTGTCCAGGGCCTGAGCAACAGTCGTGATCGGCGGTTGCAGATTAGGCTATCCTTGTTAGCATTCCCGAGTGAAATCAAGTTGCATACAATGAAATACCATGACAAAGACAGTATCAACGCCGCCAGAGCGGATGTATGGCGTCACCAACTTCATCATCTCGCCTTGCCTCAGGTGGACGTGCATGTCCGCCGTCGGCGGCAGCTCCAGTCGGTCAGTCTGTTTCAGATGCATTTTCTCTGAGGGATTTCGCTTTCAATTTTGAGTCTGGGTGAAATGCCAATAGACCTGCTGATAAAAGCGACGGTTGCTTGGATGCAAAGTTTCTCAAAGCGAGTTCGGCTGGATCTTGGTCGTCACATGACCCACAATTGCCCGGAAGTGGGAAGCCACAAAGAGTCTCCAGATGCCAACTTGAATCATGGCCACGCGTGATGTAAATACAGGAAATGGGCCAAAAGCGGCGTATGGCCAAGCAATCTTTCAGTAGGATTGGTAATCCATTCCAGTTATTTAAATATGTTGCACGAGACATGGCGGAATGGCCCTCGTACGGCTTACATCAACTGGAGCTCTCAGCCAAGCTTGCCGGGCGATTTGATCCCCTAAACAACAGGGCAGCTTCCGCCGTCGACCGTAGAATGAAAAACGGGCGTTTGGTCCCCTTTCAGTCCGCATGGGCACAAGAGATATTGCAATGCCTCTCGTTGGGCTGATTGAGAACATGGAATTCCACAACTGCTAGCATAGGTATCCCCAACTTGGATAAGTGTCGGTTAAACAGCGGTTGCGGCAATTGACCGGATAACTCGCCAGCCAGTCCAGTTCGTGATCTCGGATCACTCCCAACCTTCTTCAGTTAACATCATCATCAAATCGTCACAACTCACCATATTATGCCCAAGAGACAAGTTGCTGTCCCTGGAGTTTAGAGTTTTTTGACTGAAAACTCTCACTGTTATCATTTTGCGAATATCAGCTACGGTTCATCGGAGTCTTTAGTCACCCCTAACCTTCATTCACCCCAGGAGACGGACGTGGCGATGCTTTCAACAGGGCCTTAACTACCAGGACTACGATCCTAGGATTTATGGTCATGTTACTTTGTTCTTTTCTCCTTGTAGACTCTAATCGTGTTCATTCCCAAAAGATACTCGCTCGTGTGATCGACTTCAGCTAATTCCAGACGCCAGTGGCTAGGAGGCCTTGACCAAAACACGGAAGTTTATTTCTCGGCTGATTGCCGACAGAAAAAGGGGGGGAAGTCATATGTACCCCAGGTCTTTGTGTCAGCATCATAGTCACCATCTCTTGTCTCGGCTTCAAGGAATTCTACCTACACGAAGGTCCCCTTCCCGTTCAATTTTCAGATCATGCCGGTATTGTTCAGGCTAGAGTCTAATTTGAATGGCGGGATCTCTTCAGAGTACGACTTCTTCATGGCCTGGGAGTCCTATTTTTACCTACAAAATCATACACAGGCAATGCGATATAGCCCCCTCCCTTGTGAACAATGTGACCAGGCGCATTACCAGTCTATACTCCTAGATTAGTTGAAGCTAGGGCTACCATCTTCGCCACGGACGAGAACAACGCGTTTCAGCTCAGGATTTCAGACTACCTATTCGAGAATGATGCAGAGTATATTACGACTAGGTGCCAAGGCGTCTCCGAGTTTGACCCTCTGGCCGCCGCTAGAAGTTCCGCGCCGGGGTACCATGTGGCTTACCTTATAAGCCCATTGACGGCCATCAATACCCGCATAAGGGAAGACAGTATGTTTGTCCACAAGCTTGGCTCAGCATCACCCTATCCGACGGACGAGGCAATTTCCAGTGGCATCATATCCTCTCCGGGACAGCTCCCCGTGCAACTTGGCGACAACCCAGGCCTCTGCACGGCCCTTCACGAGTTACCCGTTCAATCTATGACCAACGATGACACACTGGCTGGACTCTACATTTCTCTCGCCGACAGCTCCCGCGAAAGGCGCACTGTCTGGCCAGTCTCTCGAGCTCAACAAGATCAGATCCTCCCCACGGCGGGCGAGACGATCAAGGTCAAATTTCCGACGGCCCGTATAACGATCCAGACTTCTGGGACATATGTGCGGAGAATCGGGTGATTTCGGAGCACGAATTGAACATGAGGTCCAGGTTCTGCTGTGGGTATTCGAAGTAGTCTGCCGCCATCATCCTAGTGACGGTCAGTTGCGAGTTACACACCCAGGCCTAGGAGTGTTACTTGAAGACAATTAAGACGATGATTCGACCATCTGCCGTAGCACCACCACCCATCCATCTCGGTCCCCGAAACTCAAGTCTGCGATGGCCCGCAATCTCTCCAAGGAACAACTTTGGCACAGGCAGCATGTGGTGCGTCGTAAGCCGGCCAACTGTTCATGTTGGCTAGGCAGGACGTGCCTTGATTTCTACTCTCTAGGCCGGGCGTTGGGGCTCAAGTGGTGCTGCCAAATAACTCCCCGCATGTGTGAGAACCTACTCGTACGTCTTGTTATCATAGAAGCATTATGTAGACTGCTAGGCTGAAGTCTCAGGGCGCTTGAGTCCCAACGTCCCCAAGATGAATGACTCCATGTCTCCACATATCCCCCGCCTCCCCGCCCCCCTTATCCTTCTGGAGTTGTTTGAAAATTATTGGGGAAGCGGAGAGGGCAAGCCGGTTGGGGCAAGTACAGGCGGTCATGTCCAAACGTGGCCAACGCCGCGTTCTATGGAAGCGTCGGGGGAAAATTGTGCGTCCTTGGAGGGGGCGCGGCGAATGTCGTCCATCAGAGGCCCGCCATCCGTCAAATTCTAGAGCATGGATGCAGGTGCCAAGTTGTCTGCCTAAACCCCGAATCACACCTCCAAATCCAAAACGAGTGCTGAGCTGGGTTTGTCGTACGACTTTGAAGGAAACTTTTGGCGAGAATTGATATCCCCCCCGGGCAAGTATAATATTACCTACCTTAGGTGCTGGTATTGCATGGCAGTACACCTATTCTCGGGCCACCGGAGGCTCGGCTATGCGCCTCACTCTAGCGTATCTTCTATTACTGTTCACATTAGTCTGTAGTAGTACTATGTACATACTAGGTAGCATCTAGCTCAGCCGCTTATACGCGTGAATTCATATTGCCATCTGGCCAATCCAGTATAATCTGCAAGAAGCTCCCGCAGCATATCCGGGTCTATTTCCAGGGCTCTACGAGGCCGTGAGACGTTGAAAACGTGGGAAAATTCCCGATTCCCGACGTGCCGGCTCAAAACAGCTGCAGGGTGGCATTGGTCGTAGACGACGGGCCGCCGGACAAGCCCAAAGGCTCAGAGAAAGTTTAACCTGACATGGATCTCGGCTATCCCCTGCAAGATGCTGGCTATGTGAGCTCATCGGAGGCAAGGGACTCCGTATTTTCACGGCCAATCGTGAAAGCCAGCCAGGAGTCAGCAGCGGCAGCCACCGAAGCACAGACAGTCTCAGGCCTCAACATTCTGCAGTCAGCATGCAAAGTTTGTAATAACCGACAGATTTTCTGATGGAGTCTAGGAGAAGATGCTTAGCGGGGGAGGGGGATATGGCCCTTGCGCGCTAGTGAAAAGCGCATGAGCTCTCCAACAAGGAGATGGCATCGAGCTTAGGTGGTGGAGTTCCTTACGCGGCAGGGACGGCCGCTCCATGCCCTTCAGAGCCCAGACGCGTTAATACTCGTACTAAGAGTACGGTTTGTCTCGGATGGTTCAGTGGAAGCCTCGTCTACTCGTACAAATCTGATGCTTGTCTCAATCCAGCTGGTCTCCCCAAAATAAGTAATGCCTGGCGCGCTTTATGGGGAAGATTTGGGGGTTCCAGACTCCGCGGGGATTGGAGCACAGGGGTTGGGCGAGGAAAGACGGGGAGAGTGGATGTTTGTCTTATCGCAACAAAACACACGAGTTGCCGTGTTTGCCGTGTCACGACTCCCGGGGCCCTTTCCTGGGAGGCACCCAGTCTAGGGGCTGTGGAGTTAAAAACCTAGTTTACACGTTTCTTACCCCTTGTAACAAGGAGAAAAAAAACAAGCGTTGGTACTAGGTTAAGCTCATTTCTAAGGTTAATCTGACGAGCCTCCGCCCGGCGCAAATAGAGAGTTCAGCGGGCTCACAATAAAATGGTGAGAAAATGGTAGTAGGGAATTACCCACTACTAAGTATCCGTACATAGCAGTGCATGCAGCATTCCTAATAGTGTTGTGTTCTTACTTGCATTACGAAATACGTCAGGGCGCTGTTGGTAGTCGCCAGGCAGAAGTCCTGGGATATATCACAGTGCGTCGTGCGAGCGTCGTTGATAACAAGCCCCCCTCCTAGCGCCTCAACTTGCATAGAAAATCTTGGCAGAGGCTGGCAATTTGACACGGCAATGGCTGCGAGATATCTTGGCCTCGGGACACCGGCACCAGTGTGCATGGCTCCACGTCACAAAGCGCCACATCCCTTGGTGATGCCAGGGGTTGCAAAGCCTCAGACTGGCTACGGCTGGTCATGCTGCCCACTTCCGGCAAGCTCGTCTTGCTGATTCGCTGGAAGAGGACGTTTAGGACCGATGGAGCACCGGGCTTCTAAATGGTGTGGTTTGAGCCCTTTGATCTCCCCACGGCATTTGGAGCCAAGCCTAGGCGACCCCAGATCGACAGTCCCACTTTGGAGCTCTTCTCGTTCTCATGAGCCTGGCGAGCTCCCCGAGTTCTGAGGCCCTGACTCTTCAAGATTTTTCTCGGTCATTGACCGACGGGCTCCATCTTGCCCCGTGCTGTGCGGGGAGTCGGGGGCTCGACCCCGCGCTTTAACTGCGTCGAGAAGGTGCACCGAGGGAACCCCGACGAACCCCGACGAACCCCTCGCCATCTCTTGCCTGGTGTATGTACGGTACTCATACGGAGAACTCGTACGAAGAAGGAATGGAGTACTCCATGGTATACCACCCCGCAGGCTTGTGGCCCCGTGCAAGTTCCTGTTATTATGTACTCGTCGTCATGTATGGTCGGGGTTCGTTTGGCCAGTCGGCCCATGTCGATCCCGGCATCATCGAACCGTTTTCCAAGGAATCGCGCTGCCCGGTGTGTCTGAACTGATATCATGAGGGAGCATTCCCCAGGCGGAGAAATGGGATGATTGGGATGGAGTCGGTCAGGCGGGCACAAAAATGAGGGGGAGGGGACGGGAGAGGCGTTGGCCAATGTGTCGGGGGTGTTGGGGCGTATGGCTGATCCGCCTTGGGGCTCGCGTAGAATCGGACTAGATGCAGGAAGATTCTGACATGAGAAGATGACGCGATGCGGGTGAGTGCGTACTTGCCTCGCCCTCCACATCCTTAGTGCACTTGTCTTGCATCTCAGAGCCCACAATTAGCCCAGCTAAGCTTCCAGATTCCATGTCAATGCGCCAGGTATGCATAGTTCCTTCTCCAGAAACCCACGAGTCCAGACGGCGACCCCGACTCGACCTGGTCTTGTTACCCGACCAACTTCTTCCCCACTGCTAGGAAGGTACTCCAGAGTCCGTACCACAAGCCATACCCCCATGGGCGGGAGCCATTGAGCCACGCAGTCGAGATTTGCGTGGACGCCAGTACAAAAGCCTCCCATCGCCCTCCCCTCGCTCCTCGACGACCTTGTCCTTCTGTCCACGCTGCCGAATTGTCGCACTTTAGGTTTATATACCCGCAATTCCTGCTAGTATCTGCAAGTCGACAACCAGCAGCCGCACCACCATGGCTGACACCACGGAGCCCACAGCCTCTGGCAACCGGCCAGCCGACCCCTTGGCCGAGGGCATCATCCCCACGATCAAGCAGTCTTGGAAGGATCTCTTCATCTGGGACCAGCGCGTCGTTGTCAGCAATGACTATGGGGAGACAACGTGCGAGTGGAAGAAACCTGATCGCGTCCAGAATCCCTTCACCCTCTTCGCCATGCTCGGCGTCAAGGGCTGGCTCTTCTTCCTCTGTGGTCTTGCTGCCTGGACTGCCGATGCCTTCGACTTCCACGCCCTGTCCATCCAGACCAAGAAGTTCAGCGACTACTACGGCACCAGCAAGACCAACATCAGCACCGCCATTACCCTCACTCTTCTCCTGCGTTCTGTCGGCGCCATCGTCTTCGGCCTTGCTGGTGACAAGTGGGGTCGCAAGTGGCCCATGGTCTTCAACATGATTATCCTTGGTATCCTGCAGATCGGAACCATCTACAGCTCAACCTTCTCCCAATTCCTCGCTGTGCGGAGTCTTTTCGGCTTGTTCATGGGTGGCGTTTACGGAAATGCTGTTTCCATGGGTCTAGAAGAGTGCCCGTGAGTTATCACACCACCATGCCCGAAGTTGCTTAAATACTCACATGTCACTCAGGATCCCTGCTCGCGGCCTCATGTCAGGCATCATGCAGCAAGGCTACTCTATGGGTTACGTCTTTGCCGCGTGCGCCAATCTTGGTGTTGGAGGTAGCACTGAAAGCTGGAAGACTGTTTTCTGGGTTGGAGGTAAGCACCGACATTCCAAAGTCTAACCCCCTTCTAGGTCTCTTGCTGACTCTGTATTGTCTAGCTGGCCTTTCTATCGGCGTCGGCATTGTCCGCATCTTCTTCCCCGAGTCCAGGCAGTTCCTGGAAGCCAAGGCAGCGGGCAAGACCACCTCTCCCCAAGCTTTCTGGCGCGATTGCAAGCAAATGCTCCGCCGCGATTGGAGAATGTTCATCTACTGCTGCATCCTCATGACCTGGTTCAACTACTACTCGCATACCTCGCAAGATTCCTACACAACCTTCATGTTGACCGGAAAGGATCTGGATAATTCTGCCGCGTCTCGTGCCTCTATCATCATGAAGACTGGCGCCTGCGTTGGAGGCACCATCATTGGATACATGAGCCAGTTTGTTGGTCGTCGTCGCGCAATCATCGCAGCGGCTCTGGTTTCCGGAGTTATAATTCCGGCATGGATCCTGCCTAAGACTGAGCCTTCTCTCAGTGCCACTGGGTTCTTCATGCAGTTCTTCGTCCAGGGTGCATGGGGCGTCATTCCGATTCATCTTAATGAGCTCTCTCCTGTGGCCTTCCGATCCACCTTCCCAGGTGTGACCTATCAGATTGGCAACATGATTTCATCCCCTTCTGCCCAGATTGTCAACGCCGTCGCCGAGAGTACCTTTATCAAGGGCCCCAAGGGAGACAGGGTTGAGGCTTACGGCCCGACCATGGGCGTTGCTACAGCCATCATTGTCATTGGCATTGTTTTGACCACCTTGATTGGCCCCGAGAGGCGAGGAAGAAGCTTTGAGGGTGCTGTTGCTGGTGTTGATAGCGATTCGACGTTTGATAAGGACAAACCCATAGATGAGGAGAAGGGTGGCGTGGAGCTGGAAGAGACAAAGAAGTCCCAGTCATAAACGTGGTAATTTATTCAGCGATTTAGCACGAGACTAGTTCTCTATTCCATCTACAGTTTTTTGCATGGCAATCTAGTCGGATAAAATATATGGAAATATATTATGATTAATGAACATTACCTAACTTCTCAAGAACTAAATGGCGGCACCAACTCATACTTGTCCAGACAAACGTGCTACTTCGTCCTACCCTGAAGATTGGTCGTTCTACCCAGCCAGGTCCGCACACCGAAACATGCAGTATAAATGGATATAATCTTCCGTCATATATTTTCATCGTGAGACTTTTTACATGATATATACCGTGAGAAAACAACCACATACTCGTAATATTAGTCAATGGGCTTAATAAATCGTTGACGTGGCTAATTGAATCAACGTTGATCAGCTATTAGTACCAGGGGTTCACAAAAGGTATCTAACATAACTCAAATCAACCCTGAATAGATTTTTTAACTAGGGTACTGATGATTATATTGCTGATTTTGGAATATTTATAGCTCATTTAAAAGACCGAAAGGCAATGAGGATTGACTTGATGGACGAGCTACCACCTTGGCACTGACAAGCATTGATATTGGTCACGTCGAGCCAGTTATTGACTAGCGTCCCCCACCACAGCCAGCTCCCAAGTCCCCACGACGTCAAGCCAACTCTGACCTCCATCCATCTCCCACAGCTCTTCACTACCTGGCAGTATCCAGACTGCCGCCATGGCCTCGTACACAGAGAACCCACTCTCCGAGTCCTCGGGTAGCGCCCCCGCGGACATAAAAAATGAGGTCAAGAAGCCCAAGAAGAAAAAGGTGCTCCTGATGGGCAAATCTGGCTCTGGCAAGTCCAGCATGCGTAGCATCATCTTTAGCAACTACATTGCACGCGACACCCGCCGATTGTGCGTTCCCCTCCCTCACCCATTGACCCCGGTGCAATAGCTGATCCGGAGGCTGCAGAGGCGCCACCATCGATATCGATCTCTCCCATGTCAAGTTCCTCGGCAACCTCACACTTAACCTGTGGGACTGCGGTGGCCAGGAGGCCTTTATGGAGAACTACCTCACGCAGCAGCGCGTCCACGTCTTCTCCAACGTCGGCGTCCTCATCTACGTCTTCGATATCGAGTCCCGCGACGTCGAGCGCGATCTGGCCACCTACGTGGCCATTCTCTCCGCCCTCCTCCAATTCTCCCCGACTGCCAAGATCTACATCCTCATCCACAAGATGGACCTTGTGGTCCCCTCGGCGCGCGAGGCCATGTACGAGGACCGCGTCCGCCTTGTGCGACAGAAGACGGCCGAGTTTGCGCACTCGTTGAGCAGCGGCACCACCGGGGAGGACACCACCGTCGACCTCGCCCCATTTGCGACGTCGATATGGGACCAGAGTCTCTACAAAGCCTGGGCGTCCATCATCCACGACCTCGTCCCCAACCTCTCCGTCATCGAGCGCAACCTCGCTAACCTCGGGCTTGCCATCGAGGCCGAGGAGCTCCTCCTCTTCGAGCGCACCTCCTTCCTGGCCGTCTCCTCGTGGACGTCCCCCGAGGGCCAGCGCAACCCCACCGACGACCGCCTGGAGCGCATGTCCAACATCATGAAGCACTTCAAGCAGAGCATCTCGCGCTTCACCGGCACGCCCCGAAATGCCGAGCAGTTCATCCGCATGGAGCACAAGGCCGGCCCGCGCTTCAGCCTCTTCATCCTCAAGTTCACCACCAACACCTACCTCATGGTCGTCCTGCCGCCCGGCGAGGCCCGCTTCAACGCTGCCATGATGAACTGCCAGATCGCGATTCAGCACTTCAAGTTCCTGGATGGGCCGACCGCTCAAGTGCCAGCGCCGGCTCCGATGGCATGATGAAGCAGAGATACGAAGTTGGACTACTAAGGGCGGAAGCAAGCTCGGAGTTGGGGGTTTGGGAGATACCATGTTCATTCAGGAGTTCGGGGTGGGTTCACTTGGTCATAAGATACTCTGTACGGAGTAGTGTTTCCATGAGCGTTAAAAGGCGTTCATCTTAATGCCCCGTAGGGTCGTCTGCTGCAGGTCTCTCCTTCTAATTGAGCCTGCGAATATGAATTTCTGATCTACCAATGCTATTTTGGATACCAGTATGTGTTCCATTTCACCTGACGCCATCGAGGATCCCCTCGCTATGCCCATTTCACCACTGCCGTTCCACCCTTCTTGAACTCGGACATTTCGCCGATTACCAGACTCTGATCTGTGTGCTCCTTATTGGGGAACGTCGTCGCTAGTACCCACGGACGGGTGCGCGTCTCCGGCGAAGCGCCCCGGATGAACCCGTAGACATCTCCTATTGTATTGGTGGTGTTGAAGCGGGCGGGGAGCCTTGTGCCATTGGGGAGCTGGATGCGAATCATGACTGTAGGTTGGGATTCGTCGACCTGAGGGCCCGTTGCGCTATCAGATGAGGAAGAACCAGCAGCTGGTGCAGAAGTGGTCTTGGGGGGAGCAGCGACGGAGGAGGCATTGCCGTCTCCCGGAACAGGGCTACCAAGACGCCGACCTGAGCCGCTAAAAGGCTTATACTTCTTGGGTTGTGGCTGGTAGGGAGTGTCGTGCTGTTGAAGCTTAACATCAACAGGCGCGTCGTGGGTGACGTTCATGAGGTGAAGCGGCGCTCGCCCTTGGCGAATGAGCTGGAGGTCGGCTACGTTGGCAGGGTCATCGAACCGGCGCAGCTCGCCATCATCAATACTGAAACCATCTTGCCATATGTGCAGTATGCGCTCCTGGGGCTCAGCATTGGAAGGCCGCATCGGGCCTAGGGGATCGGGGATGCTCCGACTCTCGGTGCCTTCACCCCCTAGAGTCATGCCGGTGCCTCGGAAGTGAGAGGGTCGCGGAGACCCTGACTCAGGACTAGCTGCTTCAGGGCGGGTGGAGTTCCTGAGAAACGTTAGAATCGGTCTTGTCCGCCTGGAGCATGCGCACCGCTTACGCTCTTGCCTTGGCCAGAATATCACCGATAATCTTCTTTGATCCGCCATCTTGCTTGGGATCTTGAACAGCCAGTCCCGACTTCTCTCCGCCAGCAAATAGATTGCCGCGGCCATCATCGTCCTCATCGTCGTCCATTTCCGAATCAGAATCGTCGTCGTCGTCGTCGTGGCCTTGCGCACCCCCGCCAAGAGACCCTAACGTAGCAATGCCTCTCTTCTTCGGCTGAGATGCAGGCTTGCGGGAAGGACGGCTGCTCGATGCCTGGGGCGCTGGTCGGCCATCTAGAGTCCGTGGACCGGTATAGTTCTCGGCTGGTGCCTCCCCTGACTGCTCCTCGAGCTTGCTCTCGTCGTCATCCTGGAAGTACGAATTGGTGGCAGCCATCATGTCCCAGCCATGGGCGACGAGGTACTGAGTCGCCTAGACACCGGAGGTTAGCATGTTTTATTCGAGGAGGTTCCAGCTGGAGAAATGCGTACCTTTTCAGGACTTGCTCCAGTCATAGTGCAGAAGTCGCTGACTAGCAGTGAAGGGTCGGTTCCGCCAGCCATGATGCAGGTAGAGGCAAACCAGTGATGCCGAGGGCGTGCAGTTGTGATCAAAGTCGTTAAAATGGAGGTAAACGGAACTGTTAGTGATAAGCACGTCTGTTGTTGGGTGATAGGATGAAGTCGTTACAGGTGGCGCTGAGGAACAGAACTGAAGGACGAGGAAAGGCCTAGAAACTGGCCGCAGGGCTGCAGGCAGCTTCAACACTCACGTCACAGCTCCAGAGCTGAAGGATGGTGGGCAGGTGGGGGGAGAACTCAGCCCACTGCACCCCACCGGAACAGTGATTGGCCGGTACCGAGGTCGTCCCTTACATAAGCAGCTACAACAGCCGATCCACGGGATCTCAGTTGGGGAGCTGACCTGTGTCGCCAAGCTTCAACCTCTGGACGACGTGCTGGACACCCCCAAGGTCACGTCTCAGAGATGCCCGAGAGTCTATTGCGAAGCTCATAACAACCGCTCTACGCGAACCTGCCTGCGAGACGATGGCCTTCGACGAGTCCACCAACCACCTCGCCGAGTCTGGCGTCACGATGCACTCCGACAGCGAGCGATACTCGCAAGGAGAGGACCTCTCCGCGTCGCCAGCCTCGTCCGGCTCTCCCGTGATTCTTTACAAGCCGCCCACCATCTGGTCGCTTGTACGCAGCGCTGCCATCAACCTGCTGCTACCCTTCATCAATGGCATGATGCTGGGATTCGGAGAGCTGTTTGCCCACGAGGCCGCCTTCCGCCTGGGCTGGGGTGGAACCAAGGTGCGTCAGACCTAGCTCACAACAGTCGCTGTTCAACGGTGTTGGATTGTTCCGAGGCTATATGTTGCTAACAGCAGTGCAGGTTTTCCCCATGTCTCGCAGACGAGCCCACCCTATCGGACCTGGAATCGAGATCAGGGAGCGACGTGACCGGTTTAGGCCGAGCTTGGATGATATGGCTAGCCTGGAATAGACAGAACATGTCTATTTTAGGCTTTCTTTGTGTCTATCTATTTGAGATGTGGGAAGAGCAAGTTATGTCTGCAATTATTCGGGACTGTTGGCTTGTGGTGCTCAACCAGGATGGTCTCACAAAGAAGAAGTAGGAAGGGTAGACAAAGGCATAGCCGAATGCTTTCTAAAACCATGCAACTCACTCATCAATAGACTAAGAAGAAATTCAAGAAAAAAAAAACACTTCTGCTGAACTCACCCGAGTAACGTATTGAACTTGCAAGTGACAGTGGAAGACCCCGATTACCCGAATGCCTTGGCGGTGGTTCGGAGGGAAAAGTGGGTCAGGTACCTTCATCGCGTCCAGCCTCAAAAAAATCCCGTCTCCTTGCGCAACTACACGCCCAAACCCGATCAAAGGCCGCCACGATGCTCCCAAGCAGAGGAATTGTGCGCTCCCTGCCCACGGCGGGCGCAAGGAGACAGATCACAAGCCGGCACGTAAGTCTGCCAGCATTTTCGTGCCGTAGAGTCGAGCAATCGAGACGCTGACCCTTGACCACAGGCCACGATACTGGGCAACGGACGGCAATATGGGACGCTGCGACGGAGCTTAGGCGGCGCAAATGGGCTGTCATTGACATCGGGATTTCAGCTGAAGGCCAAGAAGGTGGTTGCGCCCGTCGTTCTTGGGTCGGTGGCGTCGACGAGGAACCTCTCCCTATGGGGGTACGGAAAGAAGACCGAAGACGCTGCGACGGCGACAACGACGACGACGACGACGCCTGCGACAAGCACCCCGGCGGCTGAATCGACTCTTGTCGAGACGCCTGTGGAAAAGGCCGCCGAGGCCCCCAGCGCTGTTGCGGCCGAAGCCACCACCACAGCCTCCTCCGCCCCGGCCGACGCTGTGCAAGCCACCGATCTCTCCGCCATCACCGACCTTGTCAACACCACTGGCAGCGAGATCCTTAACCGCCCCGAGGCTATTGGATACCTCTCGTCTTTGGGTCTCGACTACGGTTGGGGCCCCTCCTCGATGATGCAGTGGCTCCTCGAGCACATCCACGTCTGGGGTGGCATCGGCTGGGCAGCCTCTATCGCTGCCGCGGCCGTCGTCCTCCGCGTGGCCATGATCTACCCGCTGATCCAGTCGACCAAGTTCAGCGCCCAGATGAAGCGCATGCAGGAGGACCCCCGGTTCCCCGAGGTCAACGCGAAGCTCAAGGCGGCCCTCGTCAACGGCGACCGCACCGCCCAGGCCCAGGCCCAGGCCCTGAACTCCCTGCTCCGCCGCGAGTACAACGTCCCGTTCAAGAAGATGGGATGGTCTTTTGTGCCCATCCCCTTCAGTTACGGCCTCTTCCGTGTCGTCACTGGCATGACGCACATCCCGGTCCCGTCGCTGGAGACCTCTGGTTTCCTCTGGTTCAGCGACCTGACCCAGTCTGATCCTTACATGATCCTCCCCGCGGTCGCCACGGGCTTGATGGTATTGGCTATCGATGTACGTCCATTCCGCCCCTAATGTAGTGCTTTGAAGCCTCCAGACCTCAGTGGAACTAACACCTCCCGCAGTTGAACGCCCGCAACACTAGCGCCAATCAGGCCGGCATGGCCAAGAAGATGAAATACGTCCTTGTCCCCGTCATGCTCTTCGGTACCTCTTTCCTCTCCGCTGCCGTTAACCTCATGGGTGTCTCCTTCGGTGCTGCCACCCTCGGCACCACCGTCTTCCTCAACAACAACTCCGTCCGCCGCGCCTTTGGCATCCCCGAGCTCAAGCCCCCCGCCGTCATCCCGACCACCGCCTCCACCCTCGGCGCCGTGCAGCAGCAGCCCACGTACGAGGCGCCCCGCCAGCCGCAGAGCATACGCGAGAAGCTCACCAGCTCCTTTGACGAGACCAAGAAGAGCATTGGCGACTCGATGAGCAAGATGACCGGGTCCGCGCAGAGCTCGGTGGAGGAGAAGGCAGAGCGCAAGCGCAAGGAGCAGATTCGCAAGCTCGAGGAGAAGCGTAGGCAGCAGGAGCGTGATCACTTTGAGGAGAAGTACAAGGGGAAGAGGTGAAACTGTCTCGAATCTCTGTCAGCATTTGGGAAGGTTCGTATAGAGAGGCTCAAAAGAGGCCGCCGGATGTAAATATATTGCTAAGGAGCCTGGGAGAGTAAAACTTGTACAATAGATGCTTTGTTTGAGCATATGTAGCACCAACTTCCTATCTAAAATGGGGGATACCAAAGTGTGACTGGGTGCACGATCATGTCAAGTCGCTTTCAAATTGCCAAGAGTCCCCTTTATCTCATGGATCGAACGGGAGCTTATTGTTCTTGATTATCATAACTCGTGCTTCCTCATAGCCGAGCCACTCACATGGCTCAAGGCTCTGTGTGTGTGTCACATCATGTCTAATGCCGTGCCCTTGCCACGTCCTTGCAGCCCCTCTCTTTATGTTCCTCCCAGGTCTGACGTCAAGTGTTTCAGGCCCTTTAAAAGACAGTACCATCACTGTCTATGAGAATCGGTGGTTCCTTAGTATTGGGGCGGTTGATCTCGGCAATCTCGCGGCCACCCTGTGATGCGTTGTCAGTGCCGTTGATCTTTGCTAGTGAATTTGGAGATAGACATACCTTCCAGGTTCCGGCCTCTAGCAGCTGTGGCAGAGTCATCTCGTTGCCTGCCAGCTCCGTCTTCAACGCCTTGTTCACGTCTACGCAGAGCTGGTCAAGTAGGCCAATGGTGAGGGCTCTCCACTCCACGATCACATCGTCGCTCGGCTCGAACATGGGAGCCACTTCGATACCCTTCATTTCCTTGCGGCGGCAGTAGTCGGAGTAGTTCTGTAGCCCCCGCTCCGCATCATCCTTCTTCAAAGTCAAAACCCCCAGATCCACAAACAGCCCGCCATTGCGGTACTCGGGCAGTCCGGTGAGCAGTTCGGTGCCTGCAAAGTGCATCTTCAGAAGGGACTGCATGGGTTGCATGAGCGAGTAGGTAAGCCATTGTGTCAGCTTGTGGAACGGAACAATGGACTCCCATTCGTCAGCACTTCCTGAAACAGAAGAGGAGCCCGGCTGCGGCATCGACTGACACGGCCAAGCATCGCCGAGAGAGATACCGTTGATGGCCGTGCGGGATTGTGGCCAAATAGGAGCAAGCCCGTTCATGAGAACGCTCCAGAGCACAGGAAGGGGAACAATGAGCAGCGACGAGGCCTGCGTTGAAGGGTGTGATAGGAGATGGTCTGTTGTTGTTAGTGGCCTAGGAATCTTATGGGGGATAGCCGACTCTAAAACTCACCAACCATATTTCCAGGACGACCATTTTCGCCAAAGTATTCCTTCTTCTCGTCAAGGGCAGTGCCCAACCGGATGAGTAGTTCCGTGCGGCCCTCCAAGCCAGCCATCTCGTTTCCGGGACCCGACTGAAGGCCGGCCGCAAGCTTCTCAGCGGTCAGTGCGCGCAGCCCATCCTTGTCGACCTGCGCTCTGTTGGAAGGATCACCAGAGAACAGTCCCTGAGACCAGTCAGTCATTCGTACGAGTTGACCATGGGTTTGCCGCCACTAACTGTCTTAAACATCTCCAAGCTTGCCACCGCAATGCCCTCGGATCTCCGATAAACTCTGCCATTCTCGTTGCTCTTGTAGCTCCACTGGGTTCCTGCGCCGGCATCGAGCAGGACACTGACGAGGAAGAGATCAATCAGTCGGCGGCAGCGCTCAGAGCTTTCAACCTCATCGGGCCATGTCGATAGGAGCTGGGCGATGCGATCGCGGCCTCCGACACAAAAGTGCTGATAGCGGCCGTGGCCAGGAATGCCAGTGAAAGGGGCGTCGTAATCTCTCTGCAGTGCATAATTGGTTAATGATTTGCTCCATATGAACCCCTCAAGGAGTTGTGATAACGGAGGTTCCGATGCCCATATCAGGTGCCAAGTGTAGTGTTGCCCCTCACTCAACGTGGGGCACCTCCATTCCTATCACAACCACCCCGAGAGCGTTTCGGCGGGGGCCGACAGTCGCAGAGCATTGCGCTCGCCAATTGAAAGATAAAACACACCTTGATCAGTCCAGTGACGAACGTGACGACGTCATCCATCTTAGACATGTCGACGTCAAAGTGCTTCAGATCATTTTGAAGTGCTTTTTCGAAGACGAGCTGGGTGCGCTCCCTGACGGCCACGAGGCTTCGTAGGTACCCCGCGGGGTCGAGCTGAGGGTCAGGCGGGCGCGGGAGATCGAGCTTGGGCATCTTGGCGGGTGTCTTGGGGGAGCCGGATGTTGTGAGACCGACGCTGCCGGCAGAGATGCGGTTGATGATGCCTTTTGAACTTCCCGAGTGGACGCTTGTAGTCGAGTAGGAGCTGCGGATGGGAGGATCGGACTTGGAGGCCTTTTCTCTGCGGGAAAAGAGACCCATGGTAACAGATGGTGAGGGGAGGGGTCGCCACGAGACTATATAGGGAAGGACAGATAGGCGGAAGATGGCCGAAGCTGAAAGGGAGGTACGGTACGCAAACGAGTGGAATGGCTTCAGGCGGCTTTGAGACTGCGAGAGAGCGAGCCGGGCATAGGCGTGATGCGAAAGGGCGAGCTCGGGGTGGGGGCGGCGATTGCCGGCGATGTGGCAGTTTCAATGCAACGGCGGGTCTAATAGACACTCGGCAGGATGATGATGAAATCGGAATGATAGAACGGGCCAAGATCGACCTCGGAGCCAGTTGAAAGAGACTTCCAGGCGCAATGGATTCGAGCTCCCCAGACTTGCACCAGTAGAAGATGGCTCGAGAAACAGAGAAACAGAACGAAGGTCAGAGTCGGGAGGTGTCCTGTGGTTTTGGGGGAGCTGCCAGGCAACTGGAGTCCGGCGCTTTTGAGGGACAAGGGGTCGCACTACCTTTTACGGGTTTACCCACCACCCTATCACTAGGCAGGTACGACTTGCAAAGTACCAAGACAGGCAAGCAGGGTGGCGAGAGACTCCTCAGCGACTCCTTGGGGACTCCTCAGGGGAGTCAAGTTGGCACCTGCCCGCGGACGAACCCGTGAACCCGCCAGGCGGATCCCACTAGGCTGCTACTAGGCTAGGTGAAGCCCCGCCGGCACAGGGACCTGGCAGTTACTACCAGCCTGCTAGGTAATGGCCCGGGGGAGTTCCAGGCCCCCGATAGTGGTCACCGTGGAGGGGATGGCCTGATCTGATCGGGAGGTCGTGCGAGAAACTGGGAGAATTCTCAAAGGCCCCCCCCCATTCAAGTTGGGTTTCCATGTCAACTGCCAAATCGCTGGCCGCCAGCACTTCAACCAGTGGGCGGGCACTGGCACAGTGGGTAGTGCTAGCTTCAGTGGTGGTAACGGCCGGTCGATCTTGTTCGATGGGAATCGCAAGCGCGCCTTGGCCTTGAGCTTTGAAGTCTCGATTTGGAATTGGGTGCATATTATTATTCTATGCAATCACTAAATAGCAGAAGACTTATGGGATTCGAGACATCACGTCGATTTACGACGATTGAGGCGCCAGCAAGCCTATCGCGGTCAGTTATCTACGCTGGGTTTGGTGCGATCTGTAGCTATCGTCAAACCGCCCACTCGGGACAAACCTAGGACAGATCCATCCCCAACTCCGGACTTTGTCGTCCTGGCGCTGTGAAGCTCGACGCCTTGGCCAACCGAAACATGGAGCTTCAAGCCTGGAATCTTCCATTTACCTACCCTCCAGGGACAAAGCACCGACGACCGCGGACCATGTCCTATTTCCTGGGCAAAACTCCGCTCCCAGGTCCCCTTCGACACCGAGACACATCCGTACCTAGGTCAGGTCCCCCTGCGCCTAGCTAACGTTAGCAAACGGATCCATGGATACCGTCCCTTCGGACTGGGCCTCGACACCCTGGTTGCCGGCGGAACGTTCCCTGCCCTGTCTGCGTTCTTTTTTCTACTTTGGATCTTTTCAATCTTTCCCGAATCGCGCCCCTGGAAGGCTGGAATCTGTCATCTCCGTCCACTCCGTCCACTTTGCCCACAGTCCCGCCCCTCTAGACTCTGTTAGTTGCAGCAAAGGCGTGGGTATCCCAGATCTGGTTGAGTGCATTTTGCGAGCATACATATGCATTACTAGCCGCATTATCCTTCGGGTACCTTGCATCACCCCCATTGCGGCCCTGGAGCAGTCACATGCCTACCTCCTTTGGTCCATAGGGCCGCCAATTCCGTCTGGGTGTTTTGCTTCCTTGGAACGGGTTCCGGTCCTCGTGAGCGTCCTCGTTCATTATCTCGTACGCCACCGTACGGAGTGGCGTCTCCCAGTTACTTGGCCATCCTCCGTGTTGTCATCTGGAAGCCATGGGCTCCATGTGTGACCCTTGTCAGGCTTGACTAACCTTGCGCACTTGCAGTCCACTGTGACACCGAGTGACCGAGTCGCTCCGCCAACTACAACTCATCGCAAGGGGGCCAGGCCCATCACGTCGCTTACCAAGTCCCAACTGATGTGGGCATGTTACATGCCCTCCACCTCGCAAACGGAGGGCGGTGCCAATCAAGGGCGCACTAGATCGATCGAAGCCCAACATCAGCAAATGACATAGCAGGGTATTGACTCATAAAGCAGCGTACTCGAACCAACAACTATATAATACTAGTAGATACATAGAAGGACTACGGATACTTACGCAGTACTTCGCATCAAAGTACGGATGCTCCCTGGTCATACACCCATGCTGTTGGGGTCTTCTTGGCGTGTGCAAGGACTTCCACCGTCCCTGAGATGAAGATTCCTCATCTCCTTGAAACTTCGCCTGTGTATTAATATTTATTGACCGTACGGAGTACAACATCCGGCGAATCTGGGTAAAGCCCTGATTCTCGATGCAATGATTGAGGTCACTGGGACCTAGGCTGACCAACAAGCTGATACCGAATGACGGGTGACTACGAATTCTCATCCAAAACACAACTCACCCAGGCACTGTCGGCACTACCCTGTAGCTCTAAAAACATACTTTCATACGGAGTTTGTGCCAATGGATTGCTGTCTACTCATATGCGGAGAACTATGAATGTATGCACTCAGTATTATCCGTAATGACATGTCAGCCTGTTTCTGGCCGGGGAACCGGCTCATTGCGGCCAGGGGTTGTTGAAACTCGAAACGGCGTGGCTGGCCGCTGTCGTGCATGATCCCGGCGCCTCGTTGCTGGCTCGTGGGAGCCCTGTGCGGAATTGCATCTCTGGGTTCCCCGGCGACGCCAAAACAACAGGGCTGCTGAAACCTGCTCGGCGAGAGCTTGGGCAAAATAGTAATGAGGGGCAAAGGGCTAGACTCCGGGCCCAAGACCGTTGTTGGAAGCAGTTAATCACAAAGTAAATAGGCTTTTGAGGCCATCATGATTGCAAACAAGTAATAGGCTCTAGTGTATCGAATTTTATCTGTGTTTGCTAACATGCTGGCAGTACTACTGCCTTCGTTATTATCCGTCATCACGGGGTGAATCGGCTGAGATAGCCGTTCTTCATAAATCGAAGTATCATTCTAGGATCTGTGTTCCAAGTCTACGTACATTAGAACCAGGGTAGAACGCTCAAGCACGGAGACACTCACCGGAACCGAATCATGGCCCCTTTCCTCCACGTCGTCTTTTCTCGGCGTACTCATTAGCGCTCATGAATGAGCACGAAAAATTGTCGGTTTGTGGATGCCGCCAGGTCGCTTTAGAATTAAGCAATCAAGTCGGCGACATTCATCGGCATCTCGTCAATCTGCGTGGAATAGTACACTTTGACTGTTAGTATGAACACAGGGATCTTAGGGAATATGCTACACTCACATTCAATATCCCGCAGAATGCGCACGTCTTCAGTCGTAACAAAGTTGATAGCAACGCCCTTCCGGCCAAACCTTCCACTTCGGCCAATGCGGTGGATGTAATTCTCACGGTTGCTGGGCAGATCGTAGTTGATGACCAAGCTGACCTGCTGCACATCAATGCCACGAGCCCATACATCAGTCGAGATCAGAACACGGCTATTGCCCTGCCGGAAGTCCTGCATGATGCTGTCTCGCTCCTTCTGGGGCATATCGCCGTGCATGCTGCTAACTGTGAAGTTGGCCTCGCGCATCTTGTCGGTGAGCCAATCGACCTTGCGGCGTGTATTACAGAAAATGACCGCCTGAGTGATGGTGAGGGTATCGTAGAGATCGCATAGTGTGTCAAACTTCCAGTCCTCCTTCTCCACCGCGATAAAGTACTGCTTGAGACCTTCGAGGGTCAGCTCGTCACGCTTGACGAGGATTCGAACGGGGTCCGTCATGAACTTGGTAGTCATGTCAAGGACATCATAGGGAAGGGTGGCACTGACGACAACAACCTGGGTGGCGGGAGGGAGATACCGGTAAACATCGTAAATCTGCTCCCGGAAACCCTTGTTGAGTAGCTCATCGGCCTCATCAAGCACCAGCATCTTGATGTGTCTCGTCCGCAGATGCCGCCTTCTTATCATGTCTGCCACGCGTCCGGGTGTACCCGACACAATGTGCTGTCCGTAGTCTAGCTTCCTGATATCCTCGCCAACGTTGGTGCCACCGATGCAGGCGTGGCACTGGACGTTCATGTAATCGCCGAGCGCCATCACCACAGACTGAATCTGTGTTGCCAGCTCACGGGTCGGGGAAAGTACAAGGGCTTGCGTCTCGCGCACGGCCGTGTCAATAACTTGGAGCATGCTAATCGAGAAGGTCGCCGTCTTTCCGGTACCGGACTGGGCCTGGGCAATAGTATCGCGGCCCTTGCACACCTGCACAATCGCTCTGGATTGCACAGCTGAGGGGGACTCGTATCCGTAGGCGTAGATGCCGCGAAGGAGATTCTCTACATGGGAGTTAGTATTTGCAAACCAAGCTCCACGAACGATGGAAGCTAACCCTTCAGCGACATGGACTCGAAAGTCGGATGGACTGTCACCTCCTTGGAGGTGGAAAATTCCATCCTCTCATCCGCCTTGCGGTCAATTCCGCCAGCGCCTTCAGCCATTTTTGCGACGATGGATTGAGGTCTAAACAGAAATAAAGAAGGAAGTTGGTGATGAGTGACGTCGAAGTCGGTCGCGACGAGTGGGATCTGGGGAAATTTTTGGGTGCGTGTTGTTTGGTTTGGTCGGCGTTTCTTCGGCTGCAGAGAGCTTAAACGCCACCATCGCAACCTGGAAGTCACCGCGCGCTGGGCTTGGACTTTTTCTCGACAGTACCTGGTAGCGTTCACCCCAATCAAGCTCAAAGATACCAGTCTCACGAAAGCACCACCATCCGATACGACAATAATCAACCGCCTCGAGCACCAAGGAGCCCTCCTAATTCACAATGCTGGTCCTTGAGGAGCAGCGATATATCCATGAAGACTTGGAGCGTTTAGAGCAGGGCATTGCTGATCGCATACATGAGGAGCCCAAACATGCAAGTTAACTATGTCCATTGAGCATATGCTGTTTTCCTAATACGTGTACAGATTCGTGATCGCCTCAACCGAGACCACGAAATATCGCAGCTTCTAGACCAAATTCAACACCAGTCGAGCAACCTGATAGACATATACAAGGATGAGAGCGGTGCGCGCGCAAGGGAAATTCAGCAGATTGGGACGGGTGACCCCTTCGAGGAGTTCTACAAGCAACTGAAAGATGTGCGAGATCACCATGTGAGGTATCCAAACGAGCAGGCGGAGAACTCGGAGCAGCGGTACAAGACGCGACGCCCCAGAGATGGCGAGCCCATGCCGTCGATTGTCGACTCGCTCTTCTCTGGCGAGGAGGCTTACGGACGTTTTTTCGATCTAAACACCTGTCACGAGTCATATCTAAACCTTCCAAACGTCAAGCGACTCACGTACCTACAATACCTCGAGGCTTTCGACAACTTCGCTCCGGGATACGGCGGTGTCAAACGAGGAGAAAAGCTCACCGACCAATACTTCAAATATCTCGGCGAGCTTGCAAGCTACCTCGAATCGTTCATGCGCCGGACAAGGCCATTGGAGGATGTGGACAAGGTCCTGGACACGTTTGACAAGGAGTTTGACGTCGCCTGGGAGAAGGATGAGGTCGAGGGATGGCAAGATGAGAAGCCTGCTGGGAACGAGCCCGCGAAAGACTTGAGCACGGCTGACGCGGTATGGTGTGCGGACTGTGAGAAGGAGTTCAAGAATCAGAACGTGTACAAGAACCATCTCACGGGACGGAAACATGTCAAGGCGGCTGAGCAGAGGAAACAGAGGCAGGAGGCCACGAACGGCACAACCGATGGCCCGAGGACCCCCGGCATCTCAGCTACAAGGTTAAAAGAGAAGGCCGTGGCAGAGCGAGAGTATCGCATTAAGCGTCTAGCAAGCGCGATGAGCACCGAGCGTGGTGACACCAAGGTGAACGTGGAACGGAAGCAGGGTATGACGGAGCGTGAGCGCCAGCAAGAACTCGAAAACCTCCTTAACACGTCAGAAACGCCGCAGGAGCAGGAAGGAAACGGGGACGAAGAAGATGAAGACGGCGAGGAAAAGATTTACAACCCTCTCAAGCTGCCCCTGGCCTGGGATGGCAAGCCGATTCCGTTCTGGCTGTACCGATTGCACGGCCTCGGTGTCGAGTTCCCTTGTGAGATCTGTGGCAACTTTGTCTACATGGGACGGCGAGCGTTCGATAAGCACTTCAACGAGGCACGGCACGTCTACGGTCTTAAGTGCTTGGGTATCACTAACGTCACCTTGTTCCGCGACATCACCCAGATTGACGAAGCGATGAAGCTTTGGGATAAGATTCAGCGTGAAAAGAAGAAGAGCAAGGTGGACGAGGGGACTGTTGTGCAGATGGAGGATGCCGAGGGTAATGTGATGCCGGAGAAGGTGTACTATGATCTCCAAAAGCAGGGTCTTTTGTAAACATCTGTTTCAAGTGTAATATACCAGTTTGGGTTTGGGCATGGGGACTGCAATTGATTCAAAATCGTACACTGTAATCGATAGTGAAGCTACCTCCCATGTTATACGGCTGTTGTGTCTCCTCTGGAGGATTAGTCATCGAATACGAGTACGGATGTATGCTCATGCTCCAGTGAATCATGACACAAACAACGAGGTGGCTCACGCGTTTGTTCACGACAGGCCTTTCAGAGCCCAGTTCTCAGCGAACGTTCAACACCCAGAAAATTGTCCTGTGCGCAGGATGTCATAATTTTGTTAGCCGCGCCTCTCAGCAGGGCATGGCATCATCATCCACAAAGCCCCTCCCGGCGCTGTACACGGTTTACGTCCTCCGCTCCACTGTGCGCCGTGCCTCCCTGTACATTGGTTCGACGCCCAACCCGCCACGACGGCTGAAGCAGCACAATGGCGAGGTCAAAGGCGGTGCGAATCGCACGTCGCGCCAGTCGCTGCGGCCCTGGGAGATGATTGCTCTGGTTTCCGGCTTCCCCAGCATGGTTGCTGCGCTCAAGTTTGAGTAGGTGGCGCCGATACCGTTGATACGATTTGATGATTGACCCGGCCTCAGATGGGCGCTGACAAACCCGCACTTATCCTTGCACATTCCTGACGCGTCACGTCTTGCGATATCAACGCAGACTAAGAGAAATGGGATGCCGCGGCGGCCTCCCCATAGTCTCAAATCGATCATGTCCAACATTCACCTGCTCACCGGGGTGCCGAGCTTTTCCAGGTGGCCTCTCAACCTACACTTCCTCTCCAAAGACGCGAAGAAAGCATGGGATGATTGGCTTAACTCCACCCAGAAGTCTGCGCGGGCTGATCTGAGAGTTCTTGAGGATTACAGTTCTTCCACGTCCCTGACGGGCTCATCACAGACCCTCGGTGGGGTTCATGCTCTGCCGCTAGACTACAGCCCCATAAAGGATTATATTGAAAAGGCACACAACGTGGTATCGTTTGAGCGCGAGGGACAATGCGTGCATTGTCATGAAGAACTAGAGCCAGGCCGGGGTCTCTACCCGATGTGCCCCAACGAAGGATGTGAAGCCATGGGTCACCTCACTTGTTGGGGCAAAAGTGGACGGGATCAGTCGGCGGATGGTAGCGTTCTTCCCAGGGTGTGTAAATGCCCTTCGTGCGGAGACGACGTGCGATGGGGCGATATGATGAAGGAGCTGAGCCTGCGGGTCAGGGGGCCTAAGGAGGTCGAAAAGCTCTTGAAGAAGAAGCCGAGATCGAAGAAAACCTCCTAGTTAGAATAAGGTGGTAGCGACCTGGGCACGGGGTACGTACGTGCATGATGCAAGATGGTTCTCAATGCGACTTGGAATGTCTCAGCGTTATCTTGTTTTCAGCTGCAAACGGCTTATATTGATCGATCATGCACGGAAACTCGATCAAGTGATCCCGCGTTTGGCGGAACATGATTTAGGAAGACGAAAGCAATTTTCTCTGCGAAGGATTGGCTATCCTCATTTTTACTACGTCGCATGGCCCGTCAAAGCGGCTCGCAAAAAGGCGCGACACACATCATAAAATACTACTCTGTATATCTAAGGTACCTAGTAGTATACTGCAGACACATCCGTGCATAGTATGTTTATATACGCACATGTATTCGTGTGAAATTTACATATATACTTATCTATCATCATTGGTATAGTAGGTACTACTAGTAGGCTTCCAGTGATGATGCATTATATGTATTCTCAAGTCTACTGGCATCTACGCGCAGTACTGATAGGTACTAGGTAGCATTCTACTATACCTACGAATAGTATTGTACGTACTACTATTACGAGTACTAATACTGAGTCGTTTGGTGTCGCACCTTTTTGCTGACTACTTACGGATAGCGGGCTCTCGATCTCGAGGAGGCATCGAGTTCAAGGATACGTACTCGTAAATGCTTCCCGGGAACCCACTAGTAATTGTAAAATAACTACCAGTACGAATACTAAACCTGTACCTGAGGTATGCAGGATTTTCTAGGTGGTTAGTGCTCTATGTGCAATTGCGCATTTGATATTCGTACGTAGGGTCAGAGATGAGGCATCTTTTCTTCCATTCGTGTTCAGGGCTGGTGATATTTTTAGGGGCCCCTCTTTTTCCCCATTTCGCGGTCTTTCAAAGACGCACACTGCCCATGGTCGCGGGATTGACCATATCCATGACGAACAACTCAAGCAAGTAGCTGGCAGGAGATTGGTCTCCCATAGGTTAGTACTCATTTGAATAATTCCTTAGAAGCATAACGTGGAAGCGCATGGTGCCAGATGCCAGGTGGCATGGTCTTGGAACAAGTTGCGTGAGCTCGGCATGAAGTCTGAAAGCGGATCGGATGTCGTCTTCGGTGGGTCCTTCGTGTGAGGGCCGTAGGAAAGTATTAAGGACTGAATTCAGCTTTGTCTAACAGACGCGCAGCCACAGTATTTTAGTCGATCAATAGATATGGGAGAACGTAAATGGTCGCTTATGACAGGACCAGGAACATGGCTTTTAATCTGGCGGATGTGGGCGATGATGGCAAGTCGATTGATTGTGTTGGTACTCGGGAGGACGGCGGCTTCAGCCTGAGGCAAAAGTTGAACGCCGCCGTCCAGAATCCCGCCAGGAGCGGGTCCGAGTGTGCCCACCGTTCTTCGGCACCAGCTTCTGTAGATGGTACTTCCCTGGCCACCTTTGACACTCGGTATAAGAAGTTGCCAGTACTTGGTTCCTGCGCGGCGTTGGAGGCACTCACGCCCCGGTTGCACCTGCCGTCAAGCACCCTCGCTGGCGCGCCCACATCTGTGATCGTCCACCTCGCTGACCTCGCCCTTCTTCGCCCTCTCCCATTTCCCTCCCTCCTGCCACATCTAATTCTGGCATCACCACCAACACCTCCCGTGCGAGTCTGCATGACTCGCTCCCCCGACTAAACCTCCACCCCCTGGATCACCCGGTGCTTCCACTCTTTTTTTCCTTCGTGCAATCCACTGGCACTCCCAATATTTGTCTGTGAGTGTTGCTGCATTGTCCATGGTGTTAGTGCCATTGTCCACCGTTGGCATCGAGGTTGTTTAAGCTTTTCCCACGCTCTTTTTCTGACCACCCGCAGCAATAGACATAGCCGCGTAGGCGCAGTCACCTGTCCTTTTACTTTGAGCGAGACGATTGTCGTGTCCGAGCCAAAGTTATTTCCCGTCGACGTTAGAATGCGATCAGCCCAGAGACGATAGCGCCGCCAAGGATGATTTCAAGCTCATTCCAAGACACCGTCATCACCGCAACTCTATAACAATCCCATACAATTATATGCGCTCGTTCGAACCGATCCCCACGGCTGACACTCCATACGACTCGCCATGGTGTCCGTCTCGAACCCCGGCAGTGCGGCCGGTGGCCTCGGCCTGAGCAGTAATAATGCGAGCGCAAGAAGTTCACCTGCTCTCGGAACGAGCACGCGCAATGCCCCGTTATCGAGACCGAAGGACAAGATCAATTCGAACGGATACCACCCAATCAACCCCCAAAAGCCGCTCAGCTCCCTTGTAAGCCCGCCGCTGGATTTGGCCTCAGTCGAACGCCGAGGTCAGCCAAATGCCGTGCGCGAACCGCAAAAGCCAAGGAGTCGGCCTCAAGGGATCGAGGAAGCCCCGACATACTGTCCAACTGCGGAGGAGTGGCGAGATCCCCTCGAGTACATTAAGAAGATCTCTGCCGAGGCATCTCGATATGGCATTTGCAAAGTGATCCCACCAGAATCATGGAACCCAGACTTTGCCATTGACACAGAAGTACGTGGCCCATTTGGAACATCATTCCGGCCTGATAGCCATTCTTTTTTCTCCAGGGATGCAGTATGCTGATATAGCAAACAGAGGTTCCATTTTCGAACTCGGAAGCAAGAACTTAACTCGGTCGAAGGAAGTGAGTAACAACAGGAGGATGCTGAACTGCGATAGGGGTTACTGACCAACGGTTCCTTAGGTACTCGGGCTAATCTCACATATCTTGATGGCCTTGTCAAATACCATAAGCAGCAGGGTAACAACCTCCACCGCCTTCCGTACGTGGATAAGAAACCACTCGACCTATATCGTCTAAAGAAAGCAGTCGAATCCCGAGGAGGGTTTGACAAGGTCTGCAAGTTGAAGAAATGGGCTGAGATAGGTCGTGATCTCGGCTACAGTGGCAAGATAATGTCTTCATTGTCTACATCACTGAAGAACTCATACCAGCGGTGGCTATGCCCGTATGAGGATTATCTACGACTCGCCAAGCCGGGTGTGCACCAGCAGCTGGAGGCCGAATATGGTGGTCCCTTGACTCCGAGTCCCGCGCCAACGCCCATGAAGCGATCGAACGTCAACACTCCGGCTAGCATGGCCGTAGACTCCCCAGCTCGCCTGGCGTCCGACACCTTGCAGTCAGGTCTCAATGGAGTGAAAGAAGAGGCACGAGACACGCCGATGAGAGATGACCAAGCAGCGCCGGCTCGAGTCGCCTCGTCAGGTTTCACTGCAGTAAACTCATCAGCTGCGACTCCAACGAATTCCGGCTTCACAAGCGTCAACCGCCCCCTCAATCGTGATGGTGCCGGCTTCACTCCTGAACGCAACGGTAGCCCGCTGCCCTCCGTAAAGGACACACCGGAAGTGCGCCCATCAGGGCTGAGCTCGGCAGCTTCGCTGAAACGCCAACTCAGTCGCGAGAGCTCATCGGACTCGACAAAGAAAGAACATGAAGCTGAAAATGGCGAAAGCGACAGCACCAACCGTCGTAGCAAGCGCCTCAGGAAGGACGTTGCACCCACCGTCGCCGGCTCACACATGTCCCAATTCCGCCCGTCTGTGCCACGTGTTCCGAGGGAAGATCATGCCGCCACGGAGGAGAAATGCTTAAACTGCGGGAAGAGCGATAACTCTGGGCAACTTCTCGTCTGTGACTCATGCGACAACGCATATCATGGCCAGTGCCTCGATCCTCCCGTGAAACGGAAGCCAGACGCGGAGTGGAACTGCCCTCGATGCTTGGTTGGTGACGGCCAGTTCGGTTTCGAGGAGGGGGGGTTGTACTCACTCAAGCAATTCCAGCAAAAGGCGAACGACTTTAAGCAGGGATACTTTGAGAACAAGATGCCTTTTGACCACAACCTCAACTGCCACCGCCCAGTAACTGAGGAGGACGTCGAGAATGAGTTCTGGCGGCTCGTCACAGACCTGGAGGAAACGATTGAAGTTGAATACGGCGCCGATATTCACTGCACAACGCATGGGTCCGGTTTTCCCACACTGGAAAAGCACCCAAACAATAAGTATGCAGCAGATCCCTGGAACCTTAATGTCCTGCCATTCCACCCCGAAAGCCTGTTCCGTCACATCAAATCAGACATATCGGGCATGACGGTCCCGTGGGTCTATGTTGGTATGATCTTCTCGACGTTCTGCTGGCACAATGAAGATCATTACGCGTACTCTGCCAACTACCAGCATTTCGGAGCCACTAAAACTTGGTACGGAATTCCGGCAGAAGACTCCGAGAAGTTTGAGACCGCCATGAGAAATACCGTTCCGGAGCTGTTTGAAACACAGCCAGACCTTCTTTTCCAGCTTGTGACACTCCTGACGCCGGAGCAACTAAAAAAGGCTGGAGTGAGGGTCTACGCGATTGACCAACGCGCAGGACAATTTGTTATCACTTTCCCCCAGGCATACCACGCTGGCTTTAACCATGGATTCAACTTCAACGAGGCGGTCAATTTCGCTCCTAGTGACTGGGAGCCTTTTGGTCTTGCCGGCGTTGAAAGGCTTCAACTGTTTCGAAGACAGCCATGTTTCTCCCATGATGAGCTCCTCTGGACAGCTTCAGAAGGTAGCCCTTCATCTGGACTGACAATTCAAACAGCAAAATGGCTTGCTCCAGCTCTGGAACGCGTGCACAAACGCGAAAAGTTGCAGCGAAGCGATTTTATAGCCAGACATCTCGAGTCATCTCCACATCGATGCCGTACTTTCTCAAATGGAGAAGATCCCTGCCCTCTCATCTTTGAAGTAGTTGAGGAAGATGTCCAGGACGAAGATGAGCAATGTTGTGCCTACTGCAAAGCGTTTGCATACTTCTCGCGGTTCAAATGCTTGAATTCTGGCAAGGTGCTGTGCATTTCCCACGCGGGCTATCACCCCTGCTGCGAGCAATCTGAAACCGAGAGATTTTTGGGCCGTGACCACGTCTTGATATACCGAAAGACGAATGAAATGCTAGATGCAGCATACGGGAAGGTGGCTGAGAAGGCGCGAATCCCGGATTTGTGGGAGGAAAAGTACAATAAACTCCTCGACGAAGACCCTCGGCCATCTCTCAAGTCGCTGCGGGCACTTTTGAACGAAGGAGAGCGGATCGCATATGATATGGATGCGATACCCACCCTCAAAGAGTTCGTCGACCGTTGCAATGACTGGGTTGAAGAAGCAACCACTTACCTTGTCCGAAAGCAACAGAACCGTCGGAAGAACGAAAAGGCCTGGCAGAGTGGCAGTCGCAAATCGGTGGGAGCTTCGACGCAGGACCTGAAAGAGAAGGAATCCCGCAACGTCTCCAATATCCATCGGCTTCTACAGGAGGCCGACCACATCGGGTTCGATTGCCCTGAGATCACGCAACTGCATGATCGCGCCGCCGTCATTAAAGAGTTTCAGAGCAAAGCTTCTCGGGCATTGGCGAACAAGGCGAACATCTCAATGGACACGTGCTTGGAACTCTTGGAAGAGGGACGCTCTTTCAATGTCGATATACCAGAACTTGACGGCCTGTCGCGGGTTCTAGAGCAAATGCAATGGGACGAGAAGGCTCGTTCAAGCCGCAAGGTATTTCTGTCATTGAATGAGGTGCAGGATCTCATCGATGAAGGCAAACGGTTGGAAATCCCGGCTTACAACGACCACCTCCAGTTCTGGCAAGAGCAGCTGGCGGCTGGTGAAGCCTGGGAGCACAAGGCCAAGGAGCTGATTCATGCCGAGTTCATCCACTTCCCGCAGCTCGAGGCGTTGTCTGCGCAGGTTCAGGCTAACGCCCTTCCTGTTTCTGGAGAGACCCTGAACCAGATCGACCGCATCCTGCACAAGCAGCGCGAAGCCCATCGCCAAGTTATAGATATGGCACACCGATGTCGGGACCCGGATTTCTCCAAGAGGCCGAAGTACCAAGAAGTCGTTGATATGATGAAGAGTTTTGAGGAGCTGAGCTCAAAACCCAATGGGACTATCGACATTGAAAACGAGAGGAAGCGACATGAGGACTGGATGCGGAAAGGGAAGAAGCTATTTGGGAAGTCCAACGCCCCCCTTCACATCCTCAAGAGCCACCTCGAATATGTCCTGGAGCGCAACCGGGACTGCTTTGATGTCGAACATGACACCCCCAGACTGCCTGGCGAGCCAGTTTCAAGAGATCCTAGCCCAGAACCGGGGGCACACCGTGTCGATGACCGACGATCAAGACAAGTGTTTTGCATCTGCCGAAGGGTGGAGGCTGGAATGATGATTGAATGCGAGCTTTGCCACGAGTGGTATGTTTTGAATCGCACAATGCGAATGTTGGAACCCCTGCTGACGCTTTTGGCCAGGTACCATTATAAATGTTTAAAAATTGCCCGGGGTAAAGTCAAAGAAGATGACAAGTATACTTGCCCCATCTGCGATTGGCGAATGAAAATTCCTCGAGATGCTTCACGGCCCAAGCTTGAAGACCTCCTTGCTCTTGTGGACGAGATCCCGTCTCTCCCCTTCCAGCCAGAAGAGGAGGAAGTCCTTCGCCAGATCATTGATGATGCCCAGGCTTTCCGGGATCACATCGCTCGATACTGCAACCCGATCCTTTCGACCGAGGCCGAGGTCGAGACTCAGCGCTTTTACCTACGAAAGATTGAGGGTGCTGAGGTCCTGCTAGCCTACGAAACAAACTTCTTCCGGCAGGAACTTCACAAATGGTGCCCTGTGGCTCCGGAGCCGCCACCGATCCTGGAGGTGTCACTGAGTACGCGGAAGCCTCGCCCGACAAAGTTACAGAAGATGCTAGCAGAGTATGGAGTTGATAACCCCGACGACCTGCCTGAGCACGCAAAGGGCAAGGCCAATAGCTTACGGCGCAAAGCTGCCAATGCTGAGGCTGCCGCCGCAGCGGCCCAGGCTGGTAACGGAGCTCTTCTACCTCCGCCTTCCCATAGCCCTTTTACGGGCCAGCCTTTCTTCTCACGTACATCGGGTCCCGGTTCTTCCAGTATATCTGCGCCATCTCATGGTCTCCCTGGACAATCTACGTCGACATCAGAAGATAGCCGGTTCCAAGCTGACCCAATGGATATCGACAGCGGCTTGCACCCAGGGCTCCTCGGTTCAGGCGGACCACACTTACACGTGGGCAATGCAACCCAGTCACTTGAGGAGCGGCTCCTGCACGGCGAGGTAGATGATGTTGAGCTGCACACTGAGGAAGTAAAGAGTAAGGCTCTCGAAATCCTCAGCCGCACTGAGAAAGGGAGAAAACAGGCAGAGAAGATCTGGGGCCCCGATGTATGGGGAACCAGGCATAGGTCCATCAGCGACCACGACCGGTCGATGACGCCCGGAGATATCGATCCCATGATGAAGCACGATGAAGGAAACGTTGACCAGATGTTCAAAGAAATGACCAATCAGGATGATGAGGATGACCATAAAAAGAAAGACGAGCCTGCTGAGGGACCCGTCACAGCAGAGTCGCTTGAAAGTGAGCGGAATGGGCTCGATGCATTGCTGGATGGGGAGTAGCATGGGAAATTTCTAAGTGGGTTGAAGAATATAAACCCATGGGTTTGGGATGGGGCGGCGTTTTGGTCTGGGATTAAGGGTGACAAGCGGGCTTGTGGCTTGTCCCCCCTCGGGAACATGTACAATCATAGTGTGTTTGACTACGGTGGGCTGGCGTGCGGAGGTTTCAGCTATAACAAGGCTAAGAGCTTATTTCAATGAAGACTTACGTGGGATTTACATTGACTATGTTGACTACAAGCGAGCATTCATCGTCGAGTGGGGAGCATGGTTGATCCATTGGCATAGTGCCTACTCTTGGGGGTCTCTTGGGGGTTTAAATCCGTCCCTCGAACCTGTTTCTTCCCTAAGTAGTGTGTTTTAATAGAAACGATGCCCCCGGGTATGTGTCCTCCGCACGAGCTTGTGACTCTGTGTACCCTGCCTCGGGGACATTATTGACCTGGTGCCACGACGTCGCTCCCATGACTCATCTTGCGCTAGATCGGCCACTGGACCAAAGTCAACTACTTCCAATGACTCGAGGCATCGGATCTTCCGCTAGATATCATGATAACTGTTTGTTGTGTATATCTACCTCTTTCAGGGATGTTGAGCCCAGAGGAGAGATTCTATGGTATCTCCGCATATGTGTATAGATATCAGATGGCATCCTGACGATGTTGAAGACCAAAATGTTGAAGGCATGGCCGCTGCAGATCCGCTGTATATAAACCCAAGCCCCAAACGCCGTGAAATGCAATGCAGCCCTCATCAATGGCTGCCCTGTCTCTTTTAAGCATTCCTCGTTGTCGAGATTTTCCCATCATACCGTCATCACCACTGCCCCCCTTTCTCTAGTTCTAATACATTCACCGGTTGACGCCGACGAGGCTGAGGAACTCGTTGCGCGTCTTGGACTTGCGTTCGAAGCACCCGAGGACGCACGAGGTGATGGTGGACGCCGTCGTCTTCTGGACACCCCGCATGGACATGCAAAGGTGCGACGCCTCCATGACGACGGCGACGCCCTGGGGCTTGAGGATCTCCATGATGGCGTGCGCCACCTCCTTGGTGAGGCGCTCCTGGACCTGGAGGCGGCGGGAGTACATCTCGGCGATGCGCGGCAGCTTCGAGAGGCCGATGACGGTGTCGGAGGGGATGTAGCCGATGTGCATCTGCGCTGGGGGTTAGGCTTGATTCAGAAATATGAGGGCGACGGAGGTTGTGTAAACATACCTTGCCAACGAACGGGACGAGGTGGTGCTCGCACAGACTGCTAACCTCGATGTCCTTGACAATCACCATTTCGTTGTGGCCCTCGTGGAAGAGCGCTCCATTAACGATGTCCTCCACGTTCTGCTGGTAGCCCGAGGTGAAGAAGAGAAGTGCCTTGGCGTAGCGCTCCGGCGTGGCGAGCAGACCCTCGCGATCAGCGTCCTCGCCGATGCACTCCAGCAGCGTGCGCACGGCGCCGCTCATGCGCTGGATGCGCTCCACCTTCTGCTCCTCGGTCTCCTCGCGACGCTCCCTTGTTCCACGACCTGGTGAGACAGATGTGATCAGCAACGCAATGATGAGCTATATTGGGGGGCAGAAGCGCTCGACTGGGGATTACGTACTCGGCCTGCTGAGACCGTCAAAGTCGATGATGGGCGTGGGAGACCTGGTCCGCACATTCTGGGTGCCGTTGGGCGTGGTGCTCTTGACCTTCTTCTTAGCATGGGGCTCGTCGCGCGGGTCTCTGGCAGCCTTGCCGAGGCTGTTGCGGCGCTTGTCGAATGCGCCCGGGTGCGGCTCGCCGTTGACGATGATGTCGTCGTCGCCGCCGCTCTTCTTCTTGCCGTTGCGCTTGTCCTTGCGCTTCCTCTTGCGGGTCGACTCGTCACTCGATGTGGACACGCTGGCGGTGTCGAGGTGCCGCTTCTTGGAGATCAAGGAGGACTCGCCGTTCTCGGAGCCAGGCATGCTGGGTGGTTCGAAATTCGGCCCGTGGGGGTTTTTTAAACTGGGAGATGCAGCCTCTTGCAAAGGACGGACAAATGTTGATTTTGGGGGAGGTAAGGCTCCGTATATGTACGAAAAGGAGTGTGAGTTGGTTCAGCGGAGAGAAGTCGGCTTTTGTCGGGTATGGGCCGAGTGGAAGAGAGGGTAATGTGTCAGTCGAGGTGTTGGGGGGAGGAGGGGAGGCAAAAAAAAAGAGGGACAGACGGCGGAGGGCCAAAAGTGCCTCGAAATGGAAATCAGGCGACTTGGAACGTCCCAACATGCACACCTTGAAATGCGAGTTCTATTACACCGAGCAATTGGCTATGGGCAACCAATGGAATATTTCCACCCGCGACGGCACCCCTAGATGGATTTCGATGGAATTTTCAACGGTTGGACTGTTGGACTGGTCGGCTGGACGCTTATCTTATCGCTCACCTTGACGTCAAAGTTCGGGGGAGCTGCAGGCCTGCTGCACGTCCCACTCCATGTCAAAGGGGACTGGGGCATCCTAACCGTTGCACCCCAGTTGTGGTCATGTGACCACGCGCATGTCGCAGCGAGGAGAGAACCCCAACCACTTGCGGTCTTGTGCTTCAACCATCTAGGTACTTATCTGCTTTTCGACATTCTCACAACTCCTGCGTCACAAAAGCGGCATCCCCACCTTGACTACCTCGCCGACCCTCCCTAGAAGCCTCCATTTGGCGATAGGCCGACTTCGACACCTCGTCGCGCAACCACCTCGTTCTGCAACAACACCCCGATCATGGCCTCACCACCCAACCCCAGCTCACCCTCTGGTATGTCGCCGCCCAACCCATCGCCAGCTCAACTCCCCAACAAGAAGCGCTCCTCCACCCTCGACATCAACTCCGGGTCCGCAAAGCGCAGGAAGCCCTCCCAGGCCAACGCCCCGGCCCACCCCCTCCGCCAGACCTCCTTCCCGCCCGAGGGACGATCGCCCGCGGGCCGCTCGCCCTCGGTCGACGCGACCTCGCATGTTAGCGGCAGCCAGGTCAGCGGCTTCACTGCGAGCGGCGCGCCTAAGAAGAAGCGCGGGCGCAAGGCCAAGAACGCCAAGGCCGGGGACGAGGCCAAGGAGGGGACCCCAAGCCTGGTGGGGGGCAAGGCGGCGACGTCGGTGAGCGGGCAGGGTGGTGGCGGGGGAGATAAGGGCGCTGAGGATGATGACGACGACGATGCCGAGATGGCGCTGGAGGACGTCGTGGCGCGCACGCAGGAGCAGAAGCAGGAGGAGATCAGGCTGAGGGCCATGCTCGTGGAGGCTTTTGATCCGGAGCAATACGAGCGATATGAGCACTGGCGCGCGGCGAAGCTGGCCGAGTCAGTTGTGAAAAGAGTGAGTTGTATCAGCCGCCATCAAACCCGGAACCATGGACTTACCAGCTTCCCAGGTTGTCAACGCGACCGTATCGCAATCGGTTCCTGGTATGGTCAGCACGGCCGTCAAGGCAGTCACGAAGCTCTTTGCGGGAGAGATTATCGAGTCGGCGCGGCAAGTCCAGAGGGAGTTTGTGCAAGCGGGCGAGAAGCAGTCGGAGCTCCCAACCCCCCCACCATCCAACCATGAGGTGGCAGACGCGGACGAGGCGCTCGATGTAAGGATGGGCCCGCTACGGCCAGAGCACCTGCGTGAGGCGTGGCGGCGGTACAAGGCGGGTGGGGAGAGCCGTGGGGTGGGCGTGCAGCAGCTATGGCATGCGCAGCAGGGAGACGGAGTAGAGAGGTTCTCAACCCGGACGGGGAAGAGACTATTCAAGTAAGAAGTTCTTGCGAATGGCGGCGCAATGGGCGGTAATGGGCAAATTGACGGTATGATACCCCTATACCAGTGACTATCGACATTGGTATATCTTGCGAAGATGGCGTTACGGATAAGACAGTTCAAGCATTACAAAAACTTAGCTTCATCTTTTTAGATTTCATATCATGCGTAGAGACTACATGTGATTCTCGACAGGTCCCACGTTCACACTTGAGAGGGAATTGAACTCGTAGGCAGCCAGAGTTTCAGCAAGGAACTCCATATAACGCATTTCCCCTATGATAACTCGGGGCATCGCGTAGGTACATTTCTTCAGACCGCCCTCTTCTCCTGCAACATAGCCTCCCTCTTCTGAACCTCGGTCTTCATAACGACAGCCCTATCATTGTTCTTCTTGCTCCTGTCCGTACTGACGGTGCAGGCCGCTGCAATCGTGGCCAGCACGCCAAACGCAATTGCAATCAGATAGACAAGCTTGAAGCCCTCCACGTACGCCGCGCGGGCGGCCTCGATGGCCTGGTCCACCAGTTCGGGCGTCGCACCCGCCACGACCTCGTACGCCGCTCGAGTGTTGGTAGTGGCAGCCGTGATGAGCTGCTGAAGCAGACTGTCTGATACCTCCATGCCAGCGTTCTCGATGGCGTTTGTCATGTGCGCTGGCAGTGCCGTGGCGAAGCGGTTGGAGTAGACGGCTGTGTAGATGGCGGTCGCGACGGCACCGCCAAACAGGCGGAATGTGCCAGCGAGACCAACGGCGATGCCCCTGGAGAGAAGGGTCAGCTTGTGATGGCGATAGTGTGCTGTGCAAGGGGTGAGAGGGTGCACTTACAGGTCCGACTGGTCTTCCAGGCCGAAGGACAGCATGGTGAAGGACAGGAGCTGCGGTGGCGTGATCGTGGTGGCAGCCAAGACGACGGTGAAAATAGCCTGGGCTTTGTCGTCGGCGCCCACGGATGCCATAGACCCGATCAGGGCCGTCTGGATCACGGTGAAGCCGACGAGCTGCCACTTCTCATGGTGTAGACGAGAGCAAACAAGTGCCGTGAGGAGACCTGCGACTGTGGGACTTGGGTGTCAGCTTGAGGGCATGCTGCAACAGGTATATACATACGCCAGGTTCCACATGAGAAGATGACGGCGTAAACACCACGCATGATGATGTCGCCTTCGGGGATGAAAAAGGCCTGCGACTGACGGGGCCACAGGACGTTCATGCTATAGTAGAGCATCCCGCCCACGAAGCACACGACGATGACCATATCAAACCTGTAGGAGAAAATGGGGTCAGAAGATTTTTCCAGTTTGTAATTACTAGATCAACGTACTCTCGGACTCTCTTGAAGAGTTTGGGTGGGAAAAGGGGGTACTCTAGCTTGGCGTACGAGCACCAGAGGCCCACGGCGATGAAGCAGCATCCGCCAATGATTATGGGTGCCAGGGTACCCGGGTGCGTCCAGGGATACGTCCGGCCACCAAAGTTGACACCAATAAGGAAGAGCGCGCCACCCGAGAGGAAGAGGAAGACGCCAACCCAGTCCATCTGCTTGACCAGCCGCCACTTAGTCTTACTGTCCTCGCGGTGCTTCATCTCAAAATCGGGCGGGTTGTAGAAGAAGAGGAGGAGTACAAAGGCAGCTACGTGGAAAGAGAAGAGGTACCAGTAGGCGCCACGCCAGCCAATGTCCTGGTAGGCGATGAAGGCGTAGCTAATGACGGGGCTGGAGAAAGCGATGGCGAGACTGATGTCGAGGCCGCCCACAGCGATAATGCGGTAGTGATTAGGGACAAGCTCCTGGGCGCAGGCGTAGCAGAGCTCCTGGAAACCGGAGCCAACGCCGAAGAGAGCGCCCGACGCAATCATCTGGTTGATGGAGGTGGCGTTGGCGCCAACGAGAGTGCCACAGATGGAGATGATGGCGCCTGTAATCATGAAGTAGCGGCGGCCAAAGATGTCAGACAGGCGGCCGCCGATGGAGACAATCATGGAGGCGCCAAAGGACCAGTTGAGTGTGATCCAGGTTGAGTTGGGGTCGGGGCCAAGCTCCGCGTTAATCATCGTAAGGGTCGAGGCAGGGATGAGCATGGACATGATGTAGGCGTTAATCTGGCCGCATAGGGCCTTGTAAGGTCAGTATCACTTGTTTGCTATCACTTGTTCGCTCGGAACTCTATCAAGACGGTACTCACAATGTAGGCCAGTATAATCTCCTTGTTGAGCTTGCCATCGTTAGGGTCTTGGTCGGGAATGGATGTCATGGCCGAGCTGGCGTTCTCAACCTCTTGGTTATGGGCCTCTTTTTCGATGGTATCTGCATCTCCGCCCCTCGCAGAGTCTGAGCTGTGCCAGTCTGCCGATGCAATAGCCATGATGGGGACGATCTTGCAGAGTGTCACTGTAGCAGTGATGCGTTGGGCGTGGGCTAAAGAAGTCCACAGGATCTCTCTGCTGCAGGAGTGAGACACATAATCTGAGACAGCCTAAAGAACCCTGAGCGAGATTGACAAGCAAGGTAGGCTTATTTGACCTTTCATAAGGGAATCTTCGGTGGCACCCGGGAGCGCATTTCCACCAGGGTGCGAGATCCCCACGCCCAACGACTAACTGAACGCTCGTGGGTGGCTGGGGAATTGCTGGGGCTGGTTTTTGGCGTGTCCCAAGATCCCGACAAACCGGTTGCAATAGTTAAGAATTGTGCTAAAGCAACTGCGGCCCGGGAGTCGATTCTCCTAGTGGTCGTCGGGGACGGGAGATCGTGGTGTTGGACCTTCTGCCACGTCGATTGGTTCTCTGGGGGAGGGCTACTTCAGGGGATGGAGGACATATTCCCCTTCTCCGAGGAATATTCCTTCCGCATATCCTATACCAGTCTTTGTTGAAGCTATTGTCGTTGCCCTCTAAGCTTCTGAAGTTCTCGTCTCACTCGATATGAAGTCCCCACGACCCGCGGCAAACAAACAAAGCATTTTACCATATCAAGAACGAGACGGAGGAGTCAGGCCCGGGTAGCCAAGGGTTGAGAATCTGGAGAAGGCTCTACCATACTGTCTTGGGATTAGGGACGCTCCAGGCGAGGCCACCCCCAGACGGCACATGCCCTTCATCGCGTCTAGCGCATATTACTTTCGTCATGACAAAAGTCATCGTCTTTGGCGCATCCGGTGTCCAGGGCGTGGCCCAGGTGGCCGCACTCTCGCGAGCAGGCCACCACCCTGTCGCCGTCAGCCGCAATGCCATGCCGCTGGAGATTGACGGGCGGCCCGTAGAGACTTTGCGGCAGACTTTGCCGATGAGGCTGCTCTGCAGACGCTTCTAGACGGGGCCGAGGTCATCTTCCTCAACTTGCCGTCGACATCTTTCCAGGCCGCGGAGCCTATCATCGCCGCAGCGGCTGTCATCGGCCGCGTGGCCAGCAGCAATTCGTCGACGGTGCCGCTCATCGTCTTCAACACAAGCATGCCCGTGCCTGAGGAGAAGCGCGGGATCAAGGCGCAGGACGACCGCGTCGACATGCGAAGCATCCTGCGCGAGGCGGGGCTCCCCGTCATCTCCATCCAGCCTGTCGTCTTCCTCGACAACCTCCTCGAGGGCTGGGCATATCCGCCCATCGCCGAGCGGCAGACCATCTGAGAAGCTCTCGCGTGGCTGGGACAGGCCTATGGCATACGAGAACCAGACGGTGGATGACTTCTGTGACAAGATCAGTGTGGCCATGATGCAGCGCGCGGGCATCGGCGCCAACAGGATCATCCGCCAGATGCACATGGCCTATACCTTCTACAATGAGGCGCCCGAGGAGCCCTTCAAGATCGACAGGGCGTGTGTCTTGAAGGAGCTGCCAGTAACGCTGACGCTGATAGAGGAATGGGGGAGGAGGACTAGGCACAGGCTGCCACCGCCGAAATAAACGAGTAGACAGAGGGAAACCAGATTCTCAAGTGGAAACTGCGTCTGCTATGATTAACTGCATGTGCCCAAGTGTATCTTGTGAAAGAAGATATGTTTGGTAGGAGAAACTGGTATTATGCTTGTTTGGGTACCTTAGTAGGTGGTACAGTGGCAAACAAGTTCGCCAAGTCAGCAAGGCAAATGACAGCACCGCCCTCTTCTCGTCAACAAGACGACTGCGATAAACGTCAAATAAACGTTAGAGAACGAGCGCTGTATCTAATTTCGAGTCTTATATTTGGTGTTGATGGATATATTTTGTTATCCCGGCTACTACTGCTATTCATTACGATGCCTACTCCTTAAAGGGCCTCTTGATACGTTACCTCCAGGGAGTAATTGCCACGATTATAAGAGCTGTCATGATACTTCTAGTTAGGAGTAAGGTATAAAATCTCATTTGCATGGCCTTGATAGCTCGAGGCCTTTTATTTTACTTTGAGAATAAATCACCATGCCGTTCCAACGACGCGATCTTGATATAGCGTACGACTATATAGGGGTGTAGGGTAGTTATTTCGGCTACGCCAAGTGTAAAAGTTGGCACTAACTCTACCTATTGCTCAACCTCAACTTTGCTCCTTCATATCCAACCATGTTCTTCACAACTCGTTGTTGTCGCCACGCAACCCATATTGCCGAACACGACTGAGCAAGGAAAACAATATACTTATTCTGAATCTGGTGGCCCTGAATTCGCACTTGACTAGTCGAGTTGACAATGGGTGCGTCGGACGGTGTCAAGGTCAGCTTCATAGTGATTCATCCATAGAATGCATCGGGACTCTTGCTGACTAGTCAAAGGACGACGGCGACGCAAGCACACGCACAGCCGCTCGCGTTCGTGACAACCAGCGCCGCGCCCGCCAGCGACACAAGGCCTACGTCGAGGACCTGCAGCGCCGCGTCCAGGAGTACGAGGAGCGCGGGATCCAGGCCACCATGGAGATGCAGCAGGCAGCCCGCACCGTCGCCGTCGAGAACTCCAGACTGAGGCTCCTTCTGCGTCGCCGCGGTGTTGCGGACGATGAGGTCGACGAGTTTCTCCAGTCCTTCTCAGAGGAGGACCATCCAGGGGGAGCCAGCGGGCCCAACAGAGCAAAGTCCAGACCGTCATCTGGGAAGTACCTCTCTCAGGGGGACTGCTATTCCTCATCAGACAAGCTGGCTGTGTTGGCCGACGCCAGTATGCAGCAGGACTGCTGTGGTGGCAAAACACAGTGTACCATGACCTCGGACGGCCTGGGGGCTATTGGGACTTGTGCGCAGGCGTTCCCAAGCCATGACATAAACACGCTCGACACATCATGTGGAGCGAGCCCAGTTGACGTCTCCTCGCCCACCACCATGTCTTGCACTGAGGCGGCCAAGATAGTCGCCCAGATGCAGGGACATGGCGACAGCGACATGGCCAAGGCTGCCTTGGGGTGCGGCAGCCAGCGGGAGTGTATCGTCAAGAACACGGCCTTGTTCCAAATTCTTGAAGGGAGTGGCGATGGAGTTTGAAGACATTGATCCTCACCGAGCTTTTAACGTTACGCTATATGTGCAACTATGGTCTAAACACATCCTGATGAGGACTGGCACCACATCCCACCGCTACTTCCACCCCCATCTGTTGCCCATCCATCGGACAAGATACACCAACGCAATAAGCACCGGCACCTCGATCAGCGGGCCCACCGTCGCCGCCAGCGCCTCCTGGCTGCCGGGCCCGAATGTCGCCACGGCCACGGCGATGGCCAGCTCAAAGTTGTTGCTGGCGGCCGTGAAACTCTGCGTGCACCCGAGGCGGTACCCGAAGCCGAGGCGCCGCGTCACCCACAGCGTCAGGAAGAAGATGACGATGAAGTAGACGATGAGCGGCGCCGCGACGCGCACCACCGAGACGATCTGCCGGACGACCTGTTTGCCCTGCGACGCGAAGAGGATGATGATGGTGTACAGCAGGCCGATGAGGGACCATGGCGAGGCCAGCTTGATGAACACGTTCTGGTACCAGTCCGGCCCGGCGAGCTTGCGGAGGACGAGACGTGTGACGACGGCGGCTCCCAGCGGGATACCGAGGAAGACACCCACGCTGGTGGCGACGACGTCATACGACAGGCCGCGAATGGCGGCATCGTCATTCCCGCTGATGATGCTAATGAAGAAGATGGCGAGGGGCGCGAAGAGCACCATCTGCAGCATCGAGTTGGCGGCCACGAGGATAGCGCAGTACTCGGCGTCGCCACCCGCGAGCCCGTTCCAGATGAGCACCATGGCGATGCAGCGGCCGAGGCCGACGAGGATGAGACCTGTTCGCAGGGCGGGCTCATCGGGGAGGAAGGCCCAGGCGAGGGCGAGCTAGTCATTGACCGTCAGTATGGCTTTTACTGAAGTTGAGGAATTGGCTACAGTCGGGGCATACCATGAGGAAAGGAGCTACGATCCAGTTCACAAAGATACTGAAGGCAAGCTGCGTCCACAGGGCCTTCTCGCCAAGGATATGATGGAGCGCCTCGTAGCGCACCTTGCACAGGATGGGGTACATCATGACGAGCAACCCGACGGCTTCAGTCTGGTCAGATCACGGGCAAATCACCCGGCTGAGAGGTCAGAGCGACACTTACCGATGGGCACTGAGACGCCGACGAACTTGCCCTTGTCGAGGGCCTCGGTGGTGTTGGGGACAAAGTTGCCGAGGAGAATGCCGATTACCATGGCGAGGAAGATCCAGATGGCGAGGAAGCGGTCGAGCCAGCCCAGCGCTTTAAAGGCTGATACTTTCTTGTCGACATCATGATCTTCGTTGGCAGCTACGCGCTGGTTCTGCTTCTCTTGGTCTTGGTCATGGGAATGCGTCGTAGTTGGCTGTGTATGGGGGTCTATACCCATTTGTTGGGATACTTCCGCCATTGCTAATGCTGTGAGCCAAAATACAATTGATTTCTGGGACAGGTCGGCCGAGTAATATAAACCTGGGACTCTTCTCCAGAGCGTGGGAGCGTGCGCAGGGACATCGCTATAAAGACGATCTCGAATGCCGAGACCCTTCTTATGGAACCGACCAATCAAGTGCTGCCAGTGACGGAATCGTCCTGAGATTTTTCTGGCGGTAAGATGACCAGGCAACCCTAACCCTGCAGCTGGGGGGTTTGCTGGGGTGCAGCGCGTCCATTTCCCAAATTCAACCCTGTCAACCCGGCATTGCTTGCCTCACTTCCACTGAAAAAGAAACGGGAAAGAAGAGAAACAGTTCCTGGGTATGAAAGCACAGATCGGTGCAAAACTTATTCTAACTTGTGATAATGGCACTCTTATGTCCCACACCCAGCACCACTTTTAACCTCTTCATTACTGTTATGTGCACCCAGCGCAACCCACTATCTAGGATGAGTGGGGATTGTACATCGTAGATGTGTTCCACGATGCCCTTACTACCCTCGTCTGCATTGATATCTTCGTAGTAAATAGGGTTGATTTTGAGGGATCGTGTGAAGAGTCGTCATGGAGGGTAATCTCAGTCATTATCTGAGGAATCGGCTGAGGAATCGTTTGGAGACTCGTTTGAGGACTCATTTGGAAACTCGTTCGAAGACACCTAAAAGTCCTCTGGATAGATGGTTTGCATTAGAAAACGGACTGTCCTTTAAGGTGGCGACTCGGCGAGAGGGGAAAAGGACACGAGACATACCATGATCTACATCATACTCGAGATACTGGAAAAGTCCCTAGCTATCGTCCATATCATCATCTGAATTTTCGCCATCACTAGCGTCAGACCCAGAGGGCTCGTCTATTGAAATTAGAAAACAGGCTGGCTAGTGGAGGTGGAAGGAGATAAATCATACCGTTACTAGTGTCCTCATCTTGCTCAGGATCCCCACGATGAAACGGATCAGGTACTTTCGTACTGGTAAGTGTCGAAATCATTTCTTGCACAAAATGTTTCCAGTCGGAGCCGGTGTACGCGCTGTTAGACCCCGTGTCCTTGAACGAAACTCTTCTTTTGTCGAACGGGGCTCTGTCAGTGCCTTTCTCGTGGACTTCCTCTTCTATATTTCCCGTCTGAATATGATGTAGGTTAAGTTCTGGGATGTCGGAGAGATTAGAGAGGAAACGTTTAAAGATATTCCCATCATGGCCATCTAGATGGAGCGGGCGGCTCCATACAAGGCAAACCCTCCATAACTCAAGGCTCTTGAGCGAGGGGGCAAACTTCTTGATAATATCAAGCAAAACCGTGTCCTGTGTGCTCATGTGACCAAAACTCAACTCTTCTAACTTGGGGAAGGCTACTGGAACTGGCCAGTCTTGATTGTGTGGCGTCGTCGGATCTAGAGGTGCGGGTTGAGCCAGCCAAGTGAGGAAGGATTCAAGGCCGCCATTGAACTTTCCTAATTCGTTGATTCGAAGGTTCTTGAGATTATGCGTGTGTCCAAGAAACCGGGCAAGACTCTTACTTTGCATCTGGGTATGTATGGATGCCGGGTCAAACGATTCCCCGTATATCCAGCCAAAATTGATGCTGAGGTGTAGTTTTTCTAAGTGGTTGAGCATGGACACGACGGATGGTCGGACGGAAGGATTCAGAGAGAAAGCAAAATCGGCCAGGTTGCTCCCAAATCTTGTCAAGATCTCAATTCCTGTAGGCCGCACCTCTGAGGCCCCAAGAGCGTCAAGGAGTGTCATGAATACCCGGGCAGGAAAATGATGAAGGGGGGTTGTTGAAAAGAGTGGCTGGTTCATATGCAGAGTAAAGCCTAACTCTCTTCTGGCTGTGGAGGAACCGTAACTCCTCCACTGAACGCCTGGGCCATCTCTTGATCTTCTGTTCGAGTTGAAGTCTCGAATGATGACGTCCTCGAGATTGCCCAAGTTGCGAAGAGCCTCGGCTAGCATGTCCCGGTGTAGGCTGGTATTGAGGAACTCGCACTCGGCGGAATAAGCTTCAGCAGTCAGGACAGTGGGTTGGCTATGATTGGCTGGATATCCAGTCACCATGTCGGTTCCAAACTGCAGGCGGCGTATGTGTCCCCCCATCCTGCTCTTGGAGATGTCGATGAGGGCTTGGACGCTGAATTGGCTGAGCATGAACTGCTTGCGGGAGAAGAATTCCTCGGCGAAGGAGTGGTAGAGCATCTTCTCTATGGCACGGCAAGTGAGGCGCATGCTTCCCAGGTCTGGAGTGGGCAGCCAGTAGGTGATGCGAAGCAAGAGCTCGAGGGGAATGTGTTTGATGGGGCATGATGGAAGCGTCTCATCCGGAGCCGCCATGGTGGTGATGGATGGAAGAGTGGCTGGACTGAATACCAAGGGGAATGAGGAGAAATAGCAAGAAAAGGAAGATACTGAGAGAATGAATTGAAAGAAAAAAGAACAACTCGCCAAACCCGCTTGCTTCTTTTATGGGGGAGGGATGGTGTGGTGTGTGTTCTTGCGAGGTGAACGGATGGCGAGAGGAGGAGAGTGGGGCCGGCGCAGCAGGCAGCACTTGCCGGAATTCCCACTTTGCGCTTTGCCATATTACTGGTGATACTGCAAGGCAGGCAGCACCCACAGCCTGGGAGAAGAACGGCAGGGCATCCTTTTTTCATTCACGCTCTATTAATACCCCATATTTCTCCTTAATACCAGTACCTTGGCATCACAAGTACTATTAGCAGTCACTACTAGTACTAGTAGGTAGGTACTAGTAAGGAAGTACTTGGGCACCTCTTAGGCAGGCGGATCCAATCACCCACGACGCAACTGTGCCCAGTCAGTTGGCGCATTTCTGCCCAGGATGATGGGCTGAGACTCCCATATTCCCAACACCAAAAATCATCGCAACGTATATTTGTGTCTGGGTCATTGCAAGCAAAGGCGGGCTGCTCCATAGTATTCTTTACGCCCCGGTGCCCATGGGCTCATGTCTATCAGACCAATACATAGTAAAATGCGCGCAGTGTCCGTGTATATCCCGAATCCCAAAAAATCAAGCTAACAAATGATGAACCGGTAGATACCCTTGTCCGCCGTCTATGCGTAAACATATGTATCCGCAGAATTTCATACTCCGTGATAGGGTATCATAAGAGGAAGATCCTCGCTCGCAAATGCATAAACAGATTGTAACGCGCTTCGTAAATACCTTCATGCAAGACCCATAAACTCGTTCTGCCGCAGGAAATTCGCCGCCACCACATCGCCGCCTCGCTCGGCCGCTTCCATCCAGTGCACGGCAAGACACATCAAGCCAGGGTCACTCCTGATATCCCCCTCGTTGCCTCCGCCCTCACCAACGCTGCCTCCAACACCACCACCACTCCCTCTCCCGCTCAACCCCGAACCGCCTAGGACACTAGGGCCCGGGCCACCCGTGTTGGCTCTGCTTCGCTCGTTGCGCCCGTACTTCTCCATCACCGCCTGCTTGAACACCTCGCGCGGCTTCGACAATGGCAGGGTTGTGCGTTCCACAAACTCTGGGTTCGAGAGGTAAAAGAGACCTAGCTCGCGCTGGGCAGCCGGGTGTCCCTCCTTCGCTGTAATTGCCCACATCCTGCCGGCCTCCTCAAGGGTGTAGGATGTTGATGCAGGTGACGGAGTGCCTGTCGCAGACTGAGGCTGATCAGGCGATACGGCTGTCTCATTCGAGGCGTTGCGGGCATTTGTGTGGGCGCTAACAATATCGTCGGCTAACAACATCATCGTTTGGCAAACCTCATACTTGAGCTTCAGTGCTGCTAGCCCCGTGTTCCAGAAAGCTTTGCCTCGCTCCGACTGGTCGAGAATAGAGGGAGATACAAAGGACGCGATGAGCTGCAAGTCTCGGAAAAGAGATTTTGGGCGGATCGAGGCATCGCGGAACAATGTCTGCAACTCGCTCGCAATGGCGTCCGAGATTCCGGGCCCGGAGGAGATTATCGATCTTGTCTCAGCCCCTTGCCGACTCTGCCCTCCGAAACCATGGGCGGCGGAAGACTGCAAAGCCAGACTTCGACGCTCCCGCACATTGTCGATGGTGCCCTCTAGCAAAGTTGAACGGTGATGATCACCCCCGTGATCCTCCGTGACACTCGACCCAGCATCTGAGCGGTTCCACCTGGACTTCTTAGATCCGTTGGATGAAAGCGACGCGATAATCAAGTTCTCCAGTTCATTCAGCGCATGCAGCTTTGCATGAGGGTTGGGGTGGACGCAAAACATGTTGAGCAGACGCTGGTAGGCCTTCTTGAAGGGAAATCCGGAGGGGTCATCTTTAACCGGGCGACTGCGTCCGCTCGAGTCGGTAGTAGCGTGAGTAGCCTCGCTACCATCGGGCGTATCTGGACGTCGTTCGAATTCATTGTCTCCTGCGCCTCGCAGATCTCTGAAACTCTTCTTCTTCTCAATCACTCTGGGACGTGTCGAGCTTCGGCTGTTTTTCTCCTTCTCCTTCTTCTCCAGCCGTCGCCTGGTGCGCCGGTCCAGGGGGTCCTTTCGCTCCTCTCGGTCAAGACATTGCTGACCGATTTTCTCAAACCACCTGTCGGTTTCTGAGCCCCCGGCTAACACCTGGCTTCCCAGATCAGACAGCAGGAGGCTCGTGAGTGACTGCTTGAGCTCGTTGAGAAATCTCGTCTTCTCATCCTCGGCACGAGGCTGGTAGATGGTCTCATTGGACGAGGCCGAAGTTCCGGGTCGTCCCATGGAGATGCTCGAGGCTGATGGGAGCGTGGCATGATGAGGAGGTCCAGAGAAGGTCGTTGACAAATTTGTCAAGCTCGTGGTGGGCGAGTATCCCCGAGAGTTGCCTGAGCTAGCCGACATGGGCTGGAACGGAGTCCAGAAAGTACCAGCCGAATCATTCCCATGAACGGGCGACCCGCCAAAATACTCATGCCCGTCCAGAATATCTGACAAGGGTGCACTAGGTCTAGGCATCCCATGTCTCATTGCTGCATCAAGGGACTGCTGGCTCGTGTTGTGCATGGACAAGTTTCTTAGGTCGCGGTTGAGTGACCCCGCCCGACCCGACGAGGAGGGAAACCTTCGTTCGCTGTCGCTGACGATGCTCGCTGCATCATCTGCAACCCATGAGGATTGTTCCCGCTCGCGAGCCCTCAACTGGTCGTAGACAATCTTGTCCCGTTTGTAGAGTTCGCTCGACCACAAAACTGGGGCTTCGCGGACTGTCTCCCCGACCAACTTTGAGATGCATCGATCTACTTCGCAGGAGAATCGATGCATTCGCTCCTCTCCCCGACAAAAGTTCTCAATCCCATACTGCTTTAGCCAAGCTGAAGTCATCTCGGCCTGGTCGTCGCTCAGCTTGTTGGGTCCGCCTTGATCCTCCGAAGCAGCCAGTAGGTCCATGATCTGCGACTCAGTACGGTAGAGATAGGAGGAGCTTGATCCCCGGGGCATATTGGCACGAGACCGCTGGAAGGAATTCCACCGGCGAGACATTCCCATGGTGCGAAGAGCTTGGCAGATATCACGACTGTGCGCATACTCCTTGGAATTTCGCACATCCGTGACATACCACATCTTGTCACGAATAGCTCTGACGCGCCTCATCATGCTGTCAATGAGGCCTTCATGTCTCTCCTGACTCTGTTTAAGCCAAATGAGCCACGCATCATATTCCTCAATCGCAGCGGCCGATCGTCGGATCGAGTCCTTGGGCCCACGGGAGAAGATGTTGACCAAGGCGGCAAATCCATTGTGACGGAGAGACGATGATTCCAATGCGTTGAGCTGCTTCAATGTCTTCCAGTACATATGCGCTGAGACAAAGTCTGCCTGGGCCCTGGACTGGGATGAGGCGGACTTCAGCATAGTGATGAGGACTGCTTCGGGTATTTCTTCATTAGCACTCGTCCGGGATCCATGTGAGCCCCCTTTGGAGGTTGTTTCGGGCGACGGATCGACGGCATCCGCGATGACTTTCTTCCTATACGGGTTACGGCTCAACATGGTTTTCTCGGGAGTGATAATTGTGGTTTTGGACTTGTACCTCTTCAGCCCCGAAGCGCGGTTGCTGAGCTGCGTTCCCCCTTCAGGCTCCAAGTTTCTAGGAATCTCATAATCTTCCACGAGTTTGAGGATAGAATCGCGAAGCTGATGGTAGTCTTTGTCCAATTGAGGGCCCTGAGGGGGGTCATCCTCGTCGGTGTCAGTAGTGGACGAGTTGTCCTCGTCATCAACATCATCATCCGGGTCATACGTCATCTGCGCCGACAAGCCTTTTCCGTCGGATGAAATGAATAGGACGGTCCAACGCTCCGCACAGGGATGGCAGGATCCCTTGACAGCCTCTGGACCAAGAGCCTGTGTCATTTCATGGAGCGCAAGTCGGAGCTTGTAACCATCATCCTCATATTTGCCTTGGTGCTGGTGGGCTTCGGGGTCTAATGCTGGGGGCGAGTAACGCTGGGGGGTGGAGGCAGCGAGCTCGTCAAGCAGACCCTCAGGTGAAGTGGTCGTATCGCTTAGCGCCGAAGACACGCTTGTACTGATGATGGATGCAGTCTCAAAGTTGTTCCTGGAGCCTGTCATTGGGATGGGCTGGGATATGCCTGACATGCCAGAGATGGAAGCTGGGCCGGATCTGAAGTTGTTTGAAGCCGCGGACAACGGTCTCCTCTCAGGATACAGGGCGCTGACCAAGGAAACCAGGTCTGCCGGGCCTAGGACTAGGTACGGGTGCACCTCTGCAGTCTCTCTGAGGGATGTGATTGATCTCGCTGGCAGGAGCTTGGCGGCCGGGACCTTGGATCGAGAGCCTTGGAACCTGGCCAAAATGCTCTCCACGTGGCCTTTGATCTTGGGAGGAACCTCCACAGGAACACAGGTTGCCGATGGCTTACCGTTCCACATGCTCGAGACATACTCGTGAGCCTTCATTGCCACTTTTTTCAAGATCTTTTCTCGAGCGTAGGGGGTGATGTGATAGTCGACCAGCATTCCGTAGGATTCGGGGTGGATAATGACGCCCAGGAGAAACACAAAAAAGAGACATCTCCAGACAAGCCAGCGGGAGGTGTTCTCAACATACTTGTCATCCAGCTTTTTTAGGATCGCGTTTCCAAGCTCCAGGAGACCTTCCGGGATACCCGTTGCGTCATCATCATCCACCAGCTCAAATAGTTCGTTGACCGCCTTGTCGTAAAACTCCTTCGCTGCGAGTTCGTCTGAATGGTTCCAGTCTGAAAGGTTAAACCGCGTGCCATGCTGGTCCTCGGCTCGTTCTAGGAGAAATGCGCCGTCCTTGAGGATCTTCATCAGATACCACTCCATGTTTGATTTTCCTGACCAGTCTCGCATGGCTGTCCAAATATTTAGCACAGAGATAAGGAACTGCTCTCCATTGGACTTGGGTTCCGAAATCAGCCGGGCGAGAGCGGTCGCCCAAATTTCGGTCCGCCGCTGATCCTCGGAGCTGTCAGGTCCGGCCGAGTTGGCGAAACAGGTATGGATAAGGATGGATAGGGGATCGTGGCGCTGGAAAGACATAAGGCGCTCAATATCGACATTGGCGCTGTGCCGCGCAGACGCGCTTGCGTGCGACCGAGCGGCCGAGCGGCCATGGAAGGGAAGAACCGACTCCACGGGCTCCAAACCTTTATGAAAACTGAGAAAAGCACCCAATTCCGAACTAGACAGGGCGCATATCCTGGTTGCTAGGTAGTCTGGGTTTGTCCTGAGTTGAGTGAGAAAATCAAGAAAGGTCTCCCTCGAAGAGGCTGAGATATCCTGGAAGAAGGGTGTCATGGGTCGTAAGTTACCCGGGCCAGCTGTAGGGTTAGTTGGCGTATCCAGGCTCTCCGAAGATCTAAGGGCAGCTGACGAAAGAGAGTCCAGGTCTTGTTCCAACAAGGCATATCGCCGGAGCTCGTCGCAGCTCTTCCGAACATTATTGATGGCATTGTAAAGGGCGGCAAAGTTTTCCTTTTCATCCCGACGGAAGCTGTCCACGAGGTTACGATGGGCGATCTCACCGCAGCGAGTCAGACGAGCACTTAAAGAGGTAGAAACCAGGCTCCTCTGGAGGCGGGTGCGGGTGTTGGCGCGCTTGCGCTCCTGGTACTTGGACAGCCGCACAAGGTGGGCGAGCTCCTCCAAGGTGGTATTGTCAACTTCGCGAGCTAGATGATGGTTGGTGTACAAGGAGACGTCCTCCAGCAGAGGCTTGGGAAATGAAGAAGGCGCCTTATCCGTCGACGTGGGCGGTGGTGTCACAGGTCGATCTAGGGATCCATGGCGTGAGTGACCAGACTTTGGGGTAGAGGGCTGCGCCACGATGGGCTTTCGAGAAGTGTTCATGGTGGATGTATGCTGGTGTTGGCCCCTCCTGGCAGCATCCTCGCTTCGGCGCGGAGGTATTGTCGGCGCCTGACTGTCGTCACGGGTCGGGGTGCGAGATCGGTAGCGTCGCGGACGCGCCACATCCACATGGCTTTCCGGGGACGGGGTAGGGGATCTCTCGGTATGGGGGACGGTGGGTGACACAGCTGTAGCAGCAGATACAAACTGTCAGCATATGCGCAGTACCAAGTTTGTGCAAGATACAAGAATCCCTCCCCGGCCTAGAAGATCACGGCGCAACGTACGTGGGGAGGAATGAACGCGAACTGGCGAAGAGAGAGAGCGCTGCATGGAAATCATAATGTACCCATCGAGGTCGTCGGCGTCGTGTCACGGTCAGGTGGCCCCAGGTTCGAGATGGAGGCTACCAACCAAGCTGGACGGACGGTGTCCGAGTCGTTTGTAGACTCGTCGGTCGTGGAGGGACAGAGGCTCGCAAGCACGACAGAGTAAGAGAGCCGTATAAGCTAGGGCGACAGGATGAGGATAGAAATAGAGAGGAGGTAGGAAGAGTAGGAGGGAGAGTAGGACTCTGGCACGAGGGCCAGTTCCGGCAGAGAGAGGTGCAGATCCGGAGGGGACCTGGAGCAGCAGGCCTCGATCAGGTGGTTCGTACTGTCGCAACAAGGCTTGGGGGAAGCAACAGGAAGAGAAAAAACGAGAGCCGAGTGAGAGAGAACGGGGACTCGAGCAGCTATCAAAGAAAGCGGCCCAGGACAGGTGCATGAACGTGGTCCAGGATGAGTGGGCGCTCGACAAGCGCTGATGCCCGTGCTGGCTGGGCCTGGCGTTGGCGCTGGTGGTGGACAACTGGGGGCCAACTGGGACAACTGGGACAACAGCTGGGCTGGTCCTTCCCGCCCAGCGTTGATACCTGCCCAGGTACTCACAGGCGGCGTGGCGGCGTGGGGTACGACAACCTGGGAGCACTCCACCTGGTGGAAGGTCCGAGCGAGCTGCAGCCTGTACTGCTCCTGCTGCAGACTGCAGAGTGCACTGCAGACGGGAAGACGGAGGGCGACGACGGGCGGCTGGGAGAGCGACGCGCTAGGCCTCATCGGGCGCAACGGCATCAGGGTCGGGTGCCAGCTGGCGGCCACTGGCACCGCCGAGAGAAGGCCTCCTCCCTCTCCTCCAGACCTCCACGTCTGCGAGATGCCAGATGCCAGATGCGAGATGCGTTGGCCAGGCTAAATTACAGACCCCCTTACCGCTTACCGGCCCCATTCTAGCTGATGCTTGACGCACGGTGCCTCGGTGTTGCCTCCATGCTGGACATAGATACAGGCATTCTCCACGGGCGATCCAGGAACCGCACAAACTGCCAGCATATCCGGCAATAGTCTGTTTGTCGGGTGCCAAAACGGGAGGCTAGGCAGACCAAAGAGCTGTCGTGTCATGGCCAAAAGGAGAGCAGGCTGGGCTATCCTGTGCGCCATGGGGGATACCGACATCTCGTCGACGGCACGACTCTGCTTCTGGTACCACGTATCTCTGGTACGAATATTAGGTGGTTACAGTGCTCTGGCACTATCCGCCCGATGGATAGTCCCTATCGGTACCAGGCCTGCACCGAGTCATCTGCGTCTGCTGTTGAGGCCGCCATGGTTGGCCAGCGTCGCTTCTTTTTCTACATAGTATGAGCCCTTACTCGTCTTCAAGCCACCTATCCCTGGCTTCTGGTCTCCTGTACGGATACGAAGTCTATCGCAGCAAGACGGTTCTTGAATGTTGGTTTGTTCTTTGGGGTTCGTGCCCCGCTATACCTACGGCCCACAGTGATGTCTTGCTTCAACAATCCTTCTTGTTGGATCTCCCGCCTCGTGGCCCGACTTTCCAGACCGACCTCGTTACATTTCCAACAATAATAGCCACAATGGGGGGATGAGTTGGCATTGCAGGGACTCTGCATATTACTATTCCACCGCAACTGCTTTTCTACCCATCCACCAAGGCCCAGTGCCGGATCACCATGCACCTGCCCCCCCCTCCTCACCGCCGCCCCAGCCAATCCACGTCCAACACGCCATGCATGCCAGCTCATGCTCCAGACTTGACCAGACGACCACCCATGCCAGCCCGCCTTTTCGACCATCTCTCGGTGGCGACTCCCAGTGATAGGTTCCCGATGGCTCTGCCCGCTCTGCGACGAGCAAGCGCACGCCGGTTGCCCATGTGCTTCTTGAGCGCCAACAGCCCATCCAGACAAGGAGGGTTTCTGGCGTTCCTCCCCCCCATTTTGAGCTGCCCGCAGGTGGCGAGGCCGTAGTATGCACGTCAGTCGTCGTACTTCCTCCAAGGCGAATTGTTCACTTCTCGCTCGCATGGTCTCTAACGCGGGTGAGGAAACTATAGATTGCAACTAGTAGCCCATTGTGGAGCCCATGCGTCGGACATAAGAAGCGACCGACGACTATGGTATCAGTGGTATCCGTACTTGTAACCGTACTGAGAATTGCTTTGGATAAGGCCCATCGTCCTGGTCTCTTCAGCCGACGTGATTCAAGCGGGAGCACAGCACGTATGTTCGCACAGCACGTAGCTACTTGTACGCGTAGTCTTGGACAGCGCGGGCAACAGCGTAGTCGGATAGCATAGGAAGACGGTTTTTTTGAGGTGAGAGTTGACGACGCACAGTTATCCAGAGGTGAAGTCACGATGAGATCCGGATACAAGACGAAACGAAAGCTGTCAAGTCTGCAAGGCAAGGCCTAGACTCTATCGCCGAAGCAGTGGTGAAACATGAATCGGCATAAGAATACACATAGTGGAGAGCGCGGGATATTGACTGAGAGGTTTCGTTTCTTTTGGCACATATCGTTCGTACAAGGCTAATAGAACAGAGAGCACACCGTAATTCCGTCAAGCTGGGCTAATCAATCAACCTCCAAACCGCACATCAAAGTCCTTGAGCACGCTCATGATGCTGGCCGCCTCAACTTCCATAGGCATCATCCGGGTCGGTGCTGAGGATTCGTGAACCGGCGTGGCACGCAGCTTGGGCAACCATGATCCAATGTCATCGGATGCCCTGTCAAAATTCCGGTGGCTCGAGAGTGTCTGGTACGCCTCAGCGCAAGTCAACCCCAAACTGGGAAGACTGGGCAGTGTGATCCTCTCTGGCTTCGGCTTCGACTTGCAGCACCCTCCGCTTGCCCCCTTACCTCCGCAGCAGCCGCCACCCTCACCACGCTCGAGCTTAGCAGCCATAAGGCGGCAGAAGAGTCCCGACTTAGGATCAGCTTGGCACTGGGCGCAGGATCCGGGGCCGTTAGGGCCGCATCCTCGAGAAGCGTTCTGTGAAGGACCTCGCCGGGATGGACGGGTCCGCCGGGGCAGTTTGACAGCGCCATCGGCTGTCATCTCCATGGCCATTTGGAAGTTGATGCTAGCATCCGGCTCGGAAGGGGGTGGGGTCTGGGTTTGGTGAGTGATCGGTGGCAGGGTGTCTGCCGTAGGAGTCATGGCCGGTGTTGCCATGGCTGTGTCGGCGCAGACACAGTAGGTGCCGTCCTTGCAGAAACCGCAGCCGTCCTTGAAGGACATGCTGTCATCACCTGAAGGGGGCTGTTGGTCGTGATCGGAGTGTGTCATATCGGAAATAAGACTTGAGCGTTGTCTCTTATCATACGAGACAGGAGCCGATGGCGATGCAGGGCGTTTCAAATCGCTACTCTGACCAAATGCGCTAGCAACGGTAGCCATGGCATCCTCGGCACAGGCACACGCGTTTGGCGAGCAGTTTCCACAAGTCAAAGGAGAGCTTCCTGCATCGGCAGTCTCCAGAGATGGGAGAATCAGAGGCAGACTATCCTGGCGCACACCATGCTGACTATTTATACTTCGTCTCGAGTGGCCAGCAATGCTTGGTAGGGTGTTTGGTGGAGAGCCCATATCGCCATGCCGAAGGTAGCCTTCATGCTGCCGTCGTCGCAAGCCTTCAGCCTCTTTCTCTGCGCGAACCCTCTCCTTGCGTTCACGTTCAAGCATACCTTCTAGTAGAAGGCAGCGAGAACGGAAGGACTGTACTTCCATCTCTAGGCCGCGGATCTTCTCCTTAAGCTCCCCCTCCGTTGTGTCATGCTCCTCCTTCTGCTGGAGCAGTTGCTCCTCGAGCTCGCCGACGCGAGCCGCACGGCGCTCACGGAAAGCTCTTTGGGCAGCGCGGTTCTGTGCCTTGCGCTTGGTGGGCGGAGTGTCGGTCGCGGGCTTCCGACCTGGCTTGGGACGAGGCGGGATGATCCATTCCCTCGATGTCATGGACACCCTGGGAGTCGCCATGTCCGGCGTTGGTTGGGGGCTGAGAATGGCTGACATGATCACAGCATCTATGGGTAGTAGGGTCAGATGCTGTAGTGGGGGGCAGCGGGCCCGTTCTCTAGCGTATCTGCGTGTCGATTGTGGAGGACTCGGATGACGAGGCGGCTGGTGATGCTTTCGGGATTGCTCGGAGTGCGGGGCAGTGTAGGCAGTTGGAGGGCTCACGGCTGAAGGTTGGAAAGAGATTGATGACGGTGAGAGCGAGGGGTAAGGTGGGCGGGCTAGTCGAGATAAATGCCTCTGAGCTCCTGATGAGGAGGTGAAGAGGTGGAAGAAACTGCTGAGGCAGGAGCCACCATTGTGGGGGATTCGTACCGGTGGTCAGTGGTGGGCGCCGCCGTGGTCGGAGAAAAATCCAGGTCCACTAGCGGCTTGTCAGTGTTCGGCGGTACCCTCACCTCGGCGCTCCGAGAGTCAAACGCGCAACAGGACACGAAATGTATTTTATTTAGCACAAAAAGTGCGAACATGCCGACGAAGAAGCTATACACTCATGTTTTAAGACAGGTGTTTTATTAAGTGTTTGCAATGTGTGGTGGCTTGGGCAGGTTCACTGGTGAATATCGACCGGGTACCTCTGGTGAACTATCCGGAGATATCTGGCCTGGTGTCGACGGACAACCAAACTCAGCGCTATTCAAAAACATCCTATTAGTCGACTACCCAGATCCGAGACTGCGCGGTCTTTAAAAGGCAGGAAGAACTCTGCAACTCGGATGCGTCTTTTTCTGATCCGCGTGTGTGTTCCGAGCACAACCGAAATGACCTCTAGGCCATGGCCAAAAATCAGTGATTGATAGGCGGAGGACAGACGAGGTGGGTCTGATCAGATTGATAAGATGCGATTGATAAAATCTCAACATGTCGTCCAATGGGACCCTGCAGGTTAACTGGTTAAGACCCCAAGACATGCGCTCATAGCCTCATGCAGCCCCTCCTCAGGGCCGAGACCTGTTCATGCCCCCATCCTGTCCATTTCAACCGACTTTCTCTGCCCCAGGCCCTCTATGAGATCAATGCACGAATGAGGGTACCTACGGTTCGAAGCTGTCCAATAGAATACTGCATCAATGATGAATCTTCTACCAGTTCCATCACTGATGTTCACCGTAAAAGTCTTAATGGGAGGCGACGAAACCGACACTCACGTCACCATGCCTGTTTTCCCCGCTCGAGGGCTTGGAATGGAGACACTAAGTCAGCTCACCTGTAGTCAACCAAGGTGGACAGTCAATCATGCGACTCCTTTCGGCACCAGAGGGTGCCGTCTCGGTCGATTAACCTGGCTTGCTCAGCGGCGACACCTCCGGTATCGCAGGAGAACAATTGGACCTGAATCTGGCAGGCTGGACTCTGGTTCCACGTCCGTGATGCCAGATTTATTAACGGAAAAGATTAACTTGGCTTCTAGACGTAACACGGCGTCCAAGTGTTGCAGCAGGGAGTAGTATTGCGAGTAGTGGGGTTATTTAGTAATGCGAGCGTGGACAGCGCGAGTTCCACATTGGGCCACGATGCACGCAGCTTCACCAGATCACGTCTCCCCCAGCAGCCTTCACGTGTGAGACCCTCTAAGTATAATCAAAGCGCGTCTGGGAGCCATAAAGCCGCCATTATGGCCGTGCCAATGCCATCATCGCGGTCCGCCTCCGCCGTCTTCAATCTCCCCTCCTCGACCAACACCTCCGACTCCTCAGACGCTGGTGACGACACGCCCCTGCCATTCCCCACTGCCCTCCCACGATCCGACTTCCTCAAGGAAGACTTCGAACCCGCAGCCTACCTGTCCGCCCTCCCCCACCGCCATCAGACCCTCGAGGACCTGCGCTCCGACCTACGCGAGCGGAGCGCCGCCATTAGCGCCGAGCTGCTAGAGCTAGTTAACTCCAACTACACAGCTTTCCTATCCCTTGGAAACGAACTGAGGGGAGGCGACGACAAGGTCGAGGATATCCGGGTCGCTATGCTGGGATTCCGCCGCGGGGTGGAAGATGTCAAGGCTAAGGTGACGCAACGGAGGGAGGAGGCATCCACGCTCAACGGCGACCTGAGAGATGTGCGATCCAATATTGAACAGGGGCGCAAGATGCTGGAGCTTTCTGATCGGCTGTCCGCTCTGGAAGAGAGACTAGCCCTGGACAGCCTTCCGACACCCAATGGCGGGCAACCATCCGGTGCCGACGATAGCAGCGAGGACGAGGAGGACGAGGAGGAAGAAGAGGACAAGGTGGATGGCCTGGTTGCCAGCTCTCCAGCCAAGCTGTCCGCATCTGCAAACGAGTGTCGTCATATCACCGCCTTAATAACCAGCATGGATCAGGACCATGCTTTTGTGATCAAACAGGAAGAGCGCCTCACTCGGTGCCGCAACACACTGCTCCTCGACCTGGGTAATGCTTTGAGAGAAGCAAGGTCGGCTGGCAGCAAGGGGCAGGACAGGGTGATGAAATACCTGGCGATATATCGCTTGATAGATGCACAGGATGAGGCTATCAAAGTGCTGCAGAAACGGTGACGGTAATACGATTAATGAGCTCGAAACGTGTACATTTAGATACCCATATCCAAGAGATGATATTGAACATGGTTGATGCTTTTAATATTGGGACATATGATACAGTGATACAGGCCATTCTAGGAGGCTGTTCTTTACATGACACCGGCCAGTTCCGCCGGCTGGACCTTATCCTCAAGGTCTCTGAATTTTCCATTCAAGCTCAGCGCGGGTCCATGCGTCGTGCTGATGATAATCTCGTGCATCTCCTTAGGAACGTCTTCCGAGAGCTCAGCGCACTGGGACTTGAGCTTCCCAACGATGGCCTCGATGTTGGCCCTGATTTGATCGGGTGTGTGGCCCAGCTGGCCGATGGCAAGGCGCACAACACCCATCTTCTCGCGGTAGTCAGCCGAGCCCGCAGAGTCACGGATCGCCCTGACCACGTCCTTGGTGATGGTCCGCATCCTCTGGCTGGGCATCAGGCCCTTGGGTCCCAGGATCTTGCCCAGGCCGGCCTTGTTGAGGGCCTTCTCGCTCGACTCGTGGCAGAGCAGGCGGTCGAACTCAATGTTCCCCTGGCGGATGGCCTCGAAGAGAGACTCCTCGCCGACGGCCTTGGCACCCGCGGCGGCGGCGGCGTTGGCAATGTCACTGCCCTCGGGGCAGATGACGGCGATCTGCCACTCACTCTGCACGGGGTTGGGGAGTCGGATGCTGTTCTTAATGACGGGGCCGTTGCGGTGCGTCTTGAGGTGGATGTGCAGTTCGTACTTGACCAAGGCGGGAGGCTGGCCAACTTCGTAGGCGCGCAGGACGCTGTTTGCAGCTTGCGTCAGTCTTCTTCTAGATCCTCGGCCTTGTCTTGTCCAGCGATGCGCCAGGGAGCGAAACTTACCGCAAAGCTTCACACAGGGAGAACTGAGGGAAGTCGGTCTTCTCGAGGCGGTGGCGCTTGAAATCCTTCGGGAGGGGCTTCTTCTTCTTCTGTTTTCCCTTGATGCGCACAACCGAGGCCTGTCGAGTTTGCACCAGGGACGGCGCGAGGAACCGGGGTATCGTCGGAACTGCTGGCCTCGTGGCCTGTGTTAAAGACAGACGGGCCATGGAGGCCAAGCATCGGTCGATTGGCGCCATCGTGGGTGCCAGTGGTTCTGAAGCTTGGATTGCGCTTCCAGAAGCTGGTGGTTCAGACGCGCAAAATGGCACAGGCAGGGAACAATGATGGTGCCTTGGATGTTAGGCGTGAGCCAAATTTCTAATCGATAAGATACGAACTCATTAATCCACCCACTCCACAACCTACCTAGGTAGTATCCCTCTTTTACATATCATAGATGATACCCTCTCGACTTGACTATCAATTAAAGCGCAACTTGACCCCGAATATCTATGGCGTTGACCCTATAACCTCCTGCGTACCCGTGCTGCTCACATATTCATTCAAATAGTTGTGCGAGTCTTATTCATCCCCCTTTTTTGGGAGGCAGACCAGAATGTCCTTTAGCTTCTCTAGGACAACGTCCTGGCGCTCATCATTGGCCGTCGTCTTGTCAAACGCGTCGCCAATGCTCACGGAGACATAACATCCATCAGCCCAGCTGACTATAGTCTCTGTGGGAAGTTTATTCGAGCCACACCACTCAACATCGGGTGGGGACGCGACGCCCTTGTTGATGCGGGAGAGGACAAACTCAAAGTCATCGACAGACGAGCACTTGTCGTCGACCTTGGGGAAGTTGACGTTGAGGAAGATGCCATCAGGGAGATATGGCTTGCCCGAGTCGATGATCTTATTGGTCAGCTTGGTGGCTAGCTCTGCGTAGACAAGGCTGGCTTTCGGGGCGGGTTCGTTCCACGCAGTGTGGCCGGTCGTCGCGCCCGAGAAGGCCAGCGAAGGGATACCAGTCTTGTTGGTCGCATAGCACGCTGCTCCGACTGTGCCGGAGAATGCGACAACGGTCCAAAGGTTCGCTCCGACATTGGGGCCGGACACAGCGAGCTCGGGGCCCTCTCCACCCCAGCGGTTAGGCCCGAGGGTATGGATCCCGTACTTCATGGAGGTCACTGGGAACGAGTTAACCCAGTTCAGCTCTGGACTCGTCTCGTTGAATCCAGCGGGCCCGTTGTCGCCAGGACAGCTATCGTATATGCACGGCTCCGACCGAGGCTCCGGCTCCAGGTCGTTAGAGCCTTAAGGATCCATGTCAGCCTTCCTGTTGCCCGAATTCGTTTCTGGGGAGGACATGAACTAACCAGTTCCAGATTGGTTGTCAGCCGGAGCAGAGAGAAGAACATCGTGGCCCGAGCTAGTCAGAGCGGCATGGAACGAGCGCACGTAGTGTTCGGCCCAGCCATCGTCGTTGGAGTGGACGATCCGGATGCCCTGGACAGCTAGGATAGGGAAGATAACAACAGCAGTAAGTTTCATGGTGTCTAGAGACGATGCTCACAGTTGTTAAGAGGTTGATGCTCTGTTGACGAGAAATGGTCGACGACCCCCAAAATCTTACGGAGGCTGATCCCCAATGTGAGTTTATATACTTCGTACCCAGGGCGACAATGACATATTATGCCCACTCAAAATCAGCCAATAACGACTGTACCTTTGCCAAAGCCTGGGGCGCTGTGGAGTTTGCCAACAGATTGAATCCTGCGATTCGAACTGTCGGGAGGAGGGCTGTCATTCGCCGGCGGAGACACGTGCAACAACGAGCAGCCTGGCTGGCTCAACTTAAAGCTCTAAGACGCCTCTTCGTGAAATATCCCTCTTACAACCCTATACAGAGCATATTGCTTGACAATTGAGGACCTCTGGCGTGGGTCTGTCATGACCCTTTCCCTCCTCCATCTACCGAAGGGGCTGGGCGTCTACCCCGTATTATCTACATGTACCCCGTACGCAGTAGTACTGGAAGACGATCTAGGGGCCTTGAGTGCGGGGGTTTCATTTTTCAAGCGAGAAACGCGCCACTCGCTTTCAACTGCCGTCTTAGGCTCTCAATTCAGAATTGGGAGAGATCGACCATCCGTCTGACGACTGTGTTCTATTGGGGAATGGAGGCCGGGGGGTGGAAACGGAGCCACAGTGACGGAAATGTTTCTGTCTCATCTTCAAATCACCCGAGGTCGCCAACAAGGTCGTCAAGATACCACCTATGCGTCGTACATATGTGTCAAAGATCAGTCACCGGCTAGGAAACAAGCAATCACACATCCTCCTCCATTATGGTGCCATGTGGGATATCAAGAAGATGCATAAAAACGTATGCCCAGTACTATTTGCACCTATCAATTTAGACCTCACGAGCCCCTGACTCCAGCACATGACTAACCCAACAAAGTTTCTGCAGCTCTCTCTAACTTGCTTCGTACCAACACAACCAAGAAGCTTATTTTCCTCGGCTATCCGACGTCAGAATCTCGATAATCGGGCCCAAATACACATCGTCCACCCCGAGGCTCAAGAGCTCAGTGACCTTGACGGCTGAAGAGTGGCCTGACTCGGAAATGGCCAGGATTTTGTCCTTGACATTAAAGCCCACCTGGTAATCGGATAGTAGTTCTACGATGCGTTGGACCTTGTCAACCAACCCCAGCTGGGGATCCGGTCCCAAGGTTAACGAGACACTTCCGCTGCGGCCCGACAAATTCGGAACCTGAACGGTCAAAGCAGGGAAACCTTGCTTTTCAATGCCAACTTTCGCGTCCTTGCACTCAACTCCATCTCTCATGACTAGGCAGGATGCTGGAAGAGTAGACACGCCTAGGAACTTCAAAGTCCAGCTCTTGTCGGAGCTGGAAATTTCCAGGCGTCCATCAGCCTGCTTGTATTCTAGCAGTATTTTCCGAGACTCTGCAGTCTTGTCGGATTTTTGGTCGACCTCATCATCTCCGCAATCCTCGTATAGCGTGAATTCTCCGTCTTTTCCGACCACTACCAGCACCTCTAAGCATGATGGATTCGGGCAGCCATTCTTGGGGGAGGCAGCTCCATCAAGCGGGATGATGGAGCCCTCTGGGGCGAGGACCGGGATGCTATCGAGGGGACGGTACATCTTAAGCCTGCGATCACCATCGTATACGAGGCCAGTGAAGATGTCAATGTGCCTGCCAGGGGGTACCCAAGCATCGACTGTGGCATGGTTGGTCCTTGAGTCGCGAGGATGAACCACGGGCGCCACCACCAGGCTGGTGCCAAAGAAGTACTCGTTCCGGTTCTCGTAGGCCTCGTTACGGGAGGGGTATCTCCAGTACAGCGGCTGTACGATGGGCTCATCCCTGGACGCTGCGATTTGGTTCATGCTGTGAAGGTAAGGCACAAGCCTGTGCCGGAATTGAAGCAGAGCCGTCATCACTTCCTCATGCTCCTTACGGTACTGCCATGGCTCCTTGGACCTCCAGCGACTCTGAGTCGAGTGGAGGCGCATGAGGGGAGAGAAGACGCCGAACTGAACCCACCGGGTCGACAGCTCGTCATCGCTGTACCCTCCCATATGACCGCCAATATCATGGCTCCACCATCCGTACCCAATATTGGATGCCGTGGCAGTGAACTCTGGCTGGAACTGGAGAGACTCCCAGGTCACTATGGTGTCTCCCGAAAACCCTACAGGGTACCGGTGGCTACCTGGCCCGCCGTAGCGGGAGAAGATGATGGGCTTGGAGTTCCTAGGCTGCTGCTGATGATCCAGGAAATGGAAGTGGTTCAAAAGCCACAGCGGATCAAGGCCCGGAACGCGCGAGTTAGGACCCTGCTGCCAGTCTATCCACCAAAAGTCGCATCCCTCGTCCTCGAGTCTCCGATGCAGAACGTTCAGATACGCATGCAAGAACTTTGTTGACGTGGGATCAAAGAGGATCGGGGCTTTTTTCGACGTATCGTGGCCGATAACGGCAGCGAGTTCTTCGTACAGATCCTCGTGGTGGTGGATGCCGGAATGAGGATGGTCGTTAAGGGTCGTCTTCAGCCCTCTGCGGTGCAGCGCCTCGCAGAACCCCTTGGGATCGGGGAACAAGTCCTTGTTCCACGAGTACCCCGTCCACCCGGCGTGCGGGACATGGTCGCCTGCAACATGGTGCCAGTCCATGTCCATGACGGCAACCGAAAATGGGATATCTCGCTCACGAAACTGGTCCATTAGGTCGAGATACTCCTTGGCACTGTACGCATAATAACGACTCCACCAGTTGCCAAGCGCCCACCGCGGGATCATAGGCTGGTGGCCCGAGATGGCGTAAAAGGCCTTCATGGCGCCTTTGAAATTGTGGCCATATCCGAACAAATACCCATCGATGCGGTCGCCCGGACGTCGCGGAGCTACGAAGCCGTCCTCTTCGAAGAGCATGGAGCCACTGTCGTCGAGCGCCGTAAAGCCATCCCTCGCCAGAATACCCGTCCCCATATCACAGCGCCCGTCAACCTCGTCAAGAGTCCTCGCTGTACCACCTAGATTCGCTCGCGAGTTCTTGCCGTAGCGCCACTCGGCGCCCCATTTGGTAATTTTGCTGGTGAAGCTAGCCGTCAGGCCATTGGTGCTAAAACGCTTCTTGTCATAAGCGAGATGGAACACCGGTGTTTGTATCTCTAGCATGTCATCAGTCTCGCGGACTTGGTGCTCGGGAGTCGGAAAGCGGCGGTTGATGGCAAAGGTCGACGGCCGGTCTTCGAATATACCGTCTTCCGCCCACTCATATCGGACGACAAACTCGCTGATGAGAGTAAAGCGATACTTTGGACCCTGGATGATAGAGCCCGTCTCCGCCACGGGGTCATTTGGAAACTTGTACTGGTTCATCGTGTCTGCTCTGTGGGGCTGCTTAGCGATACATAAAACGGGCATCGCCTACTACTCTCAGACTCTCGGGGCATCAGGTCGTGATGGGATCCCCCGGCCTTCTTATACTCATATGCCACTTCCCCGCATCATATCACCACGACGCGGGAGCGGAGGCGAAGGTGAGACCGCCTGCATACGCTTGCGCATGAGGTGCTAATCTGCGGGGGATGATTCGACCGATGATGTGTCGTGAATCACCCCGGGCCGATGCCGCGTTGTACCACTCATACGCTTGCGCATGAGGTGCTAGTCTGCGGGGGATGATTCGACAGATGATGCATCGTCAACAATCTCGGACCGACAACACATTATACTCTCAGTAACCACATGGGGTACGGGACCATCACACCGCCAGCCTCAGAACTCATACGCTTGAGTGGTTATAAATATGTTGCTTGTGCTGCTAGTCCGAATTCCCCGCATTCGGCTTGAATGCCCGGATGAGGCGGGTTCCGTAGGCCTCACCGCATCCTTCGTTCGTACTCCAAATTTCCAGAATTGCCAAGGAGATGCATGGATCCGATACCCGACACGGTCCTGTGCAGTCGTTTGAGGCCTGGCGATTGGGCAAACATGGGTTGCCAACGCGGGTGGCTGATTTGTCCCGTGCGCAGAGTCGTCGGTGTAAGCCATCCCTCAACGACAACGATGGGATGGTATTTGCATATCACGATGGGAGATAGTCCCTATCGTGCATACCTTGACGGCTCTAAGCCCATCCCTAGTAACATTCGATAGCGCACGATTATTTCCCTGGGACGCACATCGTCAGGCTTTCTGCGGTTGCTACCCCCGTATAAGCGACATCGTCCTTTACGACTTGCCCATATGTTTGGGCAGTCTCCACGTAGCAACACGAAGTTATCCTGGATCGCCAGTTTGGCCAAGGCTGAATCGACTGGGTGTCGAGTCGCTCTCCTGGGACCGACGAAATGGCCAGGGCCAGCATCAAGCCTATTCGACAGTTGCTGCAAATCGACAGGCAGCTATCGGCCGAGTGGTGCCAACAAGGCCCGTTTGTTTCGATAGCTTGAGGTGGTTGGGGAATGAGTGGGGATGGCTGCCTGGAGTCGCTGGAGTTACTCCAACGCCACGTGATTTCGCGCAGTTTCTCGCGTCAGAGCGGACCGGCTGGGGCCGGTCGCCCCTTCCATCTGGATCAGGGCGCGCTGGTGCCTGGCGCCTTGGACGAATGAACGGCCGGCGGTCTGCCGAGACGCCCAGCACTTGCCAGCTCTCAACCAGAGGCCCAACAATACATAAGTGAAAAGTTGTCCAGCGGCATCTTCTTTCAATTCCACCATCTGTTCGTTCTCTTCATCCTTCAAACTCTCCGTTTCTGTATCAACACTCTCGGCTTGTCTGCACGGTGCCGACAAGACCGATTGGCCAATAATTCCCCCTGGCTCCAGCTGAGCACAGCCCCTAGGCCACCTCAACCTCAGCTCACCTCAGCCACCCTGATATCTTCTGCATCTTCGACCACCTCTCTTCAGGTGCTGAGTATTTTCTCTAGTGGCGTCAATCCCTTGACAAGTCAACATCGGCGTGTGGGGCAATCGACTATCAATTGAGAGTCAAATCCTCCCGAGACATTGTGTCCCCGGATCGTCTCCACGCTTCCTCCGGTCTCCCCACATTCCTCAAACAGCATGCCCACAAGACGTGGAGCTGCAGTTGCCGCAGCACAAGCAGCTGCCGCAGCAAAAGTAACACCGCCTCTCGACGGTTGCAAAATTGCCTTGAGCGGAAAGTTCAACGCCTTTGGCCACAATCAGAGCTCGCTAGAGACTGTGGTGCGCAAACTAGGCGGCAATGTCACCAAGTCCGTTACTAAGGACACCACACATGTTGCCTGCACCGAAGAGGACTACAATGCCAACTCTGCCAAAGTCGTTGCAGGTAAATCCAAGGACCTTATTCTAGTCAGCCCTCAATGGATTCTCGACTGTGAGACGGAAGGGAACAAGGTCGACGAGGCAACATTTTCCTGGGCGGCCCAAACTCAACCAGGTCCCAACGGGGTGAATGGCACGACAGCCGGCACCAAAAAGCGGCCTGTTGCTGTTGCCCAAGGCGGCAATGACGATGAGCCGGATACCAAGAAGGTCAAAGCCAGCAAAGCCAAGAGCACAAAGGCCAATGGTGCAACTGAGGACAAGGCATCTAAGGAAGAGAAACAGGTCGCCGAAGGCCAATTCATAAAGAAAAAGAACGTGGCCATTCCTCTAGATGAATACTGCCCCTTGAGCACGTACCAAGTCTACGTCGAGTCGGACTCTGGGTTGATTTGGGACGCCTCTCTCAACCAGTCTAACTCAGGGAGAAACAACAACAAATTCTACCGTATACAGGTATGTCTCTTGTTTTTTCTCTCTTTCTAAAAACAAATCTCAGTCTCCAGTTTACTAAGACTCTACCCTTGGCAGGTTCTCCATGAGCCCAAGTCAGGCACATACAAGACCTGGGCGAGATGGGGTCGTGTTGGCGAAGGCGGCCAGAACTCTACCCTCGGTAACGGTAGCCTTGCCGACGCTACCAAAAATTTCGAGAAAAAATTCAGGGACAAAACTGGATTGTCCTGGGGAAACCGCGGTGATGCGCCCAAACCGAATAAGTACGCCTTTGTGGAGAGAAGCTACGATCCGGACTCGGATGAGGACTCGGATGAGGATGAAGCTCAGGTCACCAAGAAGGAAGACCTGGATGACGACTATGAGCCTCCAGAGTGCACACTAGAGCAACCGATCCAAGATCTCATGGGCCTCATCTTCAATCAGCAATACTTCCAGGCCACCATGAGCGCCCTCAACTATGACGCGAAAAAGATGCCGCTCGGAAAGCTGAGCAAAGCCACCATTATGCGCGGCTTCCAGCAGCTGAAAGACCTCGCTGCCCTCATGGACGATTCTAGTCTAGCCAGCAGCAAGTGGAATATGCCCCTTGGACCTGCAATGGAGCACCTGTCCAACACCTACTATTCATTCATTCCTCACGACTTTGGCCGGAATAGGCCACCCATCATCTCCAACGATGTCATGCTCAAGAAAGAAATAGAACTTCTTGAGAGCTTATCGGATATGAAGGACGCGGCCGATATAATGAAGATTGATCGCAAATCCAAGTCCAGGGATACGGTTCACCCCTTGGACCGCCAGTTCCAGACTCTTGGTATGGAGGAGATGACAACACTTGAACGCAACAGCAACGAGTTTTCCATGCTCACTAAGTACCTCCACGAGTCTCGTGGCTCCACGCATCACATGTCGTACAAGGTGGAGCAAATCTTCCGGATCGAGCGGAAGGGCGAGAAGCAGCGCTTCGATGAGTCCCCCTATGCCAGCATCAAGTCTGACCGCCGCCTCCTCTGGCATGGATCGCGCTGCACCAACTTTGGTGGCATCCTCAGCCAGGGCCTACGTATTGCCCCGCCGGAAGCCCCCGTGTCGGGATACATGTTCGGAAAAGGCATCTACCTCGCCGATATGTCCTCCAAGTCAGCCGGCTACTGCTGCTCATACAATTCGGGAGGATACGCACTCTTGCTCCTCTGCGAGGCGGAGCTGGGTGACCCCATGCAGAAACTCACTGACGCCAGCTATCACGCCGGTGAGGAAGCCAAGAAGAAGGGGATGGTCAGTACCTGGGGCCAGGGTGAGACGGGTCCCAACAAGTGGACAGATGCTGGGAGTGTGCATGACAATCTCAAGGGTATCAAGATGGTAAGATATAACCCTTGCCTCCGTTTCCGCTGTCATGGAACATTGTGCTAATATGCTGCTAGCCCGATCTAAGCGAGGCACCTGGCCCAACGGGGGTAGATGGTGCAGGCCTCTACTACAACGAATACATCTGCTACGACGTCGCGCAGGTCAAGTTGCGCTACCTCTTCCGCGTCAAGATCTAGTTGGCCTGAGGCAACCACGCGCGTATTAGTAACTACTAGTTTGTTTCCAGAGAGTAAATGGTTTCGGGGGTTCCGACGCCGTCGTTTGGTGGTAGGGGTGATTTCCAGCAGAATCGTGTCTATTTTCTCACATTCAATTGGTGATAGAGAAATCCAGCCTGCCTAGAGCGCTGTGCAATGGCATATTGATTATGTACCAAGCAATAAATAATTACACAATCAATAAATGTGATAATTCGTTTGTCCCGGAATGGATATGAAAACATCTATTCCCCTCCCATTCAACAGGAACAGTGTGTAAGCGTGCAGTCCCGTTAAAAAATGGTTGTATAGGGGAAAACATCATAAGCCATTCTGTGGGTATCTTCAATGCGTAAACGAGAACACTACCCAAGCATGTCGCAATCCTAGTCGTAACTGCGTAGTCCTATACTCAACGCATATCCTTCTTTTCTTCTCTGTACAGCCCGCGTAATGATAACAAAGCCATTTACCTCTGCAAAAAGCTCTTATACGCCCACCCCAGTACCGCTCATAAACTCATTAGCTGCGGACCACTCCCCATTGCCGGGCGTCCACATATTCATGTCAATGCCCATAGCATAGTCCAACCCGTTGTCAAGGCCCAGTCCGTCCATGGCGCCTTCAAACGCATTGTTCAGCTCCGACTGCTGCCCAGTGGACGGCGGTGCAGGCGGGTTACCAGCCGAGAAGTCATCGTGTTGCACATCGGGCATGGCGTTCTGGGCATCTGGTCCCGAGGCTGTGGGTGGGGTCCACCCGTCCGTGGCCATCATGGAGGGCGGTATGGTCATCTGGGCTGGAGGTGCGGGAGTAGGAAATGTGTCGGAGGCCATGGTGTTGGCTGAGGCCGGGGTCGAGGTCATGCCCGTGTCGTCTGACATGTCAATGTCTTTGAACATGGTGTGGCGCGATACAGCGTTTCCGAAGCCCCCTGAATTCCTGTGGCGGTTGGTGTCTGGCGGTGGTGTCATGTGCGATGGCATCACTCTGGGTCCCAGCCCGTGGCTAATGAGTTTCTCGAGATCAGACCGGATGCCAGCGGCGGCGATACCCACGCAGCACTCCTTGACGGCCTGCAAACAGACCTTGAACTGGTCCATTACCGACTCGGGGGAGAGGTTGAGCTTTCCCGAGTTGGCGTGGTAGGCGTATTTGAGCATGCGAGCGCATTGGTATGCGCAGATGGCGAGGTCAAGGTCGGCGACGGGTTTGGCGCCAAGCTTCTGCATGGAGGCGAAAATGCTGGCCATGGCCATAGCGTGATCGACACATTGCCTCTGGCAGTGCTCAATGAAACTCTCATCAAACTTCTCCAATGTGCTTTTGGGTAAGGCTTCGCGAAGACCGATGAGACCGAGGCGGTAGAGGTCACAGTGGCACTGTCGCCACCAAACATGGATCATGACAAAGACACATATCCGGGGGGAGTATGCTCGTAACCGTAGCGAATTTTCGGAAAACTGAAAAGACGCGGGGAGGTGGGCGGCAAAATCCTCAAGCTCCCTATGTAATGATAGTACACGTGTCTGGAGGTCGCCAGGATGGACAGACCGGCTGACGAGAGCGTCCTTAGTGAACTCGCTGATCTTGTGTCGGATGTGCTGGATGCGAATGTGCAGGGCCAGGCTGCCGATATCTTCAGCCTGAGCCGACTGGGGCTGGTTGGGTTCAGGGATGAGCTTCTCCGTATCCTGGGGGAGATCAAACTCAAAGTTGCGTTCGTTGCATGGCAGCCCCACAAATATCCTCTCAGCCCTCCACAGCGAAAAGTCCCTGTGCCCACCAGAAATTCCAGAGTCAACGCAGTAGAGCGCCCACATCAGCCTCCGCCGCGACTCCTGGGCGAGGAAGCAGATGTTGGGGGACTCGTAGTTGAGCCGCAAGGCAGCGGCGAAGCGGGAGGCGATGGCGAGGAGCATGAAGGCGCTGGGGAAGCGGTTGGATAGGATGCGGTGTTTGATCATAAAGATGAGAGCCTGGACTTTGATCGTGGAAGGGCGGGAATAGTCAGACAAGATGAGGGACTCGGCCTCGTCGATACAGCGGCTGCCATAGGACCGCATTCCAGGACCCATGTCGGTCAGACAGGACGTGATTCCAACCAGGGCGAGCAGCAACGGCCTCTCGACTTTGCCGGCGTGGTACTGCTCCATGAGGGACGCACGGTGTAGGAAGGAGTACATGGGAATGTGGTGAACATGGCGGAAGAACTTTTCAAACGTCCGCCCTATCAAAGCATCGAAAGATTCATCAGGGCAAGGGCTGCCGCCACGGTTAGTATGGGACATGCTCGATTGAGACCGTCGTAAATGAGAGACGTCGTACATGTCGTTGGTGAAGCTGGGCGTCGTGACAACCACGCCGTCGGCGAACCCGTCGCTGTCATTGTGGACATCGTCCCGGAGATCCTCGTCGTGGCTCTGCGGGCTATTACGGCCACCACTCAGGCTCTTGTTCGAGATCCTCGCTCGTTTGGTGGGCCGGTAGACACACTCGATCCCCTGGGCACGGCACCGGTCGCAGGCAGGCATGTGCCCAGAGCATCTTGCCTTTCGACTGTGGCAGCTCAGGCAAGCCTGCTTGACACGGCGGCGTGGGAGGGCGACAGACCAGGCGGCGGCGGCGGCGGCCGGGTCGGCAGCATCGTCGTCGTAGGAACAAGGAAAGCCGAGGCGTTGGCAGTTGGAGCAGATGGGGCGGACGCCGTTGCAGCGGACCTTGCGGGCTCGACAGGTCGTACAGGTGGTCGACGACTTCTTTAGTGGGCGGTTCGGGGAGGAGTAGCCGGGGGGCTGCGGAGTGCCGGTGTCGGCGAGGCCAGACGCAGAGCCAGATGCAGAACTCACGACGGCGTTGCCGTTGCCATTGCCATTTCCCACTGCGGGGATGGCTGACGAGTTCGCGACGCTAGTCGTGGGCGCAGAGGACAGGTCCATGGCGAGTCTCGCATCGGGACGAGACACCGCCCCGGGAAGACGTCAAGTATTCCAGGAATGGCGCAATTGGTCGAGCAAATGACGGGCACGGCGTCGACGAAGCGGGGCGTGGCAAGGAGGCACGACGTCGGAAAAAGCAGGCCGACAGCAAGGCGAGACGGGCGTCGTGAGGGCGTCGGATGATATCGATGTTCGTCTGGAAGGGAAGCAGGAGGGGGAAAATTCCTCTGGGTCGAGGGAGGGTGGGCGGGTGGAACTTGGGACGAGGTGGCAGAGTTGGCAGCGATTGACAGCACCAGCGATCTTGATCGTCCTGGCTGCTGGTGGCTGCTGGTGGTTGCTGGTTACCTTATGGTTAAACTTCTTAGTGGTTCCCAGAGCGCAGGGCCCCACTGGCCGACCCAACGGGGCCACCGATGGCCCGAAAATTCCATGGGACCTTGGACGTCTTCCATGCGGTGGCCCGACAGAGTCTTTACAATTCTGTTTGGCGTCTTCTGCCTTCTTATACGGTATCATCGGAGAGGCTGCTTCCCGTCGCCGGCACTCCGCCGCCCGGTCTGTTGTGCAACGCGGGATTGCGGGATTGCGGGATCGCGGGACGCGGGTGGCCGTCTTCTCCCACGGCACGGCTTGCAACCTACCTAGTAGCAAAGCGTGCGAGCCGCCGAGCCCAGGTACGAGGGCCGATGAGTCATGGATACCACTGGTTTTCTTGGTGGCTGTCTAATTAGGATTGATCCGCCCCCGTTTCGCTCCATCGCTCAAGCCATCTGATTCTCTGCCTGGAAAGATTGCTCAGTTCCTGAAGCCATACAGGAGGGGGTCTCGTCTGAGGTGATTGGATCATTCAAATGACGTCGTCCGAAACAAAACACACGCGAACGCGGCCACTAGTCAGAGACTCAAGAGTGCTCCAATGCCCCAAACTCTGCCATACTTATTATAGCAGCAGCATCCACGCTAACCTCACAGCTGGGTTTCCAGGAACCCCAGAGTTGCTATTATGTATAACAAATCTAGTATTGGCATCAGACGGCACGGTTACCTCATGTAGATCGGAACTCGGGACGCCAAGCCCCGCATGGATCGTCCCTTCCCCAAGGACCCCAACTCTGCTGTGGTCCGACATCCGCTCCGACCCGCTCCTGCCCATCAAGCTGTCGAGCGTCCCTGCGTCAGCCTGTCAGGCTGGGGAGGTGCAGGCTTCCTGTAGTTGCCGATGTGCCTGCCGTCCCAACCCCTTGCACTCTGTTCGAAGGTGTCTCTACTCGTACAAATTGCTCCGCATTCCATCCTCCTTCGTACTCCGTCCCCAGCGCCTGTATCACAAGAATTCAGATACCTACCTATGCAAACTCAATCCTAGTCAATGGTCGATTCTGGCAATAACACGGCATGCCCCTTCGAGTACAGTACTTCCACGCTCGACATGATCATGTCGTCAAACTCCCAGCCCAGCATCACGCGCCTCAGTAATGGCGATTCGAGGACGGCCCGGCAGGCCCCCCGGACCTTGCCTATCCTGCGCGGGGAGACCTGCGCCATGTTCTCGTCTGCCAGGTCCACGGGCAGCAGCCTCTTGGTGTGTCTGTGGCGGTAGCCGCCTTGCCCAAAGCGCTGGACTATGTATTCCTTGACCAGCTCCAGCTCCCTGCGGATGTGGGCGTTGTGGATGGCGATGCGGTGCGGATCGTACTCTGGCATCCCCGGGTTGCGGAGGAACACCTCATAGTCCAGGCCGTAGGGCGACATGGCCTTGTCGTGGTCCGCGTCCGTCCAGCCCAGCTTGCGCTCCGCCGCCGAGTGGTACACCTCCTGCAGGACCTGTAGTCGCCAGCAGCTCAAGACGGCCCGTTGCTCAGGGGTCCATTTCCGGGCCGGGTAATGCAAGCCTCTGTTCCATTTAAGCCATCCGTCCCATGGGTCGTCCGAGTCCTCTTCATCTTGCCTGGCATACTCCCTCGAGGGGCAAAATCCTCGGATTGGTTTGTGTAACTCCCATGTCCAGGGGGTGAGGAGGCTCGAGAAGAGCCTTCCTGAGACGGACGTGACGGTGGTATCCCCTTCGCTTTCGAACCTCCGGCACGAATTGGGAAAGGCCAAGCACACACGAGCGGCCCGACGAATGTGGCACCCGGTGCGGACGAACAGGTGGAGCTCCTCGACCGTCATGGATGAGTATAATTCCCAGATGTCCTGGTCTTTGAATATGTCGATAGGGAGGCCGAGAGTTATCTTGAACGACTTGAGGCAGGGCATGTATTCGCGAATCACGCCGGTTCGGACGGCAGCCGCTACGTGGGCAAAATGAGACGCCTGAGGGCTCATAACCTCATCGTGCTCTAGCTGTCTTTTGATTATTCGGCTCCCAAAGCCGTCAAATGTTCGTCGGCAAGCAGGGGATACTTGGATGAGGTATTGGAGCGTCTCGATGGAGGACAGCTCCATCATGATAAGGAGAAGGACATCGGCAGGGACATTTTCGATATTGCAAGGCACGCAGTCGGCCTTGGAAGCAGCGCTGCCTGCCGGGTTATCCGTGTTCAGGAGCAACCGCGATAGAGAGTCGTGCGACCGAATCGCGAGGTCGAGCATCATCCGCGGCGCATTCGAAGACTTTGTTGGTTTCTGTAGGCAATTCGGCCTCCGCCTCACCCTAATGCGGTTCCTGACCTTGCGAACATGTGGTTGACTCATTGATCTAATCCTAGCTCGAGCCTGACGACACAAGCGGAGCAGCGGGTCAAAGTCGGAATCTTTCATCGTTGGGTATGCGGGTGATTGTGATGTAATGGAGATGATCAGATCAGAGAAACACAACGCTCTCCACGAGACCAGGTGGCAACTTAGTGGCTAACGTCTCTATTTCAGGGGAGCAGGACGTTGGGGCGCGGAGAGCCAGAGAAGATGATTGAAACTCAAAAGCGCCGGGGAAAGCCGAGTGGGTTTAGTCGATGATGATTGAAGCCAGATCTAGACTCTTCAGGCAGTCGTGGGAGCCTCATGAGGAAACTGGGCAACTTGGACTTCAGCCTTCTGGGCGGAGGCTGGCCCTGTCTAGAACGAACTCCCCCATTAGGAATAAATCAGGGACGGCAATCAGGGTAGGCTAAGCTAAGCTTTATGAGACAACACATGTTCTCACTAACGCTCAATTGCAAAAAGTTGCCAGATTGTTGCGTTGCTCCTGGCCTGGCACGTGTCAGTGTTCGTACCCAGTGACTCGGCGTAATCGACTTACTTAACAGCCTCAGCCAGCAATCTTGTTGAGACATTGCCAAATACTCTTGACGGCCAAAGCCTACCTACTTACTGGCATTACTCATCGTAAACCCCCAGGTACTATATGCGGCAGCAGGTATTGCTGGAGCGGCGGGTGGCATAAGTACTCAATTGAGGCGAGACCGTGTGCGATGTGGTCAAACGGTAGGTCTGGGCTTCCGCCGACTTGACGCCGACTTAAACAATGTCCTTGCGCCAGTTGAAATCAAATAACACCTTTCCCCTCAATCGATCGTTCCCATTTCTGACATAATAGTACAGTGGTACCGAGATACAGAGGGAGGGAGGCCCGGAGGTGCAGGGGCAGCATTTCGGGAGCCCCACATTTGCCGACCGGCATCCGGAGCAACAAAGGGCATGCTCCACGAGAACTCGGAGCTACCTTCAGCGCATGTACTTGCTCATCGGTCCAAAATGCCATGGAAGAACGAATCAATACACACGTCTGATGTTCTTGGAGCTTTTTGTCCGTCATTGGACATTATTGGCCGACGAAACGATGTCACGATCCCATCGTCATCGCAACATCATTCTTGAAGTCATCGGTCCATCACCAGTTCAAACCGCCACACCACGCCACCTATAAAGGCCATATCTCCCCAATCTATACGGCGTGCCTCTTGCCTCCCCCGGCCTCTGGTAAATCAAACTTAATAAATTCACAAACTTATCGCCAAGTCTACATTTCCACACACCAGCCGAACATGGCCATTATCAGAGCGTCCAGGAGCATGCTCCGCACCCAGATCGCCCGTCGCCCGGCCGCCGTCGCAACTCCCCTGCGCACGATGCAGATCCGGACTCAGATGGACGACCTCGGTGGCCCCGGAGGTCAAGAGAAGCCCCCTTCCCGACCCGGTGGACCCGATGTTCTCAAGCGCAACTGGTGCGTCTGCCCATAACCCACCGCCGACATCAGCAAGCATCCAACCTCCCCCGTCCCCATCCCGCCACAGCTGACCTCTCCCCCCGCCAGGCCCGCCATCGGCGGCGTCGCCCTAGTCCTCGTGGGCGCCTACGCCTACCTCACGGGCGGCGGACCGAAGGGCAAGGACAAGGGCCAGGAGGAGCTCGACGCGGCCAAGGACCGCGCCCAGGACCTCAAGAAGAAGGGCCAGGAGGGCCTGCGCAAGCTCGAGGGCAAGGATTTGGGCGTCGGCGAGCTGAGCGGCCGCAAGTCTGGCGGCATGGGTGGGTTTCGCAGCGACTAGCAAGGGACAACAAGGAAAACAACGACGACGACGCCGACCGCGGCGGCCGCCGGGTGACTTTTCGGGTCTAGGCGTTTCGGGCGTCTTGATGAGTCTACATTGATCCCGCTAACCCCCTTGCTCTTGGACGGTTTATTCCTGGGGTACGGTGTATAATTATTACCTATATCTTACAAAACGAGGTCTGAGGTATCTCCCAAAAAAATCACAGTTCTAATATCCGTACATATCCCTACGCCGTCTTCGCCTCGCCCTTCTGCTTCTGCAGCAGGTAGTCCGCGCCCGTCCACGCATGGTAGACGCCATACAGCCCAGCCAGGGGCCAGATCTTCCACAGGCGCGACTTGACGGGGCGGGCCCTCAGCGCCGCCTCCTCGGCCTCCCAGTCGACGCGCACCTTGTCGAAGACGCTGGGCAGGTGTCCCGCGCCGTACCGCTCGCGCACGGCGTCGTACGCAGGGCGGTCGTAGTGCGCCCAGAACTCGTCCTCGGTGTAGTAGGCGTGGCTGTACAGCCACTTCTTGCCGCGGCACTCGCGCACGCGCTGCTCCAGCAGGCGGTTCTGGCGCACCACGGACGCGCGGTCGCCGGGGACGGGCCCCCACACGCCGTAGTTGAGCAGCGTCTCCTCGGTGGCCGGGTCGGCGAACTCGGCGTGCAGGCCGTGCGCCGAGGCCGGGTCGTCGCGGCGGATGCGCAGCGGGCAGAGCCACAGCGGGTACAGCGCGTACGTGTCGTGCAGCCAGCGGTGGAAGGGCGGCGCCTGCGCGTAGGGCACGCCGACGTCCTGGATCACGTAGTAGTCGTGCAGGCCGCTCTTGTGCATGGCGTGGTACATGACGGACGTGTGCATGAAGCGGTCCAGCGCGGCCCGCGTGACGCGGTTGAAGGGCGTGAGGAAGTACTTGAAGGCGTAGCGCGCTGTCCAGAAGCCCGCGCGGTTGTACCGGAACAGGTAGTCGGTGATGGGGATGTAGTCCACCAGCTCGTCCTCGGGCGTGCCCTGCTTGAGCTTCTTCTCGGCCTCCTGCGCGTGCAGGTAGAACCAGGGGTCGCGGCGCGCGGTGAAGCCGACGGGTTTCTTGCCCTTGGGCACGTCGTCGGCGAAGCGGCCGGAGCAGATGACGGTCGAGTCGCGCGAGTAGACGATGCCGTCGAGGAACTCGACGTCGTCCTTGGCCGACTCGGCCTTGATGACGCCGACGTAGTCCTCGGGGGTCTTGCAGTGGATGTAGCGCAGCTCGACAAAGGGCTTGGCCGGGCGCAGGCGCAGCTCGACGAGGGTCACGACGCCAATGGTTCCAAACGCCGAGGCGGCCCCCCACAGAAGATCGGGCTTGACGGTGCGCGAGGCGTGCTCGATGGTGCCGTCGGGTAGGACAATCTCGATGCTCTCGACGGTGGCCTCGAACGCGCCATGCTTGAAGGAGCTGCTCTCGCCGGAGCTTCCCGAGAAGCCACCGCCGACGGTGATGGTGGGGAACTCCATGACCACGGGAGGGAGCAGGCCATGCTTGAGGGTGGCGGCAACGAGGGCGCCCAGGGGCACGTTGGGCTCGGCCGTGGCCGTCAGCTTGTCCTTGTCGATGGAGAGGATGTTGGTCAGCTTGCTGGTGTCGACCGTGTTGTCCGCCCGGCGGTGCGACTGGCGCGTGCTGTTTGTCGACCCGTGGTAGATGCGGAAGGGCTTCTGGATCGAGTGGAAGTGCTTGACGCGCTCGGCCACCTTGGCCACCTCGGCGTTGTGGGCGTCCATGATGATGTCTAGAGGCTGAGCTGGAGGCCTGGGTCGGTCGAGAAGGGTATCAAAGGCTTCACAGGTCAACGGCAATGAATGAGGGTAATAAACAAATGAATGCACAGCCTATAAAAACTCAATGTCACAGGGCCATGGTGCAAGTAGTGGTGAATGAATGTCGGGTTGATGAAAATGATGATAGTGATGAGTGACGCTGGTGATGACGAAGCTCACCTTGTTGGCTCCGCCCCAAGACCCCTGCTTACATAGTAGGCCAAGCAAGCATCTTGACTCAACTACCCTATGCCCATGCTCAGCTTCATTACAATAGCATCTTCGGAACTGATATCTAGGTTTTCAAGCAAAGGCTGCATAGGAAATGGGATAGTGAGAATTGTGAGGACTGTATTGGCTCGATCGTGCTTCGCACTTCTTTTCACGGCGCACCTAGGACACCCAGTTCAATAGATGGAGGACAAGCCAAGGCGATGTAATCTAAAGACAAGTACGTATACGAAGTACATATTGACTCAGAAGCTCGATATCATTAGACATAAACGCCAACCTATAACAGAGCCGCTCCAACACAGCTATCTACTCTCTACCCATCTCCCAACCCCCCATCTATCCTCTCCTCTTGAAGCCGCTGCCCTGCCGGGGCTGGCTGCCGTACGCCCTCCGGCCCTGCACCTTGTTCCTCCCCATGCTCTGGCCCAGCTGGATGTCCACGCGCGGCGGCGTCTGGAAGCCGAAGCTCTTGGCCACCTTGGTCAGGTCCAGCTTGTTGACGTCGTACACGGACCGCAGGCTGTGGCTGGCGTACGCGTGCAGGTACGACTTGAAAGCCTCCTTGGCGCTCTGCGACAGGAAGTAGTTCTGCCCGATGAGCTTCTCCAGCTGCGACTGCACCGGCTTGATCTTCTTGGCCGGGAACTCGAACTCGACGACGGGCACGCGCGCCGCCTTGAGCTGCGTCAGGAAGCCGACTTCGTTGGGCTGCAGTGGGCTGTTAGCATACCGGTCGCATGGCGAATTGTGAGTAGGGGGTTGGATTTACCTGGAGGAACATCAGACTGCGCCCCTTGGTGTTGGCTCGGGCCGTCCGGCCAACGCGGTGGATGTAGTCGGTAGCATTGTCCGGGGGATCAAACTGGACGATAAAGTCGACGGCAGGGATCTAAACGATGTCAGTGCAAGTGTCACGCAGTGCACTTCTGGTCATCTACTCACATCCAAACCACGGGCAGCAACATCCGTGCAGATGAGAATGCCGTGCGGGGCGTTGCTGAACTCGAAGAAGGTATTGGTCCGCTTCTGCTGCTTCTGCTTGCCGTGGAGGTCCAGCACGGGGAGGTCGATGTAGTTGAGCAGCTCAGCGTAGTACTTGACCGAGTTGCAGCTGCTGAAGAAGACAATGACCTTCTTCTTCTTGTCCTTCATGGTCTTGAGGAACGAGAAGAGTAGGACGAAGCGCTTGTCGGCCTCGCACATAACGTAGCCCTGCTCCAGGCCTTCCACCGTGCTGAACTGCTTCTCCTCGTCGACGTTGATGTAAAGCGGACCGGGTCGCAGCGAGATTCGGGCGAGATCCTCTGTTTGACTGTGTCAGCTGTGCTGTACCGTTTAATGCGGAAGACTCGGGCAGTAAACTTACCAACTTTAGTGGTCTGGGTGGCTGAGAAGAGCATGGTCTGACGGTCGTTCTCCCGGTCCTTGGGCTTCAGGATCTTGATGATCTGGCGCATCTCGTCCTCGAAACCGACCTCCAATATCCGGTCGGCCTCATCAATGATGAGGGATCGCAGGTTCTTAAAAACAAAGGGAGTGTTCATGAGGTGATCGAGCAGCCGGCCGGGGGTGGCGATGAGCAGGTTGACACCCTTCTGCAGCTTCTCGGCCTCGGCCCTCCGGTTGGCGCCACCAATGACGATGCCGTAGGTCTGCGAGTGGTTCTTCATGAGCTCGCGGGCGACACCAAAGATCTGGAGGGCGAGCTCTCGGGTCGGGGAGACGACAATGGCGCCGGTGCCGTTTCGGGGCTTGAAGCGCACGGAGCTGAGCATTTCGACGACGGGGATCAGGAAGGCCAGGGTCTTTCCGGAGCCTGTCTTTGCTGCACCGAGCACGTCCTTGCCAGCGAGGAGAGGGGGTATTGCCTAAGTCTGGAGTTAGCCTCCTCTGCCCAGCAGTATTCGTAGAGGGGTACTCACGCTCCGCTGGATGTTGGTCATCTTGGTGAAGCCCATTTCCTTGATCGCCCGCATGGTCTTCTCCGACAGATTGAGGTCCTCGAACAGGTCCGAGTTTGTGGTGGGTGGTAATAGCGGTGCGCCGTCCTTGGGCAGGTCGTCTTCGCCAGCCTTGTCGCCATCTTCCAACGCGGAGGCACCGCCGTCGGACTCGTCGTCACCATTTTGCTCCAATTGCTCCGAGGTCTCCTCCTCATCCCCAGAGTCACTTCCCTCGCCGGCGGCAGACTCATCGTCCTCGTCCTCCTCGTCCTCGCTGGGGGGATCGACCGGCGGCGCGGGGCTCTTGGTCTTCTTGGACTTCTTGGTCAGGGCGACGGCCTCGGCGACGCTGTCGGCGTCCCTCAGCTTGCGCTTCTTGTTGAGCGTAGTTGAACCCATGGCGGCGGTTGTGACACAGGACACACAGGACGTCAGGGGTCGTGGGCGTCGAGTTGTTGCTGCGCAGTGGGCGTGTCGTGGACTTGGGGAGGATGGCCGACAACTTTTTTGTGGTGCCGGGCGAAAAAAAGTTCGAGACACTCCAGCAGACTGAGCACAGTCGGCTGGCGGCTCCACTTTGGCGCTATGTCGAGCTTATCGATAAGCCGGGGACAATGTCCCCCACTTCTACAGGGTCCAACTCGAATTGATGAATCATGAGAGAACTGACACTGACAGCGGCACTTCTTCAATTGACAGTAACTAGTATCCGTACGTACATGCATCAGTTACAATTCGTAGGTAAGAACGGATGCTTATTGGCAATTCGCACAAGAGTGTATTATCACAAGTCATATATTGCTGCTATCTCATTTTACCAAACATTTGAACAATTAACATAATACAAACTCCAATTCAGATCTTCACATTCTCGTTTCAAGTTCCTTCCTCTTATAAGTGAGTTCTAGATGGGGAGGGCCTGGACAGGGTAGCTCTGGTCTGGCTTGACAACCTTGCCGTTGACGAGCTGCTTGTCCGTGTAGGCGGGCCAGGCGATCAGCCTCTTGGGGTTGTTGACGACGCTGAGGGTGGTGAAGCCGTTGCCGGGGCCGAACTGGCCGCTCCAGCCGCTGGTGACGGTGTAGTCGCCGCAGTCGGTGCCCTTGTTGGGCGAGCGGCTGGCGGGCGTGCTGCCGTCCTTCTTGACATTGTAGGAGCAGCCCGTGCGGGCGCCGCCGGCGTTGATGGTGAAGGACCAGGCGCAGCTCGTGTCGCCGCTGTTGCAGGTGCGCTTCATGTTCTCGATGATCCACTTGTCGGTGGTGGCCATGGACTTGACGCCAGCCTCGGGGGCCGGGGCGGCGAGGGCCGAGGAGGCGAGGATGGCGGTGAGGAGAGCGGTGGCGGAGAACTTCATCTTGACTGTTTGGGGTTGTAGTTTTGTATTATGAAGTAGTGGATAGTGTAGTTGGTTATAAGCGAGAGTGTCTGATTGCTGCTGGTCTTGAGTGTCTGAGTCTGATCTGGTGTCCGGAAAAGTCCCAAGAGAGGAGGTTTCCGGGTGCTTTTTATACCTGTTCTAGTCCAGTATTACTTGTACTTACCGCAGTGTCTATTTTCCCACGGTCTCGATTGCATCGTGGCCAGGTGCCAACACACATCTGATGGTTGTCTTGAACGTTCTTTGCTCGTATTGACGTCTTGGCTCTCGTCAGCCTCCCAAGAGAATACGGGATTGACGCATTACCCCACCCCCAACCGGCTGTCAGGTGGTACGATGGATACCTATTCTCCGACGAGACTCACGAGGGGGCGCAATAGTTGTCAATGGCTGAGCTAGACGTCGGGGACACGAAGCTTAGGTCAGATCGAATGATTTGAGAGGCTGGAGACTTATACTGACTTCACCCGGCCCAGCTAGCCGAGAGACAATTATTCTGGGAGTGCGCCATCCATCCATCAGCCCAAATGGCCCGATTCTGCACGGCATAGGTTACTAGCAGGCTACTGGCCAGCTGATGCTCGTTAAACGCGAGACTATTAGCTCAGCTGATGGTAAGATGCACTGCGGTCTGGAGGTCTGGACTCATCCCGACACTGGCAGATACATATAGTCATACTCGTACGGCAAATCCGGCATGGCAGTGTCTGCTACTACTGCTGCTACTTGCGGTGCCGACGCCCGATCGCGGGGTCCCACATGCACCGCACTGGGAGCGTAGGGGACAAGGAGGGACGAAATCGTTCACGATGGGCCGTCAACATGTTCTTGGAAGAGTCGTATTCTTAAATTCCAACGCAAATACGGAGACATATGGACCCGATGCAAAAAGTCGTATACGGATGGAGCATGATAGCAAGGGACTTGGGGCTTTGGTAGGTGAGAGGTGAGAGCACAGCTAAGGTACTAGGCATAGGTAAGAGGAACTTAAGAACTAATAGTACTATTCGTACTTACCTAAGTAGGTAGGTACATATGGCAGGTGCTACCTAGTAGGTGCTACTACGGATAGTAGTGGGTAGGTAGGTACGGCGTCATCAGGCATGTAGCGCCTGCAAGCCCTCGGCAGCGCGCTTGCCCAACGCCTCTAGTGTCCCCATGCTCAGCATCTCCAACGTGCTGATGTCCAGCCCAAACATCTGCTTCCACCACGCCCGCATCTCCACCGCCACCATCGAGTCCAGTCCCAGCTGCGCCAGCGACAGAGACACGTCAATCTCGTCGTCCACGGGTCGCAGCACCAGGCCCAGCAGCTTCTTGCCAATCTCCTGCGCCAACTGGGCCATAAACTCTGGCTTGCTGAACGTTTCTTGGTTGGCCTTGGCTGCGTTAAGGAGCTGTCGCAGACCGTCGCTCGACGCACCGCCCTTGACCTGATTCCGGACATTGTGGAAGACAGACATGCGGACGTCCTTGCGGAGCTTGGCGCTGCTGTCAGGGCTGCTGAGCGGGATGACTGGCGCGATACCAATGAGCGTCGAGTCTGGGTTAACGAGGTTGGACTCTGGCCGAGTATTCTCCATGACCGAGGGCGATCGGCGTATGACCGTCCCCAACACCTCCAGCAGCTCTGACTCCTGCACCGGCCTCCAACCTGTGCCCTTCATCTTCTTGAGCAACTCATCATTCTCGAGGAGGTATCCGGCGCCCTCCACGGCTCCAATGTTGAGTGAAGTGCAAGGAAGCCCCTTGCTCGTCCGGAACCTGACAAAGGCGTCGAGGAACGTGTTGGCGCTGGCATAGTTGGCCTGCCCGGGCTGACCCACGATGCCGGAGAGCGAGCTGAATAGGATGAAGAAGTCAAGGTCTAGCGACTTTGTCTCGTTGTGCAGGTTCCATGTGCCCTTTACCTTGGGCGCAGTCGCTCCGTTCCACTCGTCAATCGACATCTTCCGCCAGGCTTGGTCATAGAGCACCATGGTCATCTGGAGGATTCCCTTCAATGGGCGAGGTGACTCTGCAATAGCGCGGGCCACGTCTGCCCCCTCGGTGACGCTTCCACGTACCAGACGCACCTCACAACCCATGCTCTCGATCTCTGCAACAAAGAGCCTATCTTTCTGGTTTGCTCCAGCACTGCGGGATAGGAACGTGAGGTGCCGGGCTCCGTTCTGGACCATCCATACGGCCACCGAACGGCCCAAGCCGCCGAGACCGCCCACAAGCAGGTACGAGGCTGAGCCATCCAGGGCGGATGTGCCAGATTGGCTCGCAGGCTGGATCTGCCCCAGCTGACGTTCTCCGGATATCGCGTGGCGCAATTCTATCACAATCTTGCCAATGTGGCTACCCTGCTGCATATGCTGGAAGGCTTCTGCCATCTTGGAGCCGGGGAAGACCTTGTCGATTGGGATGGCTCGGATATGGCCCTGGCGGTAGAAGTCCATCATCGATTCAAGTAAGCTTTCCGGCTACGTTAGCATGGTTCATTATCATGTGGGCCGTAGATATAATACTCACCGGCCGACCATCTCCGGCCTCTCCTTGCACATCTGGTCAATATCCACACACCGATAGCTGCGATTGGCAAGGAACACCTCCATATCAAGCTTTCCAGCCCCGAGGAGGTCACGCTTGCCAATCTCTACCATTGTGCCCCATTTGGCAATGCACCGCCAAGTTGCGTGGAGCAACTCACCCGACAGCGAGTTGAGCGCGAGGTCGACTCCCCTACCCTTGGTTTGCTTTAGCAAGTCTTTTTCGAAGCTTACGTTCCGCGAGTTGAAGATGTGATCTCTCGAGATGCCAAACTCTTGTACGAGGAACTCGATCTTCTTCTCACTGCTCACTGTGGTGAAGACCTCGGCGCCAATCATTTGAGCCAGCTGGATGGCGGCCAGGCCAACGCCACCACAGCCGCTGTGGATAAGAACAGACTATAAACTCAGCGTCAGAACTATCGCGTTCATAGAGGTGCAGATCATCAACTAACCTGGCCTTTTTCAAGCGCGCCGACATTGATGAGCGCGTAGATGGCCGTGGCGAAGACTAGCGGCATCGAAGCTCCGCCTGTGAAGTCGAGTTCGTCTGGCAACTTTACGCAGAGTTTCTCGGCCATCGTGACGGTCGACGCAAAGACTTTGACTTCTGAGAGGGCAACTCTGTCTCCGACCCTGAATTTGCTAGCCTCTGGCCCCACGCGACGCACGATGCCTGTAGCCTCGTAGCCAAAGGTGGGAGGGGACAGCTCGATGATTCCCATTGCCACAAGAATATCCTATATAAATTCATTAGCATGACCGTCTCTTTGATGTAATGCTTGAAGATATCACTTACACGGAAGTTCAAGCCAGCGGCATGGATCTCTACCTGAACCTCCTCTCCTTGAGGGGCCTTGGGAGTCTCGCCTTTCCAGTGAAGCGTGTCAAGACGTCCAGGTCGACCAATTGTCAAGCGCGCATCTTCCGTCACTTCCGCGACTGTCACAGGTTTTTCCGCAGAGGAGACTGAGAAGAACCTATTGACCCGCGTTATACCTTCCTCGATCATGTACTCGAAATCGGGCTCGATCTCTCTGTCATTGACACGTTTAGAGAAGGCTTTGAATACCTCTGCAACCGCGCGACATCCTCGGGAGCTCTCCGTGTCATCTGCCTCACAGGTTGCAAAAGCGACGCCGAGCTCTGAGCGGATACACCGCGCCAGGCCGTGGATCTGACCGAAGCCTGGGTCTGCGCACTGACTCTGGGAAGGCTTGGTCACCCACAGGATCCCCGAATCCACAATATTGTCAATGAATGTTTTCAGCAACTCGAGCTTGGTCTCATCTAGATGGTCAAAGAACGATGTCTGCCCATCGAGAACGGCGATGATGTCCTGGCCTGACGGAGGAACGTCTGCGAGGGTGCAGTGAGAAATCTCAAACTCCTGCGCGAGCAGCTCTTCCACGATGGGATGACGTGTTGAGGTTTCGTCAGAGGATTCGGAAAGAATAGTCACCTTCTTTTCCTGAACGTGGTCACGCCGAGGTCTCGCTACGATGATGTGACTTATATGGCTCGACTCGTCAGAGTCGAATGCAGGCTCTCCAGTGGGCTCGAGGCCTACTGCTGCCAACATCTCCTGCCAACGTTCCACAGTAACGTATGGCTCACCGGCTCTGCCGTCATCGACGCCAGCCTCCCAGCTGGGGAGGCATCCAAGGATATACTTAGACCACGACAGGCCGGGGCGAAGGGACTGCAGCAAGAGTCTTCCCGATGGAGCGAGAAGCTGGCAGATCCGGGAGAGAGACTCTTCAAGCTTTGGCGTATTGTGGACGACGCCTGCTGAAATGATGAGATCGAAATCACTCTCATTGAAGCCCTGGATCTCAACATCAACTCCTATGTCGAATGCCTCGAAACTCATGTTGGGAAGGCCCTGGAAGCGCTCCCTCAGAGCTTCAGACACGCCTGGAGATGGGTCGGATACCACGTAATGCGAGAAAAGCACCTGGCCGTCAGGCCGTGTCAGATTCTTGATAATGTCAGCTGTGGCCGAGCCAATGCCCGCGCCCAGCTCCAGAACACGGAGGTTGGGCTTATTGTGGCCAAGGCGATTCAAGAATGCAGACCCGTCGAACTCTTCCAAGAAGCGATTGAGTTTGCCGAGGGTGTCTTCTGTGTTCAAGACCTCCAAAGGCTTCTTCCGACCAGAGAGCACAGCTGGGGCATTGTCTGTGACCAGGGCGATGGCTTTGGAAATGGGGGCAAAGGGGGTTGAAGCCAGAGATGCCGCATGAGAGTTGATACGAGCGCTCAATGTGGCATCGTCCAAATCTTCCGAGGATAATGGAATCTCGTCAAGCCATTTCTTGTATTGCTCAAGCTCTGGGATGACATGTACTCCAGCTGTTGATATCCGCGATGCAGCAATCGAGAGGTTGACAAGCTCATTCAGCGTTTGGGCATAGGCTTGGTTCTCTCGCGTCGGCTTCACCAGAGCGCTGAGAGCCTCCATCCCAATAACTGGTACCCACTCACTCCGCGCAGTGATGGGCGCGCGTTCTTCGACGTCACCATTGGTGAAGGATGTCAGGCGAACATCCGAGATCTCGATGACTGGCCCATCCCCAGCTACAACCATGCCTCCTCCGCAGACTCCGCTGCCAACGGGCTCCGCTACTGCCGATACGGTGAGCTTGTCGACAGCGGAGCGGCGAAGGATCATCGAGCCCACGCTGGCGGGGATGACCTGATGGTAATCATGCGTAAGTCCATACCGAGCCGCAATGCAGAGGAGCTGGAAGTGGGAGTCCAATATGACGGGGTGAAGGTGATAAAACTGCTCATCTCCATGCCAGTTATTGCGGACTTGTGCACTTGCACCCCGTGCCCCTGTCGTTGTCGTTGTGATGTTTTCAAGACTCTCGAAGTGGTAGCCATAGTCGAGCCCCTCGCGGCGCATGGTGTCGTACCAACGCTTGCTGGAAGCTTTACGCGGCAGGTCTTCTGGTGCCGCAACGCGCCTGAGCACGGCATCCGTTTCGTCCCGGGCCTGAATCTCTCCAGAACAGTGCTTAGTCCAGGCATGTCCGTTGTGGGAGGCGATGCTAAACTCCCACCACTCGCTCTCCAGTGAATCTGTCAGACGAAGCCGATGGAAACTAGTCACGAGCTCAGTGGGTGAGCTCTCGTTGATCACCAGGGCGGTGCGGACGGCAACATTTCGAAACTCAACCGCATCCTGGACGCCGGTAATTTGACGGATTGCCTCAGCTGCCATGGCGACGTACCCAGCGAAGGGGAAGATGACGTCGGCGTCGATCTTGTGGTCACGTATCCACGGGGCGCTCTCAACGTGCAGCAGGTTCCGCCACACTGGCTCCAAGTCTGTCGAGTCTGGGACCTTGGCACCCAAAAGGTCATGATGCGGGTGTTTGCGCATGCGCCACTCTTGAGCAACGCGGGATTCTCTCCAATAACTGCGTTGATGATCCCAGGGGTAACGGGGCAGATCTGAGAGGGCGTTGCCAGTCGGCATCAGGGCTTGAAGATCAAGATATACGTGCTGTGCAAAGAGTTGACCGACGGCAGAGAGCCAGCCTTCGACACTGTCGGTTCGCCGAGACAGACTCGGGACGTATGATGCACTGCTGGCGTTGTGGCTAAGGATCTGTCGGAGGGGTCCGGCCAGAGCTGAATGAGGGCCGACTTCGAGGAAGACCTGCTTAGAGGGGCCGACGTGCTGCCTGATGGCAGCGCTCACGGCCGATGTGAACAGCACGGGACTCTCTAGATTGCTCTGCCAGTACTTGGGCCCGAATCTAGCATTTCCATCAGGGGCGAGGAACTTGCCCGACACGCTTGAGAAGAATGGTAGAGTGTGAGCGTTACCCACGATGCCGGCATCGGTCATGCTCGCGTGGTACTCCGATCCGATCTCTTCCATATGGGGCGAGTGATAGGCCTTCTCAACCTTGAGCATGGTGGCCAGGACCCCTGAGCCAGACAGCTTGATCCTCTTGACCGTCTCCTCTACCGGACCTGCATCTCCCGATATTGTGACGCTGTTGGGCGCGTTGTCACAGGCGAGCACTACGCCTGGGACAAGATGTTTCCTGGCAGCCTGCCAACTCATACCCAGGGCTCCCATGGCGCCCTTCCGACCCTGCCGCGTTGTCACGAGGCCGCGTAGGAAGGCCACGATGATAGCATCGCGGGCGCTGAGGCCGCCAGCGGCGTATGCGGCGGCGATCTCGCCGCTGGAGTGACCCAGTACTGCGGCTGGACGGACCCCGATCGAGGCATAAAGGTCTACCAAGGCGATTTGCAGGGCAGTGCAGAGAGGCTGTGAGAACTCGGCCTCGTCGATACGACTTTTCCGCGCAGGCTTGCGGAGCTCCTCGTCAATGGTCCACGAAGGGGCCAGCGGACCTAGTTCTTGGAGCGCCTTGTCGAGAGATGCGATTGTGTTGCTGAAGATGGGGTGGGTTTTGGAACGGAGGAGCTCGAAGCCCATGCGCGCCCACTGTGCTCCCTGGCCAGTGAAGACCATGACTAGGGAAGGCTGTTTCTGGTTCTGCTCGGGCTTGGAGGAGGGGGCGGCCACGGCTGGGGTGATTTGATCACTCGTGCAGACGGCATATGTGCGGTGCGGCAGATGCTGTCGCTTGCTGGCAAGCGTGTATGCCACATCGGGCAACAGATCTGGTGTCTTCTCCAGGAAGGCCTCGTACCTCTCTCCCATAGCCTTGAGGGACGCCGGGGTGTTGGCAGAGAAGAGCAGCAGATGCGGCGTGTTGGAAGCTGCTCTCCTTCCCTCGGACTTGGGCGACGCATTGAAGCTCGCTGCTGACTCAATGATTGCGTGGGCATTGGAACCACCCAGACCGAAGCTGTTGACGCTTACACGCTCGTCACGATCTTCAGGCCATGGCGTTGGCTCAATGGGGACGATGAGATTCGCGTCAATGGCAGGGTTGCGTGGGAGGGACTTGATGCTCGGGGGAATGGTCCGGTTCTCCAGAGCGAGGACGGCCTTGAGAACGCCGACCAGGCCAGCCGCGCCCTCAGTGTGGCCGAGGTTGGCCTTGACGGAGCCAATGTGCACACCGGCCTCGCCGAAGCAGGCAGACACGGCTGCGGTCTCGATGGGATCGCCGACCCTTGTCCCCGTGCCGTGGCACTCGAAGTAGCCTGTTTTGGTAATGCTGTCAATGCCAGCAGTCTTGTATGCCTGCCTTATGAGCGCTTCTTGCGCCCGAGTGCTCGGATGCGACACTGTTGACGTGTGGCCGTTGTGGTTGGTTGCTGTTCCGGTAATGACTGCGCGGATGGGGTTTCCATCGCGGATTGCGTCCGCAAGAGGCTTGAGGTAGACGACGACGATGCCCTCGGATCGTGCGTAGCCATTTGCATTGGAGGAGAAGGTGTTGCACGAGCCCTCGGGACTGAGGACTCCCTGCTCTGACTTGGCGGCTGTCGCGGTGGGAGCCATGATGAGGTTGCTTCCTCCGACGATGGCGGATGTGCAGTCGCCGCGCGCGAGGGCCATGCACGCCTCGTTGACCCCGATCAAGGAGGCCGAGCACGCTGTGCGGATCGTCACACTCGGGCCGCGCAGGTCCAGCTCATGAGACAGCCGGTTCGAGACCATGAAGTCGTGCTTGCCGAGGAGCTGGTAGACGCCATAGGCTTCTGTGTCGCGGACCGACACATCATAGAAATCTTGGCCGTAGCTGCCAACGTACACGCCCACGTTAGTCCCCTTCCAACCCGTCGCGCCAGAGTCATCGAGGGCCTCGCGCGCAACCTCCAGGAGCATGCGCTGCTGGGGATCCAGCGTCTCGACCTCGCCCCGGGGCATGGAGAAGAAGGACGTGTCCAGCGTGGAAAAATCATTGCTCGAGTCGAGGAAGTAGCCCTCCTGGGCTATGACGGTGCTAGGCTTCTTACGTGATGAGTGATAGGCTGAGATATTGTACCGCGTGTCCGGCACGGGGCCGCGGGCGTCCAGGCCGGCGTGGAGAAAGGACCATAGCTCCGAGGGGGAGTGGATGCCTCCGGGGAGGCGGCATGCCATGCCGCAGATGGCGACAGGCTGGAAGGGCCTTGAGGTGTTGGTGTTGGTGTTGTGGTGAGTGCTTGTTCCATTTTCCCCCTGACCGTTGCTGTGGCCATTGACCCCATTCGTGCCCATGTTGCCATTCGCATGCTTTTCATCAAGGGCACCATTGGTGTGGCCGTTGGTGTACCCGTTGGTGTACCCGTTGGTGTGGCCGTTGGTGTACCCGTTGGTGTGGCCGTTGGTGTACCCGTTGGTGTGGCCGTTGGTGTGGCCGTTGGTGTGGCCGTTGGTGTGGCCGTTGGCCCTGGCAGTGCCATTCGTGTGGCTATTCGTGTGGCCATTCGTGCCAGTGATATCATCTGCATGGCCATTCAAGCCATTGCTGCCATTCATATGTCTACTCGCACCGTTTGTGCGAGTATCGTCGGTGGCAGTGGTGCCGTTGGATCGGGCCATGTCCATGTCGTCTTGGGCAGAGTGGTTCGTAGACCCATTGGTCCCGTTATAGTGGCCGTTCATCTTGATTTGCCTCTCCCAGAGCCCCAAGTGGAGGTCTAACTCTGCTGCGGCTTGTGTGGATAGCAGGGGTGGATCTTGGCCGCCTAGTTGACCTACGGGCGTTGGCAGATGTTGCGCGTGTAAGTGGGAGCTTTTCATGCGAGCCTCAAGCTTTCAACGTCGTGGACTCGTAGTCATTGACATGTACGGCTGGCAAAAGGGATACCAGGCCACGAACAAAACGGCACACAATTCTACTTTCTTTGACCTCTCTATAAGAAGTGTCTGGATTTGTAGTCTGGGTTCTGGATGTGGTTAAAACTCATACCGAGGGCGAGTTTACACGCCCCCAGCACGTGTTCAAGGTGTCGTGCAACAGACACGCATCGTGACGTTGTTGACTTGTGGAGAGCTGATGCACTACGAGGAGCCTTCCTCCACGGGTACATAGTAAGACCAAGGATAGTAATGGTACGTGGTGGTATGCTGGGAATCTAAGCAATGGCGGCGTCATTACTATGTGTTGTGGCTTACTATGCCGAGGGGAGGCTTACTATGCGCTACTAGGTATGCGTTACCATGTGTTACTATGTGTTACTAGTGGTGTTTCTATACTGGGGCCGAACATGGTTGTCAGTGCGGTAATAGGGTGCCTAACTACGGATAGTATGGGCAAGGTACTCGAATTACTAACTTAGTACGGGTAAGGCTAGTAGCGTGACAGGCCTCCCATGTCGACAAATGCGGTGTACGTCGTACACTGCACGTTCCTAAGACTGGGTCCATTGTTCAATAATTGCTGCCCTCTGCCAGGGACCAGCATCATGCATCATGCCATGCATGCCGGCGTAGTAAGCACCAAAAAAAAAATTCAACCAGAGCTCTGTGATAAGCATCTTCATACGGGGCTCTGCTCAGTAATTGGATGGTCAGGCCTACCAAAGAACGCGCACGCTTCCAAGGTTGTGACGAATACTAACCAACATGCTTGCGTGAGCCTTGGCAAATTTCAGTGTCACGCGCTGAGCATGTGCTAGCAGGTACAGATTACTACCTACCTGTGAGTTATGCCTTCCAAAAGGGGAAGAGGGAGGGAGTGGGGGATCTTCTCGAATTCCATCTCTGACCAATTTTCGACTTTCGTCTACCCTGGTCTATTGCATCCCCATTTTCTCCAGAACTTGCATCTGAACCAGCCTCTTTCTTTACACACGTATACGCGTCTGTGGGATTGCAATTTAGCATGGAGAAAGTCGAGAGCCGCAATGACCATCCTGCGTTGGAGGCTCAGCCTGATGCAAATGCAGCAAGAGAAGGCGACGTCCACGACCTCGAACTGCCGGCTAAGAAGCATTATTCCTTCTACTTGTCCATCTTGATGCTGGCCCTGATCGGCGTGATTGTGGGCTGGGATGTAACAGCTCTGTCCCTGGCTTTGCCTGTAAGTGTCTCTTGCCTTGGTGCCTGGTGGTTTAGACCGCAGCACGCTGTAATGGCTGGCTGACTGACGGCGCAATCGCACAGGTCATTACCGAGCAGCACAATGGAACAAATTTCCAGTCATTCTGGGCCAGCATAGCCTTCATCCTCGGCATTGCCGTCACGCAGCCAATCTACGTCAGCATCTCGGACGTCTTGGGCCGCAAGCACGTCCTCCATGCCTCTGTCGTTCTCTTCGCCATCGGATCCGTCGTCTTCGCCACCGCGACCGACATGAACACTGTTATTGCTGGTCGTCTGATCAAAGGTCTTGGCGGTGGCGGGCTGGACGTCTTGCAGACCATGATCCTCTGCGACATCACCACCCTCAAGGAGCGGCCGCGATGGCTGGGAGTCATGTCCATGACCGCCTCCGTGGGAACCGTGACGGGACCGTTCCTGGGAGGTGCCTTTGCCGAGGCTGGGTGGCCGTGGCTCGGCTGGATCAATCTGATCACGGTGGGCCTCACGGGCGTGCTGTCCTTCTTCTTTCTTAACTTGACGCCCGTCGAGGGTGATATCAGACAAAACTTGAAAAAGCTTGATTGGGCGGGATTTGCCCTCTTCACTGTCATTGGCACCACGGTGGCACTGCCGCTGAGCTGGGCGGACACGCTATACCCCTGGGGGTCCTGGCAAACGCTTGTTCCGCTCCTTGTGGGAACTCTTCTCCTTATTCCCTTCTTCTTCATCGAGAAGAAGGCAAAAGTGCCCATGATTCCATACAAGATCTTCGACAACGTCTCCATCATCACAGGCACCGCAGCTGGATTCCTCTACGGCGCACTGATGAATCCTATACCCCTTTATCTCCCCCTGTTCTTCCAGTCGGCGTTCCTCGAGACTCCCATTCAAGCCGCCAAGTCGACACTGCCCCTCTGCTGCCTGTTCGTCGCTTCGAGTATCGTTGTTTCGATCCTCATCGATTGGACCAGAAAGTATCGCGTCGCAATGTGGGTCGGTTGGGTCCTCGTGGCAGTGTTCCTGGGTCTCAGCTACACCGTAGGAGCCGAAACCAGCAGAGCTCAGGCTTATGCATACCAGGCTCTCCTTGGCGCTGGCCTTGGCACGACCTTGGTGGGGACCATGATAACAGTGCTCGCGAGCGTTACTAGGGTCGACGACGAGGGACTAGCCGCCGGCATGCTCGTCACTTTTCGTTTTGCGGGCTCCCTCATAGGTCTTGCCGCCGGCTCGACCGTCTTCAGCTCCATGTTTGAGAACGGTCTCTCCTCACTCAAGCACCAACTACCGGAGCAGCTTGCTGTGCTGGAAGATGCCAGCCAAGCTGTGGGGTTCATACCAAAACTGCGGGAGGTGGACGTCTCCAAGGATATCATGGATGTAGTGACGGGGGCGTATGACAGCGCCTTTCAGACGGTTTGGGTAGTTTTGGCTGCCTTTGCCGGCTTGGGAGCGCTGTTGTCTGCGCTGACGAGGGAGAATACTCTGGAGAAAGACGACCTCGGTCGCCAAGGCTTCAAGGCACCTCCGTCAGAGTAAATATGAGCTAGTATTTATTAATTGACCAAACCCCCGAAAACCAAAAATCTAAAAGAGGAAAAAAAAAGAAAAAGAAACAAAGAAAACAAGATTAGATACTGCGAAATCTTGTCTTGCGAAGATACAAAATAGGCAATATAGAATCTCGTCTTTCAAACATAGGAAAATAGAAATTATAAGATCTCGCCTTTCAAAAATAATTTCTGGGCAACTTGTATGACAAATCGCTGATATCAGCATCTGAATCACTAAGTGAGTCAAGTGATGCTACATGTTGGGTTGATTCAAATTTAAATCAGACACAGCAGGTTCACTGAGTAATGAGTCAAGGGACGCATTGGTGATATAATTCCTATCTACCGGAGACAGAAGCTTTCGAGCCCGATTGTCGTTGAACACACTCGAGATAGTACCCAACTGCATCCCGGACCTGCTGCTCATATGGAATAAAGTCGATGCCAAGAATTCGCGCCGACTCGCTCGCATCCACCCGCCACGTAGACCAAGGCAGACTCCCGTCATTGCTCAATGCACTGCCGACGTGCTCTGGGAAGCTGCGGGCTACAATGTCGAAGCAATCGTCGAGCTTGGTCCCCTCCAGGCCCCCTGAGCACAAGATATACAGTCGATTACCAGGTGTCGATGGGTCCAGAGCACGAACGTGGGCTTCAGCCACGTCGTCGATGTGCACAACCACTCCCGGCTCCGAATTGTATGCCTTCCCGGTGATGGGGGCGAGGATGATTCGGTTGGAGCCTGCTACCAGGAGTTCCTGCGGGTCCGTCACAAGCTCGTTGGGGCCAAAGACGTGTCCTGGCGCCATGTGCACGAGATCAAACGCAGGCTTCTCGGACTCGGCCCATTGTTCCGTCTCGTTGAGCGTCCTTACTTTTGCGGCAGTATAGGCCTCCCATGGGGAACTGTACGGAGGCTGCTGGATGTTTGCCGCCCTCGTCTCCTCCGTGTGGATGGTCTCCTCGGTGTCTCTGACATGGTCGACCAGGGCCGCAAGGGAGTTTGTGAGGATGACGCGCCTGATGGTGGGATGGCCCTGGGCCGAGGACAGCAGGTTCAGGGCCGCGTCGGTGGTGGGCTTGAAGTAATGTGCTGCCAGGTCTGCCCCAATGCAGGATGGATCTGCCGAGGCGATGGGGGCGGCGGTATGGATCACATAGTCGACGTCTTGCAGCACGTCACCAAATGCCCCTGGCACGGAAATGTCCGGGATTTCCACAAATGTGAGATTGGTCTCTGTCATCAGATCCTGGACCGATGGAGTACCGAGGATCCTTTTCTTCTTGTCGAGGGACCGTAAGACAACCCGAACACGATAGCCCTTGCGCAGACAGAAGACCAGGACGCGGAAGCCTATGAGTCCCGTCGCCCCCGTCAAGAGGACAAGTTCGGGGGCCATCTGAGTGTATGAATCAGGCGATTGGGAATTGCGAAAAAGTAACAAGATGAAAGGCTTCTCACTCTGATTGGTTAGATCCGCCGATATAGGGTATTTTACATTAACGACTTATATGTTCTTTGGCAACCCCCTTTCATACCTACCTGATTCGGGCATGATGTGCATGCTCCTATTCCTTTTCTCCATGGCTGACTGTATCGTAGTAATCAGTGCGTTACACCGACCACAACCAGCTGGTCATCATCGCAACTCTCCCTTGCTCGGCTGCGTCATTCCCATCAATGCGAGAGATGTGAGTACAAACAACTGTGATGTTGATGGTGAGACCAAGTCCAAGCTCCATGTGCTGCCCACGTGTGATTGTTTTCTTTTCGACGTGTTTTGGTTTATTTTTAGCATTCCACAACCACCTGCTAGTTCTATGATGGCGAGAAACTCGCCCCAAACCCACCAACAGCCCCCAGATGCTGCAAAGTACCTCCTCCCCTGACGGGCCCCGTGTTTGCATTGTGCTCAAGCAGCAGCTTGACAATTTCTGATCGTCCCTGCATAACGGCCCGCTGCAAGGGCGTGTAGCCATCGCTGTCCCTCTCATCCACCATGACCCGTTCGTCCTGTAGTAAGACTTTGATGGTATCTACATGGTTTCCCGCCACTGCTATGTGCAGCAGTGAAGTCGACTGGCTGCCCTTACTAGTATCGACCAGCCCGACCATCTCAAAGGTGAAGTCATCGTGCGTCGTTGCCGAGTTATCGGACGAGTCCTGTGACATCATGCCATCGGATATCCCCTCGTCCAGGGGAAGGGTCTGTGCAGGTGCCAGGGGCTCGGCAATAGTCCGTTGGTTGGTCGTCGACGGCCAGCAGTCCATCAGCTGCCGCGTGACTGGCCTCGGACTATTAATATTCGACGGCTGCTTCTCCGCTGGAGTCGGGCAGAACTGCTGCTGCGCACGGCCAGGCTGGGTCTTGCTAGGGGACGACGCCTGGTACAGCTGCTTGTTTGGTGCCTCCGGCGGAGTGGCCAGCTGCGGGGGACACCAGCTCCCGACGGCTCGCTTGTCAGCTGGCAGCGGCTGCTCGCTGCTGCTCTGCCGGTATGTGCTGCCCTCGTCCTGTGCGGCGGCGCGGAGGTGGTATTCCTCGTAGGCCCTGAGATGCTTCTCCAGCTCCTCGATCTTTTCCGCCCTCTCGCGCATGTTACGCCCTATTCGCACGCCCGAGCGTCAGTGCATGATGCTTCCGGTGGGATATGCACCCTTGTGGTAATCAGGCCACATTTGCCCGAGCAAGGAATACCGCGACAATACGGAATATACGTACGGTAGGCCCGCTGGGCGATGCGGTTCTGAATCTTCCTCCGCTCCGATGGGTCTCCTAGCTCCCTCTGATGTCCTGTCAGTGTCACTTAAGGGCGTGGTGGCTCGTCCATCTGACTCACCCAGTCCTCATCGGGTCGCATCAGGTCTGCGTACTGCATGATGGAGAAGGTAGGTCGCAGACAGTGCGTGTGCCGCGTCTTGATTACAGCCCCCAAATAACGCCCAACGTCCTGTCCTGGCAATTTGCTTGGGGTGTAGTAGTATTGCGTGTCCCGTCTGGACTGGTAACTGGTCGGTAATAGGTAGCTAGATCCCCGCCGACGGTGACACGCCTGCAGGCTCTTTAGGATCGAGAGCTCTGTCGGGCGCCAAACTGTTAGTAAAAGAGGATCTGGTGCAACATCAATCAGGCTTTAAGAAGCACGGCATATGCTGCTGCCGGTGCTCACTTGGGCTCGTACAAAGTTACCAATCACGGCAGTCAAGAAGAAGCTCAGGGACGCAGAGACCGAGATGAGAGCCTTGGAGTGAGTAGTATCGTATCGCCACCGGAGCCATCAATAGGAACGAGCATGCAACAAAAGGCACACCGCGAACTGTCTCGGCCGTCACCTTTGGTTATCTGAAGCTTGTTGGGTTACAATGGGCCCCGTTGGTTTTGTATCAACTGTGCATCCGCGGCATACGCTTCCGCGGCCTCTTAGCTGTGGGCCTGTGGCCTCCTGCTCGCACATTCAACGCAGGAGCGTAGTATCGCCAGAGATGCATGTACCCAGCCTGCATTGGCCTCAGAGGGAACCGATCAAGCCTGTAAGCTTACTCGTACATACACATATACGTACACGCATAGCCCCCTGTATACGAGTTGACCAACATTTGGAATCATTACCTCTGACCCCAGGCTTATACACAGGACCTGCATTCAGCAAAGTCGTATTACATAGTCCCAGTATTGGCATTGGTGTGGTTCACGTCGGCACTCCCGCTACCCATGCTCGCCCACCTCTTGCGACGATAGCAATTGATGATGCACTTCTCCGAATCCTCGCATCACTTGGAGTCCCCATAGGGAGGCGCTCCACTTTTCGACAGCGGCCGACTCGTGCATGCTGGAGGACATGCCCACTACTGCTAGGCAGCTCCTAGTTACATGCCTACTAGTACTATGTCCACTACAGCACGACATCCATTTATTATCCATGACGAGACCCTAGCTCGATCCTTCGGGGGCTCGACGGCACTCCCGCGCCCCAGTCACGGCTCCACAGCACGGGAACTACAGCATTCTAGATCGGTATTTGTAGTGTTTTGAAACCGCCACGTTCCCAAAGTCCCAGGGACTTCCACTTCTAACCACCCGCTAGGCTCCCAAACTCTAGAGTGCCGTGTAAAGGCTTCAAACTGTGCATGTATGTATGAGTCGACAAACAGCAGCCCTCAGGTCGGCGGATATGATGCATAGGATAGGATCGCTTTCGCCGTCCTCCCATGTGTGGCACGTGGCTGGAATGTGGCATCTCTGGGGAATGCCGTGCAGCCAGTGACCCTTTCCGTCGCAATAGAAAGGACTAGAAGCGTGTAATCCTGCGAGCCCCCAACGGCAATCCTCTCGCAGCGCTTCGCAGGTCCATGTATGCAAGGTCGGAGTTACCCAAATGCCGGCGCTTCTCCGGCGCCCGCATGGCTGCAAGTGAACGACTCAGCTCAGAAGGTGAATGCGGTCGATGCGGCCGGAGGGACCAGGGAGCAAACGCTGGGCCGCGCAGTGGGAGCGAATATTCAATAAAACCCCGCATCATTGACTCTTGTCACAGGTGCATGGTCCCAGATAATGGCTCTAGAGCACTCCGAGTACGAGCAGAAGTATGGAACTAAGGCGGCAGGGGGATACACATCTCTCCCGGGGGCAGTAAGCCCCATCGTTCTATCCGTTCTCTGTGCTTTTTTTTCTCCTACTTGGGCATCTCCTACGAAAGGAAACGGGTATCCGTACACACGAGAACAAATCCACCAAGGCTTGACAGCCAGCGTTCCATCATTCCCGCTAAGCACTAAAACGGTGGCGCATTAAGCCCAGCACGAAGAAGAGCGTTATCATATTGTTACGAAGAAGTATAGGCAACAGCGCAAAGAGAAATGACACCACGAGGGGGTAGCCGCCGTAGCGGGCACGGGATATCACGAGCTGCCTCATCGGCTGCCCTGGACACGACCTATCCCTGCCACATAGCCGACTATAGCCGGCCACACGCACGATTCCATTCCCAGATCGCAAAGAATTACACATGATTATCTCATTGACTGTTGTAATTTATCAACCAGGTATCCCTTTTCACTTTTTGCGTGAGAGCCTGAGCCAGTGACTTTACCTTTGGGGAGTTGCGCAGCCGATTGTCGTGGCCAACCCCAACCCTTGTGCAAGGGAATTGGCTGGTAGCTTGCAACAGTTAATCGAATGCATTAATCAAAAACACTGCAAATAACACATTGTCTGGGCGATACTTGGTGGGGTGGATAGGAAGGCTCGATTCAGCCCAAAGGGGAAGGTACAGGGTGCTGGATGGCGTTGAGGGATGGATGTCCGGCACAATCTAATATTAGCTCGGAACGGCGCTTGGCCACCTGATGTGGACTTGGGGGACACTTGAACAATATTACCACGAGTATCCGTACAACAACACAGATCGAGTCCATCGAGAGAGATCGCCATTTTTCGAGTTGTCACTTGTTTCTGACGAGCTAGGAGAGGGTGGCATTGCGGCACGAGGTTAATATGCGTACCTAATGCCGACTATTCTGTCCCCTGCATGCCCCTGTATAAAATACTAGTGCCACTACTAGCAGGTACATACATGTACAAGGGACGTGGGGAGTGGGGGGGGGGGATAACGAGCCCTACTGCCGCCCCGACACGAGCCGAGAGATGTCTCCCCCTTAGCGCTACTCTAAAGCAACCCACATTGCCACATCAAGAATCAATTGACCTTGAAATACTTGTCCGTCTGCATCGAAGCCGCTGGCTGGCTGCGGCAGGGGTGGAAGAGAACATGGATGGGATCGTGCTCTCCCGCCACGGCGCGACATACCGCCTGCGCAATGGCAGGCGCCTGAGCAAAGCCGCCAGTGTTGTTCCCGCCAGTGATGATGAGATGGCCCCCACTCGCGGTAGGGATATCTTCAAAGACGCCCAGCCCCGTGCTCGTGAACGGCCGGATGCACAGCTTCCGCTCCCCGTCCGGCCACAGCGTGCCATGTGCCTTGCCGCGCCGGTGTCCGGCAGGGAAGTATATACGCGCCACCTCCTCGAGCTCCTTGAAGAGCGCCTGCAGCTCTGGGGACTCGGGCGACGGGGTATCCAGCCCCACGTACCCGTACCCACCCCCGAAGATGAGGATGTCCTCCCCGGTCTTGGGATCCTTGGACACCGTGACGTTGATGTCCTCCACGAGGCAGCCGCGGCGGTGGATCTTGATGGACTTGGTCAGCATCGGCTCCACGTTGGGGATCTGCAGCCACACTCCCAGCACGCCGTGGACCACCTTGTCCGAGGCCGTCCCGCGAAGCAGCCCATTCCTCGTGACTCCGGTGCTGAGGACGTAATGGTCCGCCTCCAGAGGCCCCAGCTCGGATTCCAGCGAGGTCACCTCACCGGCATCGTTGCGTGCTATGTGGTCCACGCGGCAGTCCCAGGTGAACTCTCCACCGAGGCCGACGATCCGGTCAATCAGGTTCTCCACGAACGAGTGGATTCCGAGAGTGAATCCCTGGACGGTGAACCCGCCCGCCAGGTCATTCGACTGGAACGCCTTGAAGAACCCGGGGTACTCCCTCAGGAGCTCGAGAGGGGGGTGGTCGTCCAGCAGGGCCCCGAGGTCCCGGTTGAGCTCGCAGGCCGCGGTGAGGGCGACTTCTTCGGCATACAGGCGCAGAATGTCGGTATGGAGCGAGACCTGCTCAAAGAGCTCCGGAGCGCGGTCCATGTACTCGAGCCAGAGCTTCCCAGCCTCCCGGTTGACCGAGTATATGTCCTCCTTCATGGTCTGCGCCAGCCAAGCCGGGACCGTCTCGAAGGCCTTGATCCAGGCCTCCTCGTCAGCGTCGAAGCTCGATGGCGGCTTGATGCTCCAGCCGCCGTTGCGCGCAGTCCTCCGGAAGACGTGCCGCATGTCGTGGTAGATGTCGCTGCCTCTCTCGTTGTAGCTGTCGGCCTCGGTGAATGTGAACATGCGGGCATCGCGCCCCCCATGCGTGACTCCCAGGCGAGTCCAGTCGGTGCACGTACGGGGATCCGGGTTGGCGTCGACGATCCGCACTTGGAACCCCTGGACGGCGAGAAACTCTGCCGCCACGAGATTCATGATTCCAGCTCCAACTAGCAAGATCTTCTTCTCGCTGGGGGGCGCAGGGATGGCCTCCTTGAGGGGAGATGGGGTGCGGGCACAGGCGCGCGCGTAGAGCATCTCGCCTGCCCGGAGAGTCGACAGCACCCATGACGAATCGCACTTCTCTTGCTTGAATATGGCCTGTATCTCTGCCAAGCGCCCCTTGGAAAGCTTCTCCAGATCAGATATGTAGGCCGAGTTGTGGACTAGTAGCGTCTTGGGCAAGCTCTGATCCTGGTCTGACCACTGATCCAACAGCTCCTCAGTGACTTCGTCGCCCTCGCATATCCAAACGCCTACACGATCCGGGCCCTTGAGATGATCGCCGAGTAGAGAGTTATTCTGACAGAAACTAACGCGAGAATAGTCATCCCCGAGCACGGAACGGAATGTTGCCACGTTTGTGCTGATGAGGAGCTTCATTTTGGGACAGTTTGGGCCGAAGCGATGATTGATTGATTATTTCCTTGGCAGTTGGCTATTCTCTTAAGGTAAGGTAGCGTCTATTCACCAAATATTATAGGGGCAAGAATCCGACAGAGACATCACCATATCCGGGGCACCACTTCACTACAGAATCCCCCAAATGTGCGCAGCTGTGCTGCTTACTATTCGCTTCTCGCGGGGCTTAGTGAGGCGTACTAAGCCCGGAATCAATAGTTCCAGGTCGGCGCTGCCGTGTTTCATGGAACCTTGCGCGCTCCATATCATCTCTCCCGTCTGATCGAGGCCCCTTTTGATATACCAGACAGCAAAGAAATAGTGCGCACGAACTCGTACCGGTAGTGTCTGACGAGCATCAGGAGCAGACAAAGTGACCTCACCATGGCCATCGACAAGCTGGGACCAACCGTCGTCGACCTCTTCGACTACTGGGCCAAGAACACACCCGAGACTGCGGCAGTTGAGTGGAATGGACAGCAGCTCAGCTATGCGAGAATCCGAGATGCCTCGCTCCATGTCAGCCAAGCCCTGCTGTCAGTGGGCGTCAGGTCTGGCGACAAGATCCCCATTCTTTCGCAGATGTCGCTAGAGCTCCTCCCCTGTATCTTGGGTGTCCTCAGAGTTGGCGCCTGCTACATCTCCATTGATCTGGCAGCATGGAGCAAGGCGAGAGTCGAGGCCACGCTCGAGGACATCTCGTCGCGAGTGGCCATCGCGACAACTCAGTCGGAAACAAGTCGCGTCCCGGTCATGGTGCTCTTTCAAGAGCGGTGGCTCCGGTCGCCATTCGACGATGCCGATTCCACCTGCAGCCAGCTGGACGCTATCCGTCGGAATCTCGACATAAACGCACTTGTGTACACTACCTTTACGTCTGGAACTACCGGGAAGCCGAAGGGGGTCATGATCTATCACCGGTCCCTTTATCAGTTTGTTTCAGGAAAAGCCATTGATCATCTCCATGTCGCTCCTGGCGACCGTGTGTTGCTGGCCTTCTCCATATCGTTTGACGGTAAGCTAGCCACAAAGTCACCCTCAGCAAGGTATAGAGCCATCCCCAAAACTGACGACCATCCCAGCATTTGCTGCCACCATTTGGTGGACAATCACGAACGGCGGGACCTTGGCCATGGCCTCGTGGTCGACATTCCCTGAAATTGCCGCTACGTGCGACACGGTGATATTGACGCCGTCCATGTTGGCCACACTGGATCCAGCAGGACCATATGACAAGATCCGCAATCTCTATCTTGGTGCCGAAGCCCCCAACTTTGACATTGCACGTCAATGGATCACTCCCTCGCGAAAGGTAGCCCACACCTACGGCCCCTCAGAGGCGACAATTGTCATCTCTTTTGGGAGCGTCCCTCAAGACTCTGAGCCAGATCTGGGTGTGCTTAACCCCGGGGTGGAAGTCTTCCTGGTAGACGAAGATTTGAAGGAGACTGACGTGGGTGAGATATTGATCAGCGGCCAGTGCCTGGCCGCAGGATATCTGAACAACCCCGAGCTCACCGCCCGGAAATTCATTGAATGGAATGGAAGGCGTGTATACCGGACTGGTGACCTGGCACGCAGGACAAAGAACGGCCTGTCGTGGGTAGGCCGAGCGGACCGCATGGTGAAAAACCGAGGGTTTCTCGTCAACTTGGAGTCAGAAGTCGAGCCGGCCATGCTCCGATTCCAGGGCGTCCAGGCAGCTTCTGCCTTCCTGTGGCGCGGCAAGCTCATGGGTTTTGTGAAGCCAAAGGCTGTGAATCTCGAAGAGATGAGCGCATTCATGAGGGAGAACTTTGACCCCTTTGTCGTCCCGGACGAGGTCTTGGGGCTGGATGAGTTCCCCATCACGGCGCACGGAAAGGTCGACCGAGCTGCCCTGACCGCCATATTGGAGGACAGGATGGCCCAAGAAGATGCGGATCTGGACATGTTGGAATGCACTTCGCCGTATGACGCGCTGAGGTGGGCCTTTGCCAAGTGCCTTCAGCATCCCTTCCGAGATCTCAACAAGACGTCGTCCTTCTCCCGGCTTGGAGGCAACTCCTTGGCATCCTTGCGCTTGTCAAAGCTTCTGAGGCAGCAGGGTTACAACATCACCATCGTGGAAATACTCAGAGGAGATACCATCAACAGCCTGGAGCAGAAGCTGACCAAGGTGGACGGGCAAAATGGCACGTCCAATGCCAATGGTACTGTGAAAGCCGAATCTGAAGCCGTGTTGGCGACCGACATGCACAAGACGATGCTGTCGCAATCCCAAATCAACCCAGTGACGAATTGCCTCATGCTCAGAGCCAAGTACCTGGGAGGCCAGAATTCGGTCCCGACCCCGACCCCGAAAGAATTGCATGATGCTTGGCTAGCCACTCTCGAGGCTCACAGTGTGTTCAAAACGCGATACGACATGAACACCTGGATACTTCATGACCTTGGTCGCGTAAACCTCGACTGGGAAGAGGTCGTGGTCCAAGCTGAGGACTTTGACGCGGCCTTCCAGTCCCTTGAGGACCAGGCTTGGGCATACCAGCATACCCTCAAGAGTGTCAGTCTTGAGGTGCCGTTTTGCCACATGACCTGCGTCCACACGGCAGACCACAAGACCATAGGTTTCGTGTGGCGCATCCATCACGTCCTCCTCGACATATTCTCCTTCCTCATCCTCATGCGCGACCTGGAGCAGGCACTGGCCAAGAAGACAGTGGCCCCCGGAGCTTCCATCAAGGAATACTCGCAGTTCCTGCATGGGTACAAGAAGGACAAGCTGGGTGCCGCTTCTGAGCTCTGGGGCCGTATGATGAAGCCGGTCAAGGAGTCGATCCCATTCGAATATCGGCTGCCGAAGCCGTCCTTCTCCTTGAAGGGCAACGCCTGGCGGAGTCTTCACTTCGCAACGGGGGAGACGCTGGAGTCCGTCGACGCGGCAGTGCAGGCCTGCGGCGTCTCGAGCGCGACCTTGATCTTCGCTGCGTGGGCACTCACCCTGCGCCACTTCACGGGCGGCGACTTTGCCTCGTTCGTGCTCAGTCGCTCCGGTCGGCTGGTCCCTTGGCCGCAGGCACCAGCTCTCGTGGCGGCGATGAACTGCCGCGTGCACTTCGCCACGAGCATCCCGCCAGAGGCGACGGTGCAGGGATGGCTGCTGGACATGCACAACGAGCTGCTCGCCGTTGCGGAGCTCGAGAACCTGTGCCAGTCGCTTGACAGATCAAGCTATCCCGCCAAGTGGTTCAGGTCGGCCGTCATGGCCTTCCTCAACATGCCCAAGACGCCCGCCAGCTGGGAGGTCCATGACAGGCTCACCGGGCAGGCAGACTCGTTGGGGATGGTCTGGAGAGTGGAGGCAACCGACGACGGCGCGGTGGAGACCAAGCTGGAGATTGACCAGAGAGCGATGGACGTGGAATGGGCCATGGAGGTGGGCGAGGTCGCTGCGCGGACACTGGAGGGCCTGACAAGAGCCCAGAAAGACGCCAAGTTGCGAGACCTCAAGTTTGTCAAGTAGTTTTTGTATTTGTCTGAATTGGAAACAATCTCCAGGTTCACAACAAGTGGGCGAGATCACGAGACACCTGCCTGTCCATTTATTCTCCTACAGGATATGGTCTTTCATGCTTGACCGAGACGGAAATGAACTGTTTCTCAAGGTCCGAATTTGTTCGCCATACCATGGCACTTCTCTTTCTGATAATACTCGAATCTAGAGGCAGTCTATAGCAAGCTTCTTTTCTCCAAAGCTCTCAGCTGGTCGAGTGATCTGATTTGTTTCCCGTCCGGACCATAATTGGACAAGTGCAACCATCCCATCATGGCTTTCTTGACAGACGGCCACTCGTCATCCAACATGCTCACGATGATCGAATCCCGACGGGTGCCCCAGCGGGTCATGCCATCCTTGCGGAGCGTGCCCTCATACGTGTAGCCCAGGCGCTCCGACCCTCGCACCATGGCTTTATTCTGTGTGTTCGTCCTGAACCAGAGCCTTATGTAGGGCACTTCCTGTGCCTCCCACAGATAACGCAGCAGCAGAAAGTGCGCCTCCGTGGAGGCATAGGTGCCATGCATCACCCTGCCGTAGACTATGTCGTCCAAGTTCATGACCCGCGACGCCGGATTAGCCCGATACCCCAGGAGCCCCAGGACAGCGTCGCGTGGCCCGGTGCTGGGAGGGGACGGCGGGCCGAGGTGGGAAGGGTTGGCTTTGGCGACGAAGATGGTGAGTTCCGGGTTCTTGCGCAGGTAGCCGAAGAGGTACTCTCCAAGCTCTTCGTGCTTGTAGACATGGGGAAATCCGCCGACCAAGTCCAGGACCTTGTTGTCCTGCGGGAGGCCAAGGCCAGCGAACAAAAGGGGGATGTGTTCTGGGGCCAGGAGCTCGAGTGTCACATAATTGCCCTTCAGAGAGACTGATTTTGATGATCTAGACCCGGCCTGGTTTGAGTCCAGACCATCAGACTCTGGTGCTTGTCAGCAGACGGAAACTACTGGATCGCTCGGTGTAGGGCTCATCATTACTTCGTGTTTCTGCCATTGAGACTTGGAAGGCTCGTGAGCGAGCCGTGACACTTAGCCTCTGAGGTAGGGATTTGAAGGACCAAATTGGGGTTCAACGGAAGTGTCTGAAAGAAGGTACCTATCACATGTGATTCTGAGGGCGCTCTTCCATTCCAAGGTATTCAATTGCAAGGAGCGATTCGGCTGGTGCTTTACTCCTTTTTGCAGCATGCACTTGAAGGGCGAGACCGACTTCGACAGAGACCCCTATGAGAATCCTCCCATTCGGGCAAAAGGGAATGAGCCGAGCACTATGCAGGCGGCAATGTTACATTGAAGATTATGTCCTGGTCCCCGCGTTGTAGCGGAATCATCTCAATCGTCGGTAAGCGTTGATTCCAAAGCTGACGCAGCAGCCACTGGGACCACTTCCATCGAACCCTGCCCATGTTAGTCGGCTCACGGTCTTTACTGTGACTCGATTATGCTACTCAATCATTATTCCATTCCAAATAGCTGTGTAGTAAGCTGCACGGCCCTTGCTTGGTGTACGTGCAGTCCTGCCGTCATATGTAGTAAGCAGGCAAACCATCGGCATCTGGACTTCCATGTTGCGAAGATTTCACGTGTAGCTATGCCGAAGCCCCGATTTTTTGTGTTTCAATGTCAATGCGTGGTAAAGATGGCCAGTCCCGAAAGCCAGTCAAGTCGAGAGACAACTGCTCTATTTGTACTATGCCCCTTGATATCGTTACCTGTGCCTGACTAGAGCGTCACCACGAGCGTCACCACAAGGCCAAGATTAGACAACACTCCCACTTACACTGACTGAATCCTCCAAGCTTCAGCGTGCTCGAGGCAGAGAGACAATCAACATGTACGCCGATTCTATGCTCACGAAATGGCTCCAGGACCACAAGCCCCGGTCCGCGGCCATGAAGAACCAGCCCGCCTTCTTCCGCAACCTCGAGCAGGCCATGGACGTGTCGCGCGCAGACCGTAGCCTGTTCGTCGCCAAGCCTCGCTGGGACGACTCGGTGCTCGACTTCACCTCGAGCGACTTCCTGTCCTTCAGCCGCTCCGGGCGCATCCGCGAGGCCTTCCAGGAGGAGCTGGGCCGCCACGAGAACTTCCGGCTGAGCGCCTCGGGGTCGAGGATCCAGTACGGCAACTACGACTACCTGATCCAGATGGAGCAGGAGATCGCCGACTTCCACGGCGCCGAGGCGGCCTACATCGCGCACTCGGGCTTCATGGCCAACGCCGGGACCGTCGCCGCCGTGCCCCTGCCTGGCGACGCCATCGTCTACGACGACGCCGTCCACGCGAGCACCCACGAGGGCATGAAGCTGTCGCTGGCCTCGCAGCAGGTGGCCTTCCGACACAACGACCCGGACTCTCTGCGCGAGGTCCTCGGCTCGCTCAAGGAGTCCAGCACGGCGTTCGCGAATGGCACCTCGTCGATCCTGATTGCCGTCGAGTCCGTGTACAGCATGGACGGGGACATTTGCCCCCTCAACGAGATGGTACAGGTGGCGAAGGAGCTGTTCCCCCTTGGCAATGCCCAATTCATCATCGATGAGGCTCATAGCAATGGCGTTATTGGGCCAAAGGGGGCAGGTCTCGTGAACATGCTTGGCCTGGAGAAGGAGATTGCCATTCGCATCCACATGTGCAGCAAGGCCCTGGGGTCGACTGGAGGTAAGGCAATGCTCCCCCGAAACACCACGAGATGAAGCAGCAGCTGAGCCTGGCACGATCAGGTATCGTATTGTGCAATAAGACGGTTCGTGATCGGCTGATCAGCAACGCCCGGTTTGCCATCTACAGCGGCGCACCTTCGTTTCCAATGGTGGCGTCCATGCGCGCTGGGTATCGCCTACTAGAGAATGGCGAGGCTGACGAGGTAAAAGCCCATCCTTCCTCTTGTTGTTTTTTCAGCCGTGAACTTATACTTGTTGTTTGAAATTTAGGCAATGCAAAAGGTCCAGAACAGCGTCCGGCACTTCCTCAAAACCATCACCGCCCATCCTGTGTGGGACGAGGCCGTGGATGAGGGCATCCTCAACATCCCTCTCGCCGAGGACTACGAAAGCATCGAACACCTCACTCACATCGTGCCAGTGTTGACACGCCAAAAGCACGAGCTTTACCTCTTCTTCCATCTCATGATCAACAACATCAACGCTTATGCCATAACGTTCCCCGTCGTTCCCAAGGGCAAGAGCCGTGTCCGGTTGGTCTTCCATGCACACAACGGGCTGGACCAAGCCGAGACGCTGGCCAACGTCATTTGCGAGTGGGCTCAGGAGATGCTGGAGATTGAGAGCGGTGAGGCCGAGAATGTCATCCCGAGCGCAGCCAGGCAGGTGTATGCTATGAAGGTTTAAACTATATCTTAGATGAGGAAATGAATCATTATACTGGGTGATGGGCACTATATAGTTCTGGGTTAGATAGTAACTACACATTGGGACTCGTTGCAGATTGGGAACAGGAGTCAAAAACTACCATCAACACAGCCTGAAATGCACTCTATAATTGGACCAGAGCCTGGGAGACTTGAATAGTACTAGAGAACCTTGCATTCCCCACCATTCCAAGAACTCCTTTGGAACCTTGCCAGGTTGTCGCCAAAGCCAAAGGCCCAGCCGGATCGTCGGCCGGCCTGCAGCGTGGCTGCCGCTTAGCGAGATACAGTAAGCTAAGAAGGGCCTCCCCTGTCATGGAAAACAAACGTGCTGATCCCGGCTTGGCTTGCTGGTCGGTAGTGCAAGTAAGCCTCCGGCAGATGGTCCCTAATACTAATACTGCAGGCCATGTCGTACTTGCTTACTGTTAGATCCCGTCTTGGTTGGGCGTTGCGCACACAGTTCCACCATGGACTTCCTGAGGCGATTTTGGACACTGGCCTTGCAGGGCATGGAGTTTGCCCGCAGAATACAGTTGACCAACGAAGAATCGATTTCAACGTGAGCTATTACAATAAGGATTTCTCCTTCCATCAGGGCGGTCTGATCCGGGAGCTCTTGCAGACGGCCTAAACAGAGACCATTGCGCCGAGCATCATCACCGCGGCATTGCGAAATCAGCCACCATGCGTCCGCTTTTGCGTATCGCCGTCCTGGAATGTGATGAGCTGGCGGGAGAGATGAGGAAAGACCATGGCTCCCTTGGAAATATCCTGAGGAAGTTCTTCGAGGCCGGTGCATTAAAACTCGAAGAAGGCGGTCTCTACGAGCGACCCATCATCGACATCTCTTCCTATGATGTGGTAAACAAGCAAGAGTATCCAGATGTCGAGACCATCGATGCGGTATTCATAACAGGCAGCCGTGTGTGACCCATGGGAGGGCCTCCCCTACTTTCTCGGTGAGGCAGCCTGACAAACGAGCCAGACAGCTGACTTCTGATTGATGGCTAAAGGCTACGATTCTTTCACGTCAGGTGAAAAAGATTGGATACTAAAGCTCGTTGATTTCATCAAAGCGTTGCTGCAAGACCAGTCACGAGTTCGCATCATGGCAGGCTGCTTCGGACATCAGGTCGTCGGACGCGCATTAGGGGTCATGCCAGAAAGGAGCAGTTCCGGCTGGGAGCTTTCCGTCACCCCCATGGTCCTCACTGACAGGGGGAGGCAAGTCTTCGGGAAAGACTCACTGGTACGTTTCACCAACCTCAAACGACGGCCGCCGAGGTGCTGGGCAGCGCTGATGGGAATGCTCACTTTTATAGGCACTTCATCAGATGCATCGCGACATCGTGCCACGGTACCCACCCAACGTTGAGAAGCTTGGCCACTCAGACCTTTGCGAGGTGCAGGGAATATATATCAAGAACCGCGTCATGACTTTGCAAGGCCATCCGGAATACGACGCGAAGATCGCCAACGAAATGCTGGATCGAAGACGCGCATCAGCGCTGGATGATGCGACATACAAAGATGGAAAGAGACGGGCGAATGACCCGCACGATGGCGTGGTCGTCGCGGCTGCCTTCTTGAGATTCTTGTTGGAAAACCCAACAAGGATTCAGTCCCGCCTGTAATAAAAGCAGCTAGCGTTTGCAACATGTCCATGAATACCGAACTTGACCAATCTAGACACAGTTCCTTTCTGTGCTCAAGTTAGCATTGGCGACAGATAATGAAATAACTTACTGCCGTTGTCGTAAGGGAAAAATGGAGGTGCTGATGAGATGCCGACAATTATGCAAATAGGATATTTAATTACTGGAAATTCATGTAGATTTTCTTTCTATAGGCCAATACCAAGTAGTATCTAATCACTGAGAATTCGTATAACCTATAGAATTCGGATTATTGTTCTATTTTTACCATCTGACCTAGTCGCTACGTACATCTGGGCTCTAGGGTAGCTTTCTCCGTGGGAGCTCGGGTTCGACTGGCGGTACCCAAGATGGTTGTTTCGCGGTGGCTGGAGGATCGCGAGCAAGTCTGGGAAATACCAGATGACAGCCCGGTAGGTGTTTTTGTAGGTGGGCTCTGGGCAGATGGTGGCCATGCTATCTCCACGCCAGTCAGGCCGCCGCGAGACTCAAAAAATCCCGGCCTCCGCAACCTTCTTCAGTACAGGAATACAAGGCCCAAAGCTCATAGTATTACATCTGACAACCACGCGCGCGCGCTGACAGCACCGAACCCGCCTCCACGCCGCCTCACAGCTTGCTCCGGCCGCTCAGGTATGCGCCGCCCAGCTTGAGCATCTCCTCGGCCTCCTTGACCATGTCGTCGACAATCTCGCCCGCGGGCTGGATCTTCTGGATCGAGCCGGCGACCTGGCCCATGAGGTGGGGGAGGTCGATGTCGTTGCCCTCGTCCATGTCATGCTCGAGGGGCACGATGCCCTTGCTCGTCAGCTCCTTGATGAGCTCGGGCCGCGCGTGCCACCCGCGGATGTACTCGTTGACCTTCATGCGCAGCGGGCGGCCCGAGATGACGAGCGTGCGGTCCGTCTCGTCGAAGCCGCAGCTGACGACGGCCTCCTTGTGCTGGTCGCTGCACCCGGCCTCGACCGACGCGACGAACCGCGTGCCCACCCACACGCCCACGGCGCCCTGCATCAGCGACGACGCCAGGGCGCGCCCGTTGGAGATGCCGCCGGCCGCCACGACCAGCGCGGGCGAGCCCTTGAGCATGGGCGGCTTGTAGCGGCGGGCGACGTCGACGACGGCTGGGATGAGGACCGAGTTGGCAACGTTGCCCGTGTGGCCGCCGCCCTCGCCGCCCTGGGGGCAGATCATGTCGACGCCCAGGTCGAGGGCCTTGACGGCGTGCTTGGGGTGGCCGACCATGTTCATGACGAGGATGCCGTTCTTGTGCAGCTTGTCGATGATGTGCTTGGGTGGCACGCCGACGGCGCTGACAAACAGCCTGGCGCCGCTGTCAATGGTGATGTCGATGAGCTCCTCGAGCTTGCCGTTGGTGTAGTCGTGGTTGGTCTTGCGGGCGTTGCCGCCGACCTGGGGCAGGGCCAGGTCGACGCCAAAGGGCAGGTCGGGCCGCTTGAAGTTGGCCTTCATCTCGGCGATGATCTCGCGCAGCTGGTCGGGCGTGTACATGAAGCCGCCGATGACGCCGAGCCCGCCCGCATTGGACACGGCTGCCGCCAGGGGCCCGTTGGATGTCCGCGCCATGCCCGCGAGGACGATGGGGTGCTGGATGCCCAGCAGCTGGGTCAGGGGCGTCGTGATGGGGCCGGAGGGCGCCATTGTGATGGTAGTCAGGAGGGGGTATCTCGGGAGGATGGTGGTATTAGGTCAGTCGGGGATGTGATCTGGGAAGGCAAATCGTTCAAGGGAAGGCTACAGTCTTTATTCAGCCCATAATCCAGGCACGCCCACCGAATAGCTCGGCAATGGCTGGTGATAATAATGGGGTTGAATCGGTGATGGCGCGCGCCATGGGGACAATGTGGAGACTGGAGAAGCGCGGGGAAAGCGGTTCGCGGGGATTCGCCGAGGCACTTCCGACTTGGGGCACCAGCTCGTCCTCGCGCCAGTCTCCAGCACATGTGTCTCCATTCTCTCCAATTGTTGTCTTCCTGCATCATCGCCGCCGTTGGTGGTGGTTGGACCTGAACGCCCTCAGATAGGATCCCATTCCTGCTTTCTTATGTCTCGGTATCTACTCGTAAGGACCGAGGCAGAGATCTGACAATGACCCCAAGCCACGCTGCAGGAATAAGCGGGGAGATCGATAGCTTTCCCGAGAAAATGCGCCGTACTGATACTGGCATCTATTGTTCTTCTCTTGATGCTCGAGGCAATCATCCCCTCACCCTAAACAACTGTTCACCCCGATTCGCGGCCGTACTAGATAACGACTGCTGTCCCAACCCAACATACAAACGCCCATAAAAAAAACCGTACCAATAATACACATGTCGTCAAATACGTCTAGAAATAGAGGCCCGCCAACTCCCGGCTGGCTTCAAATCAGGGGATATCATTCGTTACCCGAAACGCGGTAACCTCGCCGGTACAAACTCGTCATTCTCCGCAGACGTTGTGGAGCTGCTGCCAGATGTGCCTGTCTGAGGCCGTTCAGGGTCCGATTCCGAGTGGTCCGGCTGATCCGGCTGGCCCTCCTGCGCAGGCTGTTGCTCAGGCTCGTATATTTCATCGTCGGCCACATCTGGCTTGGGCTCCGACGTAGATGGTAGCTCGGGACTGGCTGTCTGCAGCCCTCGCTCAGTAGCTAGTTGCGCGGCAGCCTCCTTCTGCTTGGAAATCTTCTCATCTTCCTCCTGCCGGAGCCTCTCTTCCTCCATCTGGAGATCCTCCATCGAGGGCACAATGTCAATGTCTGGAGTCGCCGAGAGTGACCCTGAGGATGCGCGCGCTAATCTTAGCGACTCTCGAGACCCGTACGACCCAATTGTAGTCCGGGATACTGTTCTTGACATGCCAAAGGCCGGACGCTTCCCTTTGCTGCTGCGTGTCTTACCGCTGCTGCGGTCGTCCTTGCGCACCATGTCATATGTCACTTCATCGTCCAGCGGGACTGCATCCTCTTCACCCTCACCATCGCTGGGAAATAGATCACCTCTCGAACGGTACGAGTCCGATGTGTCGCCTGAGCCTACCGTACCGCTCCGCTGCCGGGGAGCGACAACCTCATCCATGTCAGGTGGCGAGTTGCCGCCAAGCAAAGGCTCTGCCTCTGCGTTCTCATGCTTCCCCGGGTGCTCCTGTAGATTCGCCGCGCTGGGCTTGTAACGTAATGTTCCCCCCATCCTCCATGGCAGCTTGCTCAGAAACCCAATCGGCTGCGTGCTCGGAATGATTGTGGGATCGTCTCCGCTGGGTTTCCTCCGTACGCCCCTGGTCCCGTAGCTCATCCCCCTCTTCCGGCGCGGCTGCTCTGATGCCTCACCGCCCCCCGTATGCCTCCTCTGGCTGCCCGTCCCCGCGAGCAGGCGGTCCCAATCCTCGCCCCCCCACCCGCCGAGCAGCCCGCCGCTCTGCGCCTCCTCCTCGTACCAGTCGTCGTAAAAGTCAAACGTGATCTCGGCCTGGGCGTGGTCTCGCTCGCGCCGGCGCCGGCGCCGCTCCTCCACGTCGCCGAGGCAGACGGTGGTGCACTGCTCCAGCGAGGCGAGCAGCGAGCCCAGGCACGGATTGACGTAGTGCTGCTGGAAGGACCAGATTCCGGCGGCGGCATTCTCGGTGACGGCCTCGGCATCGTGGGCGATGCGGTTCCAGCGCTGGCGCAGGCGCGGGTCCTCGAGGAAGGCCATGGTTGTTCTGCTGAGGGTTGGTGGGCTGGGCTTAGGCTGGGCTGAGCTGAGCTTATGACGTCGCGACCATGGATGTCGGCGGTCGGCGTCGCATGCGGCAATCGTCGCTTGGGATGGACAGCTCTGGCCTCTGTGCGGCGCTCTAGGCGACCATGGCAGCGGGTCGTCGTCGTTTTCAATGTGTAGATGGAAGAGGCGAGGTGTTGTCTTGACAAGTTGGCGGTGGAGAGAGTTTGAAGGGATGAGGCCTGTTCACTGACAGGCGCAATTGGGGGTGAGCCTGGGGTGGAGGGGACAACCTGGAGGCTAGGTGGAATGCCGGAAAGCCCCAGCTGCTGAGACGCCTAGAGCCTCGCACTATCCGTACTCGTACACAGCGGTGATGCGGCACGTGCAGTGGCAGCAAGCGCTGATGGGCGCCCAAGCGTCTTTAAAGTTGGTGGGTGGTGGGTGGGTCTGTTGAGAACTTGACAGTTGAGATGCAACATCATTCCAAATATGTGTTCTTAGTATCTCATTTCATTTTATGACTGATTTTTGTCCATAATGGGATCGGAATAAAAGTAATGCATTGTTTTTCCTTGGGGCTTCAGTCCTAGGCTCTTCAACGGCTACAACTGCCACGTGTGATTGCCTGACACTTGCGCGTTTCAGATCCTCTCCCACCAGTCAACACCCAGACCCGGGGTGGGCTTGGAAGGCCAAGAAGCCGCTGCTCGGCATTCGATTAGGACTGACACTTGAGCAGCGCAACAGTATACCGACCCTGCGAAGGAGACATGCAAGCTCTTGCTTTTACAGCAAGAACCATCTCTTTGTAGTCAACATAACCACTCTTGGCTGCTAGCAGGTCCCTGTGTTGCTGATCCACGCCTAGGGGAATGGGAACAAGTCCGGTACCCGGTGGGACTTTGGAAACTCGGCGCATATATCCGTACTTCTGGGTGTTCCTGTGGGATTCCGGACTGCCGAGCGAGCGCCGTTGCTTGGCCGCGGCGGACCCATAACCCGCACCGTAGGGCACTTCTTCGGAGGCCACGCTACTTTCGGGAAATCCTCATGTTGGCATTTACCCTCTCCAGGAGCTGCTCTCTCGTATCATGAGGACTTGGGAACAAGTTCCTCTTACAAACGGTCAGTGAACAGTCACGGCCACTGTCCTCGAATATAGGCTGACTTACTGCGGTCAGCCACCTTCGCAATTCCTCCCGAGTCCACTCTTCTGGGTTGCCCTTTGGGTCAGGTTCCGTGGGGAACATTTCGCCGCCCCAGATGGTATAAACAGCCGCGGCAGCCACGGCTCCGCCAAAGGCTTATCGCGTCAGTTCCATAATGATCATCGGGTGCACAACGTAAATCTTACCGAGAACCATGTTCTGTGAAAGTTAGTCCACCTGTATACCGCCTCAATGAGACCCGTAACACTGACCTTAGACTTCATCATGTTATCTAGATGAGTGGGCATGTTGACTCCGTGCTGGTGGGGCTTATGAGACAGATGATCGTGCTTGGTTGAGGAGTCAAAGACAGTTAGAAGGAAAGTGAAAGAGAAATTCAGGAGCCTGAGAAAATCAAAAGGCCTTATCAGCTAATAAGATGACGGATTCCGGCTGTGGTACCCTTGACGTGATGAAACCTGTCCACAACGAACCTGTATGAGTAGTTGAGGCATCTGAGTAGACGCCACATTCCATGCCGTGGGTCGTAACGTAGACGCCACACCCTCCCTGTCCGCTTCTGCCCACTTGAGGCAGTGAACAATGTGGCTGAACAGACTTCAAGCCACATTTACGCCACACATGGCCCGTGCTTTCACCAGGCCCCGCGACTTGCAGCGCACAAATTCAATTCCCTCTAAAAATCCTCGAAATCGTAAACCGCTTCACGACAAGACCCAGTTCAGCCAATCCATTGAACAACCGCCACAATGCCTCAGGAGGTCGCTGATATCAAGAAGGTAAATTATTTTTGCTCTTGCGGAGCGCCTCCAGCGAAGCCACGAAACTAATCTGTAACCTAGTTCATCGAGATCTGCCGTCGGAAGGACGCTTCCTGTACGTTTTTACGACCCGCGAAGACGAGAGAACCCTACCCCGTGGGATCGCTCCTTGACGAGGAGCAACCTTTCTAACTATTTTTTCTCTCTTTTATAGCCGCGCGGATCAAGAAGAACAAGAAGGTCGGCAACGTCAAGTTCAAGGTCCGCTGCCAGAAGCACCTGTACACCCTGGTGCTCAAGGACTCCGAGAAGGCCGAGAAGCTCAAGCAGAGCCTCCCCCCTAGTACGCCCGCCCACCCGCCTTTCGCACAAGGTTGATTTTCCGCGACTCTCGTACTGACAATGATTCCCTCCCGCAGCCCTGCAGATCTCGGAGGTGCCTAAGAAGAACTAAGATGGAGCGACAATGGTAAAATTTGGGAGGCGGTGGTGGTAGGGTCTTACGTGCACGAACTGGGCGTCTCGGGATACCTTGCATTTCATGTGCTGAAAAGCCATGCTCGGATAGAGTCCAACCAAAAAACCAACGATTCAAGGCAAACCAAACCTCCCAACGGCCGACGACTGATGTGACAATGGGTTGATATTTCTTTTTGAACTGGGCATGTTCTTCCATGTGCAATCTAACCTACTATGTGGTGGAAGCGATATGACTCTTTTCGTTGGGACGGGCCAATCTTTTGCACCGCCTTCTCCAGAGGTGACTTGGAATGCGACGAGAAGACCACCAGCTCCTCCGTGTCCCCCGCCTTCTCGATCCTCCACCCACCCCAGAGCTGGTCCTCCAGCTTCAGGTCCTGCAGGGCGTTCTCCACCTTCTGGTACTTGGCCTGGACGGTGTCCTTGTCGCCCGGTTCGACGAATATGCGGTCGACGTCGAAGCAGGTATGGCGGACGAACGAGGGCGGTGGGCCCTTGTGCCGGCCCGCGGGCTCCATGTGGAACAGGAGCACCGAGTCGTCGCCGGGGGCAATGTACCGGCGCATTTCAGCCATGCCGGCCTTGTTCTCCTCGCTATCGATCCATTCGTGGTGACCCTCGGGGGAGTCCCACGGCGCAGTGATGAGCAGGTAAGATGGGTCGGACTTGGTCTTGTAGAGGCTGCTCAGGTTGCTGTTCTTGTTAGCCTTGAGCAGGTGAGGCTTGTGACGTCGAATCCATTCATCCTGGACCTCAAGCAACTGCATAGAGGTCTCGTAGAGCTCGAGCTCGTCGTAGGACGGCTGTAGCTTAATGAGGGCAAACTCGGTGACAGTCATTGCGATTGTGGAGTTCGGGAGTTGATGGCTGGTTCTTTTCGGAACGGTTGGCCCGGTCAATGGAGACAAATCTGCGACGTAGCTTATGACGAGCAGCGTCAACAGGCAGGCGGTTGCATTCGTACCCTAGGCTGTTTGCAGCCCCCCTAACGTTAGGCAGTTCAAGTGTTGCGTTGCGCCGACCGTAATTGATGGAGCCCTGTTCGACGCATATTCCGGGGTCAAGAGACCAGCGAGACGGCGGAGCAAACAGGGAAGGTGGTGAGATGGGAGAGGTCGAGTATTACCGGATTTGAGTTCCCCAGGCCTTAGGAATGCATGAGTGGAGAGAGAAGGTCGGAAGCCCTTTGCGGTGCGCCGACCATGATGGCTGGCAATCTACAGCCGTTAGCGGCCTTCGTCTTCGCAACCGATTGCGCGTCATCACTTGATTTGGGCAAGAGTTTATTTGTCTCGTCCCAGTTGCCACGCACGCCATGGTCGTGTCACTGGACATGGTTGGAGTATTTTGCGCGTACAGTAGACGAGCAAATGCTCGCTGCCATGTTTCCTGGATGGCTTTGACAGAAGCTATACTTACCCAACCCATGGTATCGGCCGTGATGGACGGTCGGACTTACTGTTGCGACACTGGTAGACTGGAAAGGCACCGAGTGGTGGCCCGGAGGTCCCGAATCGGTGAATTGACGCCCGTTTAGGCCGTGGCTGGCTCACTGTCACACTGTCTCACCCCAGCTCTCATCTCCCAATCCACTGGCGCCCATTACAGAGCAGCCATGGGGTCCAGGGGAGCCGCGAAAAAAATCACCAGCACTGGCCCGGCGCAATCCCACAGCATTGGATCGGCGTATTTTTGACGCTCCACAACACCAGGGGTGGAATCCTTTCCCCGAGTTTCCTCAGATCGACGGCCAGAAATTACTCCACTGCCTCCCTAGATGCAACATCGTACGACATCGAGTGGCTGTGAACTTCCTGTCTGTCACAGTGCTACATTGTACTAATTAGGAGCCGCTACGCTTATTTTCACATCGTAGCTTCTGTATACCTTCTATTATCCAAACGACAAACCGCCTTCCCGACTCTCCTTTCGCCCCATCTCCGATTTCGCCATTCTGCCCCTGGATTCAACTCCCTTTCGCAAAAGACAGCGCGACGCTCTCCTTCACGAACGGTCTACGAACAGGCGCCCGACGTCAACGCTCGACAACGACTAGTAACGCAGGCGCACGGGTGGATCCCGACTAGATAAAAGCACTCTATGGGTGCTCAGATTGACATGGCGCCTCCCACCAACGGTGTTACCCGTATCAATGGTGACGGGCCACTCACCCAGCGTCTCAAGATGCAGCGCAAAGTCTCGAGCCCCATGGCGCCAGCCTTCATGGTCTCGGCGCCAGGCAAGGTGATTGTCTGGGGAGAGCACTCTGTCGTCCACGGCAAGGTATGCCGTCCACTCCCCGCTAGGCCGTTAACCGCTAACCGGTTCGCAGGCTGCCATCGCTGCGGCGATATCGCTTCGGTCCTACATGCACGTCACAACCCTCTCCAAGTCGAAGCGCACAATCTCGCTGCGATTCCCCGACGTCGATCTCATCCACACATGGAACATTGACGAGCTCCCATGGGAGGCGTTCCATCAGCCCTCCAAGAAGAAGACCTGCTATTCACTCGTCACCGAGCTCGACCCCGACCTCCTCGCCGCCCTCCAACCACACATCGACGCCGTCTCCCCCGACCGCCCAGAAGAAATCCGCAAGATCCACAGGCACTCCGTCACCGCCTTCCTCTACCTCCTCTGCTCCCTCGCCTCCCCCTCCTTCGCCGGCTGCGTCTACACCCTGCGCTCCACCATCCCCATCGGCGCCGGCCTGGGCAGCAGCGCCTCCATATCCGTCTGCCTCGCCGCGGCCATGCTCATCCAGCTGCGTACCCTAGCCGGCCCTCACCCCGATCAACCCCACGAGGAGGCCACCCTCCAGCTCGAGCGCATCAACCGCTGGGCCTTTGTCTCCGAGATGTGCATCCACGGCAACCCCTCGGGCATCGACAACACTGTCGCCACGCAGGGCAAGGCCGTCGTCTTCCAGCGCACCACCACACCCCCCACTGTGCGCCCACTGTGGGAGTTCCCCGAGCTGCCCCTGCTGCTCGTCGACACCAAGCAGGCCAAGTCGACGGCGCACGAGGTGGGCAAGGTGGCCAAGCTCAAGAACACGCACCCCAAGCTGGTGGGCACCATCCTCGACGCCATGGACCGCGTCACCAACGCGGCGGCCGACCTGCTCGAGGACCCGCACTTTGACGAGGAGGACGAGGACAGCCTGCGGCAGGTGGGCGAGCTCATGACCATCAACCACGGGCTGCTCGTGTCGCTGGGCGTGTCGCACCCGCGCCTAGAGCGCGTGCGCGAGCTCGTCGACCACGAGGGCATCGGCTGGACCAAGCTCACGGGGGCCGGCGGCGGTGGGTGCTCCATCACGCTGCTGCGCCCGGAGGTGCCCGCCGCCAAGATGGAGAGGCTGGAGACGCAGCTGGCCGACGAGGGATACCGGCAGTTCCGGACGACGCTGGGCGGCGACGGCGTGGGCGTTCTGTGGCCGGCCGTGCTCAAGAACGGCACCGAGGAGGACGAAGAGGGCGGCATGGAGATTGACCTAGAGAGGTTTCTCAATGCCGAGGGCACTGAGGGCGTGGAGAAGCTGGTGGGGGTTCACAGGAACGGCGGCGAGAGCGAGGGCTGGAAGTTCTGGCGCGTCGAGGGCCGGTGAGATGTTGTCCCATCGTTCATTGTGAGTTGAAGCAAGCGGAACAGCGGTTGGGAGGCGAGGAGGGAGTCTATTGGGAGTTCGGTACAGGATCTTACACGCCCGCAGTATGCGAGGGCAGATAATGTGATTTGGCAACATATGGCAGATATTGAGTTGTCTTCTACATAGATATTTTTACCTTACGGTGTCCACATACTATTTCTAATCGCCATATATGTCCTGGTTTAGCATTGGCTTACCGGATAATCCATCCAGGGTTGAATGTTTCGATAGCATAGAAGGGCCCGAGTGCCATAAGAATTGAACAGCCGGATGCCTGAAATCATTGCAAAGCATTTAGACCCATCTAGCTCATCACACATGTATTCCTCATCGAGAACCATGGCTTGACCGTTTGCTCAGTTGTCTCCGTAGTGTGCAAAGCTTTAGTCGCCTGGCCTTTGCCCATAGACCACATGTCTGTGATATGTTAGCCGGCTCCTCTGGTATCAGACGTCCTTCCATTCTCTATACGCTGATTGAAAATACTTGGCGTTATCGAATGTGTTGAAACGGAGTGGTTGTCCTGCATGGTCAACGTCAGCATCACGACTGAAAATCGCCGCAAGGACATGCACGTCAGCATCACTCACCCCCAGCGTCGAATCGCCGTCATCTTCATCGCTGTCGTCTTCCCCCTGCAAGAAAGAAGGCGGTGTCGTTAACTCCACCTTTAATATTGGACGACTGGGTGAGTTTAATTACATTGAGTCAAGTGGGTGCCACGCTCTCGCTTCAAAGGTTGAATCCGTCTCCTCGAGGGGCCAAGACTCCTCCATGTCTCAAGTCAAGTTGTTTGTTTGTACACCCGATTCATCAGGATTTTTTATCTGTTGAGAGAGCGAGTCAAGGGTCTGGCAATATGCCACATTTCTACCCGAGAGGCTGGTACAACTATATGTAGTTGTCAAGTTCTACTTGAGTGACAACTCGATGAGACCGCTGAACTTGCTCCGCACTGATCGTCAACAAGCCAGTCCGCATACTACGAGTATGTGCGTATTGGTACCGTAGTTAGAACTCACCGGCAGCCTGATTCGCGGATGACATGCCCCAGCTTCATCCTCTCGGCACCCTGCCGCCATCACATCTAAGATCCCCACAAGACCAGTCTGCTGTCCGGGCTGAGGACAATCCTGAGTAGCTAGCCCGTGCGCACATCTGGTCGGGGATACAAGTAGCTGAAGAAATGGAGCGGCTCGTGTCGTTGTTTTCCTCGAAAGTATTGTGTGAGAAGTCGGTACCCGGTAAGGCGGATGAAGGCTGAGCTCGCGAGGATTCTTTGGGGTTCAAAATTGTTGTCTTTTTGCGAGGAGGCATCCAGGAGGTAGGTACCGTTTAGTAACGTACCTAATCTCCTATCTGCGGTAGCCGTAATTCTGAATTATCAATTTACCTGCTGTTTGCCTTACCTAGGTAGGCATTGTACTGGATGGAGGCCATGGGGCAAGTGCAAACATGGGTGACGCCCCCGGGGCAGCCACAACAAACCAGCTAACATCATCCTTGATCCCAGAGGCACAGAATGAGAGTAGTTAAATAAGAACCGGTCGTAATATCGTCATCAAGGATGCTACTAGCTTCTGCGTGTCTACAGGTAAAGAAATTAAGCCTTCTCCAGTTCCTTGGCCCGGTAGTTCCAGTATCCCTCACGCACGGGATCCCACTTCTCCGCCAGCCTCTGGAGGCAAAGCTTCGCCTTCTCCTTGTCACCGTTCTCCAAGTACGCATCCGCCAGCAGGTCCAACGCGTGGGAACTCTTGACCTGCTCGCCCTCCTCTCCTAAGCTAGAAACGAACTGCTCCGCAAACGCAGCCTCGCCACCGTATCCGCGACCTCCCTTGGCAAGCGCACCGCGGAGATAGTTCCACGCAGACTGGTTCTGGGGGGCCAGGAGGATCTTCTCCCTAGCGTAGCGGAGCTCGCGATCGACGACATCAGCCGGTACTTTAGGGTCGTGGGCCGTGGGCGCGGCGTCGGGGGTGGAGTGGCCTGGGTCCGAGAAGACGAGGTAGAAGCGGTGGGACCAGGCCGAGTTGTTGCGGACATCGTCCTCAATCATGTTTTGCGTGGCGCCGAGCTCGCCGGGGGTCCACAGCCCGAGCTTGGCGACGAGGTATTGTCGGTAGGACCACACGTGGTAGTTCTTGGTGTCCTCCTGTAGTATCTCGGTTATAAAGTCTGTCTCAGACTTGGCGAGGCGCTTGACAGCATCGGGGCCTTGTTCAGAGACAGTAGGGTAGTAGTAGTCCATAAGGAGCTGGCGGTGGTGCCAGATCTGGTAGTTCTTGAGGTTATCCAGAGCCACCCGGTTGAGCCATTCAATCTCGTCCGGGATGGGAAGGCCAAGGTGCTTGACAATTTTGAAGCGATACAGCCAGACAGTGTAATGGGCCGGGTTCATGGAAATAACATGCTCGGTGAGACGCAAGCATCGGTGAGAGCACTCCTCAGCAGCCATGACGGCACGTAGGTACGACACGGCTGACGTTATTAGAGCTAGCTGGAAAAGTCTGGATCGATTGTTTACATACCCTCAGCGTAGTCGTCCGGGTAGGCAATCTGGGCCAAGGCCCCTTCGGGCTCATTCAGTGGAATGGGAATCACATCGTCCCACGTGGGGTCCTGCGCCAGGGACCCCGTCTGCTCCCCGTATAGTTCCCTTCGCAGATCTGCCATGGCCTTCCTGCGTGTTTTCTCTTCCTCGATAGTTTCCTCAGATACCTCTTTGCCCTCGCGCCGTGCCACGTCCCTCTTGGTCAGGAATTGGCGGTGCAGAATGTCCAAAGCCGTCAGGCGTGCCTGCTTCAGACTCCGCTGCTCGAAGTCGGCAATCTTGTACGTGCCAAAATCACGACCGCTTCGATCCTTGCCCCAGTTGTAGTCCCTACGCAGACGGCGGATAGGAAGCGCCTCTTTGGTGACCGACTTCCAGTACTCGCGCTCGGCCTTGTTAGACAGCGGGACCTTGTCCTGGGAGACGGGGATGATGAGGCTAGCGTAGTTATAAGTCTTGCGCTCAGAAGGTGTGAGGCCCTGGAGACCGACGTCTTCGCGGCGTTTCTCGAGCGGGTTCGTCTGGTAGAAGCGCTGGGTCGAGCGCTCGGAGATGGTCTCGGGTGATGATTCGGGGGCACCTGGTGTTGAATGAGCGAGGGGCACGGAGAAATCCTGTGCAGGGCTGGAAGGAGTTACCTTTGAGATCAGTGCTCGCGGTCCCTTTGGAGCTGCCTTTTGGCTTGGCTGGCATGGTCTGGGCCCGATGATTAATTGGGATTGATGGGATGGTGGGGTTTGAGCTCAATGTCGGTCGCGCATCCAAATGCAGGGAAAGATGTTGGAGCTTCCCAATTCTGTACCCCGCCAACACTGGTAAATTCTACTAACATTGTTCTAGAGGGGCATCAAGCTCGGATCACGGTGAACAGTGCTTCAACAAGGGGTGCTATTTACAATCACTTAAATGCAGTAAATTCATTCTAGTTTTCTGCTCAATAATTTATGCGAGGGTAAACCCGTAACCCAACCCCTGGAGCGACGACGTGCGGTGTGAGTAACCAAACGTAGTTTACCGACTCCGTCTAATGCTAGCATCTTCCCTGCCAACTGTCCGGCCGCCGTTCTGTAGTATTTGGTGGCGGGTGGTGCTTCAGTAAAAGTTATCTCCCTTCCTAGTTCTCCTTTGGCAATGTCTGGGGGATCTATCAAGCTCGCAACCCATGGCGCGGTCACAAAAACTGAGGGTCCTCGTCCTCGGCTGGTTCCAGACTCGCAATGGCCCCCTTTGCTAGTTGCTCCCATTGTTGTTCGCTCTTGTCCATCTTTGAGACTGCCACTCACAGCGCTCGAAAGTTCTGTGACATGATGAGCCACTGCTTGATCCCGCCCGGTGGGTTCCTTTGCATGGCCTCCCAGTTGGGCACCAGAACAAACGTCTCATTGAACATCTTGCGCGGCGCCTCCCTGCCCTTCCCGTATTGGACCTTTCCCATAACTGTAACCACTATGCTCATGCGGCCGCCTGTCCGCTCAACCTTGTCGGGATTCGGGATGTTGTCAGGCGCGTTGTACTGGAACGACGGGTTCACGACGTGCGTGTCGATTGACTCGGCCTCGTAGTGGACCCCAGCACCCTGCGCCTCGAGCAGATTGTAGTAGTCCGCCGGCGTTTCAACCTGCGCGCCATTTATGGAAATGTCGGCCTTGATCGAATACCGGCTTGTTGAGTTAACGTAGAAGGGGAGGAGTGCGGTGCGACGGTTGAGGGCCTCGTAGTAGCGGTTGGCAAAGTTCTGGGCAGCTGGGGACAAGTCAGCGCATCTTCAAGACAAGATAGCAGTCCTAGTATAGAATACCCTCGCTTGAGGCCTTTACCTCGACATCGGCATTGGGGAGAGGCATGGTGAAATACTTGGCACTCTTGCGCCGTGTCGCGTTTGTAGGCGAACTATTTTGTTCCGTTGAAGGTATGACGGAAACGGCAACGTTATCCACTCAGTGAATCCGCACTGTACGTTATCGCTAGCCAATTTCTCGGTTCGCGACTCCGACCTCGTTCCACTTCGACGATCGGTGACTCGACATCGCGATAGTGAAGCTCTGGAAGGCGCCATGATTCCCACAGGGCTGCGATCCCTACGGGGGTTGCGTAGTGGTCGCTTTGTACCCTCGAAGTGTGGCTTTGGGAGGTCGAGGGCGCACCCACGGCTGGTCGCCCAGTGCCGCTGGAGCAGCTCTGGGAGCTCCCCGCAGGCTCCAGAGTCCAAAGACGAGAAGCCGTTCTATATTACGACGCCCATATTTTACGTCAATGCCGGTATGTCTCGTATTACTTCCAAATAGCCTTTCATGAAGATGACTAACATAGTTCTAGCGCCTCACATCGGCCACCTGTACACCATGGTCCTCGCCGACGTTATGAAGCGGTGGCAGGAGGTCAAGGGCAGGGAGGCGTTCCTTAGCACCGGCACGGACGAGCACGGAATGAAGATTCAGCAAGCGGCTGCCAAACAAGAAATCACTCCTCAAGAGCTATGCGACACCAACGCGGAAAAGTTCATGGAGTTGACGACCGAAGGGAACATCTCCCAGGACGTTTTCATCCGGACGACGGAGGAGAAGCATAAGAGATCGGTCGAGCAGTTCTGGATGCAGCTCAAGCATGACCTGCCAAGCTCCATGGGGCTGTATAAGGGCACTCACGCCGGTTGGTACAGCGTTGACGACGAGTGCTTCTACCCGGAAAAGATGGTCTCGCCTTTCATCGATCCGCAGACTGGCATAAAGCTCATGGTGAGCACGGAGACTATGAGCAAGGTCGAATGGGTCGAGGAGGAGACATGGTTCTTCCCCCTGACCAAGTATAAAGATCAGCTGCTCCAATTCTACAACGATAATCCCAATTGGATCCAGCCTGCATCTAGAATGAAGGAGGTTCAGAACTGGGTCGAAAACAACCTGTCGGATTTGTCCGTGACACGTCCCCATACGCGACTACAATGGGGTATCCGCGACCCTGAGGACAAGAAGCAGACAATATATGTCTGGGTCGATGCGCTCGTCAACTACCTTACCATTGCCGGTTACGGGAGTGACTGGCATCCCCACTGGAAGGGTAGCAATCAGAACATGGGCCAGTGGCCGGCCGATGTGCACGTTGTTGGCAAGGACATTATCCGTTTCCATGCAGTCTACTGGCCGGCGATGCTTCTCGGTCTCGGCCTCCCGCTGCCCAAGAAGATTCTGTGCCACAACCACTGGAAGATGTCGAATCGCAAAATGTCCAAGTCGGTTGGCAATGTGGTAAACCCTTTCTTCGCGGTCCAGCGCTGGGGCACAGACGCGCTACGATACTTTCTCATGCGCAATGGCTCGCTTCAAAGGGATACAGACTACTCCAACGATGTCATCCACGCGGTCTATGTCAAAGAGCTCATGGCCAATATAGGCAACCTCTATTACCGGATATTCCGGCCCAAATCAGTTGACAGCTGGATAACTAGAGATGCTGTCAGTGCTTTCGCCCGCGGAGATTTTGAGAGTAATAAGCGCTTGGATAGACCCAATCGCCCCGCGACTCACTACTCGGAGCTGGAACAGACTCTCCGGTCGATTCCAGGGCAGTTCCAGGAGGCAATGGACGCGAACGATATTCCTCTTGCCATCAGTCATGTTTACACTCTTCTGAGTTCGGTGAGTGTTTTGTCTCCGAGATCTTTGCACCCGGAATGCTAATTAAGCAGACGAACCGCTATGTGAGTGACACGGCCCCCTGGAATCTTAAACCCCAGGATGGCAAGCTTGAGAACGAAATCGCACGCAACTGGGTTATTTTCAACTGCGCCGAAGCGCTGAGGATAGCCGGCATCCTCCTCCAGCCAATTATACCCTCAAAGGCAAGCCGTCTGCTCGACGAGATGCAAGTGCATCCGAAGCGACGGACGATGGATTGGGCCAGATACGGCGCCGACACCGACTACGGCCTAACCAAAGAGGAGCTGATATCCCTAGGGAGGGTGAAGATCTGGGAGACCATCTTCCCACCCGTCCCTGCTGGGGAGCTCACCGACGAGCAGGTTAAGGAGGAGTTTAAGGGGGTTTTCCACAAGGAGGGGGGGAAGCCCCATCTGAGGGCGGTGCATGAGTACATTGCCATGGAGTCTCGGATAGGCGCCAAGGCCGTGGCTGACTTGTTGGAGTCTAGCAAGCCTACCTAGGTAAGAAGGCCGTCAAGCACGCAGCGGCGTTAGTATACGTGTATTTTACAACTTGTATGAATTTGTACCATAGACGATAGCGGGCTAGATGTACGAAGATAGCGGCTACGGCCGATGTATACAATCATTTGTGAGCTATTCTGGGCGCGTATCTAAAGTATACGAATATGGAAGCCACGAAACAATGTACAGCAGGTTGTCAGAATATTGCAATATCAATGCATAGCTCAATCAGGCAACATGGCGATAATAAGTCTTTTTAGAGGCTGCTATTACACAATAGCGTTGTTGCCAACGGACGCTATTTGGAGTGCGGATGAATCATGAAGCTTGGCTTTTTGGTAAGTAGTTAGTACCTACCTACTTTTGCCCCTCCATCAGTCTGAACGTTGATCTACCCACATCTCTCATTGATCCAACAGCACAGTCAAGATGAGACTCAACAGCAAAACAGGTAGGCACTCACAATATGTCAGTTGATTCTCTTGGAATCTCCCGCTCACTCGCCGCAGCAATATCCACCTCCAAGGTGCTGCTGGTCCCCTACGAGGGGCACCACGTCGCCAAGTACCACGGCTGGATGCAAGATCCGGTTCGTCCCTTATCCACAACTTACCCCATACTCGTACGGCGACATCTCACTGACCTCGAAAACAGGAGATCCGCGCCGCCACCGCCTCAGAGCAGCTCACCCTCGAGGAGGAGTACCGCAACCAGGTCGAGTGGCGCAGAGCCCACGACAAGCTCACCTTTATCGTGTGCCAGCCCATCGACCGCTCCCTGGGCGGCATGGGCCATGTGGACTTTATTCGCATGGGCACGCTGGACCGCATGGATCGCATGGTTGGGGATGTCAACTTCTTCCTGCACCCGTATGAGGGCGATGAGGATGAGGACGCGGACAGGGAGGCAGAGGAACAGCGGGGGTGGCTCACGGGCGAGGTGGACATCATGATTGCCGATGAGGACAACCGCCGCTCCGGTATGGGGACAGCGGCGGTTTGCGCACTGCTGGTGTACGTTCAGGTGCAGCTAGGGTTCATCCTGGAGGAGTATGTCATGAACGGGCCGAAGGGTGGGCAGACGGGAGCGGCGCTCAAGAATCTGATGGTCAAAATTCAGGCCGAGAACCAAGGGAGCAGGAGTCTCTTTGAAAAGCTGGGGTTCCAGCAGAAGGGTGGCGTCAACTACTTCGGCGAGGTCAAGATGGTCATGGATTTAGCCGAGCTGCAGAGTCAGCCTTGGTGGGACCAGGCTTTGGGAGACTGGATCCAGATACCATACGGAGGATTGAGAGATGAGCTTAAGTATGCCTAGTTGATATTCGTATATCAACGAGGCAAGAATAGTGGAAAACTAATCTAATTTATAGACAGAAATTACTTTTACATTGCCATGGTTATAAGTCTACTAGGGTTTCAAAAGAATTTAAATTCGGGCGAAACCATCACCACGATAACTTTCTTCCGAAATACAGTTTAGCCAAGAGGCATTATGTTGGGGTTGAAATAGTCGTCACTCACCTAAACTCATGATCCCAGATAGTATAAATCTACCACACTATAATAAATGTTCCTCTAAAACATACACCAGAGGCATAATATATGAAATTACTATCAATGAATGATATATTTCAGTCATGGAGGTTGACCAGTCCATGATACAGGGTAACCCAGACAGCCAATCAGAGGCCCTTACCCAGCTGACTGATCAAGATTTCTCAACTCCATCCACAACCATCACCAAAACCTCCAACCGACGACCACCTTCAACGCCCATCTCGCGCGCCCGTCACAAACGCCAATCCAGAACCATGAACGCCCTAGCACGCTCATTCACCCGCCTCGCGGTGCGGCCAACCGCCGCCAAGCCTACTGCCATGAGGTCCGTCTGCCCCCTCTTCCCAATCCCAATCGCTCCCCAGTTCACCCCAGACTAACTCGCCGCACCAGGACCTTCACAACGCTCTCCCCTCTCCGTCCAACGCTCCGCCCCTCCACCTTCCGCCCGACGCCCACCACTTTCACTCCTTCCACCGCTGGCGCAGACCTCGTCCCCACGTCCGCCATCACGCGCCATCCCGCGCTCATGGACCTAGCCGCCGCGATCCGATGCGGCCCGCGAAACACCATGATCAGGGCGACGCGCCTCGTTCAGAAGCGCCGGCTGGGCTTCCTCGCGCGAAAGCGCAGCAGGACGGGGCGCAAGATCCTGCTGAGAAGGCGGATGAAGGGGCGGAGGGAGATTGCGCAGTAAGGAGGGAGACGGTGCCCTAGGGGAGGATGGCTGTACGATAGGGGAAGAAAAAACGCCGAGGCGTACGAAAATCCCTGTGCGTTGGTATTGGACCAAACCAAAGATTGGACTGGCAGATGTGTACGACTACATATACAAAACAGATGGGGGTTTCAGTTGTTGGATCATTAGATCACGCTTGTTCAAGTGGCAAGATATATAATCCATGTCGATTGTGAGGACGAACATCTTCTCGACATCAACTATTACTATGTCTTCAGATTGGTCCCTTGACGCTGGTCTCACACTCCAATCCATCCACATAGCACACAGTACCTAGGTCGTCGCTGGCTGAACCCAGCCACACCTTGTACCCGCCATCCACTTCCGGCACCACCCAGTCCTGGATTTCAACATCCCACACGCTGACATCCTTCCTCGTCAGGCGAAGCTCTACTGTCTCGCTCTCCCCTGGGGCCAGCTCGGCCGTCTTCTCAAAGTCGCGGAGCTGAATCAGAGGTGTGTCGTAAGGGATGCCTTCCGGGAACTGCAGGTATGCCTGGACCGAAGCTTTGCCAGAGAATTTCCTGGATCCTTCATTGGTAACAGTGACAGAAAGCTTGTAGGCCACATCCCAGAGGGCAGGGTTGCCTCCCTGACCGCCACCTGCGCGGGGGCCTGGCTTCTGGTCCGTGTTGTAGCCATCTGGGTAGGCGTCGTACTCATTAGCCGAGTCGGCGGCGGCGGCCTTCGCTTCCTTCTCAGTGAGCCAAGAGTAGATGTATCGGCCGATGCGGTGGAATCCATCCGGGACCGCTCCCTCACTATACTCAGGGATAGGCTGTGAGTAATCCAGCGTCGGGCCCTTCTTGGGCCTCGCAGGGGGAAGAGTATCGAGCTCCTTGACCTTGGTAATAGTCACATTAGAGTAGGAGAAGGTTGTGTAGCTCAAGCCATGTCCAAACGCGAAACGAGGCCTGATTTTCTGATCGTTGAGATACCGATAGTCAATGTACAGGCCCTCGGAAAAGGTGTCCTGTGCCTGGTTGAGGAACGCACTGTCAATCAGGTCCGTGACGCTCGTAGGCATGTCTTTCTCCTGATAGGTGATGGAATAAGGAAGATGGCCGCATGGAGAAGTGTCTCCAAAGAGCACATTCGTCAGGGACTGACCGGCCTCTTGGCCTGGCAAGTGGGCAAAAAGAACGGATTTGACAGAAGGGAGATCAATCCATTCCTCCAGCACCATTGGACCAACCGTCTGGGCCACAACAATGACATTGCTGTACTTTTCTGCAGCGTCCTTGACAAGCTTATCTCCATTGTGCCAAGCAAAGAGCTTACTGGCGTCACGGTCGCCGTGGTTGCCTTCAACAATGTATTGATTCTCGCCCGCATCAGACGTGATGAAGACGATGGCAACATCATCCTCTGTGGGGTCATCCACCTTGGGAAACTTGTCCTTGTTATAAAACTTCACGTCGCTGGCCCTTTCGTTGATCGCTGTGATAGGGTCGTCGAGGTACATGTAGTCGACTGTTCCCGATCCCCATCCCTGACCGAGGGTTCCTTTGTTGCAGTTACGATCGGCGCAAGCATTCATGCCATCGGGGTTCGTCTGAGCAGCGGTGCCAAATACTTTCAGCGGGCGTGAAGTTGAAAGCGGAAGAAGGTTGTCCTCGTTTTTGAGGAGCGTGATGGCTTCCTGGGCAACTTGGCGAGCGATCACGTCATGGTCAGCCTGGACCGGAACAAATTCGTTGACAATACCCTTTGGAGATGCGGGCCAGGCTGCAGGGTACAGGGCCCCCTCTGCCTTGTTGCTGTTGGTGTCAAAGTTCGTCTTTGGGAAGTCCTGGTCTTGGCCCATCTGATACCAAGTAGCCACAACGCGGGTCGCCATCTCGTTGAGCCGCTCCATGGGAACTGTGCCGTTGAGAGTAGCACGAGTCAGCTCGTACATCCAATAAGAACCCCCAAAGAGGGGAATCTGGACATCGCCAGGCATGTCCATGTCTAATCCCGCCAGAGCAGAGTCAACACCAGACATGTGCCCGAGCCAATCTGTCATGACGAGGCCTTGGAAGCCAAGCTCATCCTTCAGAATTCCATTGATGAGGTAGGGATTATGGCTGCATGCAGAGCCGTTGACCTGGGGGAGTCAGCTAGAGACATGGCGCACTGCTCTTAAAACGCACCGCATTGTAGGCCATCATGACGGCGCCGACGCCAACGTGGACTGCTTCGGCAAATGGCCAGAGGTACAGCTCGTGTAGAGTTCGATCATCTTGCTCACATCCTCGGTTAAAATATGCTATTTTTCCAAATAGAGATGGGGGCCTCACCGATGTTGGAGCTGTACGCCTTCTGGAAAGGGTTATACATGCGGTACATCTCCTGCTCATTGCCAACAAGATGCTTCACGGTTGCAGCAACTCCTTGTTCCTGGACTCCCCGAATGGTTTCCCGAGCCGCAAAGCCCTGAAGAACTGGGTCGGAGCCGAAGCCTTCCCAGTTACGACCACCCTTTGGCTTTCGCCCCAGGGGCCCAACCGAGGGGCCCAGCCAGATGTGAACGCCCTTTCCGCGGAGTTCCTCACCAATGGCCTTTCCTCGCTCGTACATGAGCTTCTTGTCAAACGTAGCGCCAATGGTGATTCCATCCGGGAATGCGGTGACATTGTCGGCCTGGCGCACGCCGCCGGCACCGTCGTTGAGGCAGAGTTGGGGGAAGCCTACTCGGAGCGCAGATCCTGAGTTGCCATTGCAGCGACTTTGTACCATCTTTAGCTGCTTGTCAACCTTAACGATAGAACTTCAACTTACCCTGAAATACTGGTGTTAGCGGGTCCATGATATTGCTGCTAGTGAAAGAATTGGGGGTCTTACCCATGAAAATGCCAGTTCCAGCCGTGATGTTAGTCTTCTCGGCCAAGGTCATACGGTCGACGAGGGCCTTGGCCTTGTCGTAGCTGTCTGCCCAGCTGTCCACCCAGCCGCCATAGGGGGCAGGATAATATGCTGGTACGTAAAAGCCATCGGGGAGGTCGGATGCACTAGTATTTAAAACTGGGCTTGCCGAAACCGCTGCCAGGAAGCCTGACACGGCGTAGGCAAGGCTTGTGACACTTCCTAGGCCCATTTTCTTTTGGCGATGGCAGGTTGACTAGAGAGATATGAGAGGTAATGATGAGGCTGCGGTTTACCTCATTATAATAAGGGCCGCTTTGAGGCCGTGGTGGGAGGTCGAGAGGAGGAAATCGACGGTAGGTCATCCACAAAGGCTGTAGTCCCCTTTTTATTAACAAATAATAATGGTCACTTGAGCGCAAGATCCGGTTCAGCACCTAGTAAGTGACGGAGACGGGAATTAACCTTGCAGCTGGGCCCTTGTAAATACGACATTGTGGTGTATGCAAGACATGGGGAACCGCCGACCACCAATGACGACGGATATGATCCAACTCGTGTTGCTTCTGTGCAATATCCGTCAGTGACAGCGCCTGCTGTGAACATCACCTGGACGTTCGACGGCACGGAAAGAGGACGGTGGGACTAAAGCCAAGCTGGATCTCTGAGACGAGGCTGGTCGGCTTCGGTATGTCGATAAAACAACAGCCGAGATGACTTGTCGATCAGAGTAATTCTTGGAGTTCACCCTTGTCAAGTGCGGGGCAATACAAGATGATGATGGATGCCTGCCCAAAGAGATGCATTGTACGCAGTAGGATCGCAGATTGCCGGGCCTTCCCCGCTTGGATTCGGCCAGGATCGTGTACTCGTAGAGGTTGCCCAACTGGCACTTATGGTCCATGCAGTGATAGTCGACCCAAAAGCCACATGCCTCGGCATTGTATTACCGTCTTGCTACCCTAGCTCTGGGGCTCTTGTCGCGAACGTCTTCGCGAGCCTGTAAGTAAGTGTCTTAAAAACCGACCAGTTTCTAATGGGCTGAGAATCGCGTGGACGAGGCACCGCGCGTGCTCCGCAACGAGGTCGCATGGGGCTTGGCTGATTCAACGAAGCATGGTTACGTCGGTGCCTCTGTGGCCCAGTAAGGCCGCACTTGTGACCTAGTTGCATCCAAAGATGGAGGGGCGGCAAGATTGGGACCAGGCGGGAAGGGGTAAGAAGCCAAATCGAGATGAGGAACACGAATTCGTCGCCGTTTCTAGTTCGGGAGGATGCATATTATCCGATTGCCGCTCTGGGGTGGAGGGGGCCAGGGTAAGGGTTTCAAAGATCTCCTCGGGGCCTCGAGTACAGACTCGAGTACTCAGGCGTTGGAGACAAAATGGCACTGTATTTCGCGTTGGGACAAGGGGGGGCTGATGCGAACATGTGAAGGGTGTGAAGAGGTCACGAGATGCGAAGGTAGAGAGGGAGGGGGTGAGTCGCTGTGAGTGGCAGGAATCGAGTGTTGGGGGGAGCTGGCAGATCGCACCTGCCCGCCCAAAGAAAAGAAAGCACACCACCACCTCTAAAATTCATCTCTCTCCCATTTTGCGCCCTCAAATCCCGGAGTATCAACGACGCGATACTAAACTACTGGACGGCGATTCTGCATTGATGCATGCATGAGCCGCCTCACTTTATGCCTAGGCCCAGACCTGCCAAAGAACGGCGCTGTTTGTCCGTGTAGGCCAACTCGAAGCCAAACGCCTTTAGTATTATTACCTGTCAGGTAAGGAGGTAGTTATCAAAATCAACTTCAGGTACCTTAAACGCAGTGCTCTCAAGTCTGTGTTCACCGTTATCCGTCTTTGCGTCTAACCGGCCTGCCACGTACTTTGGACATGTTGAAACGCAAATTGTCATCATCGTACACAGTGAACTGTAGAATCAATCCGTCCTCTCAGTGCAAACCTTCCGTAACCATCCCCTGTGCGTTGGGGACGCCAACGAGAATCACACCACGAGGTACCCTTACGTCTCTGACCTTCATGCATCCAAAGACGTTGACCTCCTTGATGCTTGGACAGGCTCGGAAGATGCACCCCAGCACATAGTCTGTCACCTCCTCGCAGAAGCTGATTTCTAGGTGTCTCAGCTCAGGATAATGCGCTTGATCGCTAAAAACCTCCTCGAATGCCTCACGGGAAATATTTCTGCACGCGTGTACGTTCAGATTCCGGAGCCCCGAGCCCGAGTGAGCCATGAGTGCTTTGAAGCCCTCACTGCAAAGCCCAACCTTCTGAGCGTTGTCACGTGGAGCAGTAGCACTCACGTAACGGCACTTTTGGAGGTCCAGAACGTGTAGCGGTGGGTTCTCCCAGTTTGTGAAGAACTTGACAAACCCAGCGTCTGTCATATGCTCGCTGTCGGTGATACGCAGCTTTGTAAGAGAACGGCAATGGCTATGAATAGTCTCAAGGACACTGTCGTCTGCCTGCGGGACGATCTTGAGGGATAGCGTCTTCAAGTTGGCCCCAATAGAGGAGATAGCATGATTGATAGCGGAGGGTGAGATGCTGTGTTGAGTTTGAAGACCAAGATGCTCGAGCGAAGAGATTTCAGCAAGGCCTTTCACGCCGTCATCGCTAAGCTTCTGGTTGTTCTCAATCTTCAACCGGGTGAGGTTTGGACAATGCGTCTTTATCATACCCACTGTCTCGTCTCCAAAATGCCTATCGGTATAGTAGACTTGTAAGCCTTTGAGATCCGCACCTTTGGAAGCGATGAAGTCGTGCCACTTCTCCTCGCTGAGGAGATTCGCACCGTGGAGGTAAAAGCTGTCGAACTTCGTGTCACGAGAGAGTAGGTAGTCCATCACCTCGTCCTTAAACTGTACCGCGCATCGGGCCTTGAATTTGCGCAGGTTCGGCGCCACCTGGAAGATGCTGATTAGATCTTGTTCTCCGAGCTTGGCGCCGTCGTAAATGTGCACCATCTCGGTCGTGGGCTGGACGAATAGTGGCAGGGTATCTGGCTTCAGCAGGCGGCGCTTGGAAAAGATCCGTGCAATCTTGTCAATGAGGTGCTCAGGTAGGTCCCCTAAGCTCTCGGCCATGTCGACGTTTTTGGCCAATGTTTGTACACAAAGCGTAGCAAGGCTCTTGGTCCCAACATCACCATCGAGGATTCGACTTTGCACGGTGCGGCGCGACCCAACGCCTCCCATTTGCCGTCTCGGTGCCTTTTTCTTAGGTTGTCCTTGCTGCTTTTTGGCAACCTCTCGGCCACAAGGGGCGCAGAGCAGGCCTCCGTCGGGGCCTGCGACGGAATATGGGGTGACGGTAAACCGCTTATTGCAGATAGCGCAGTTCTCCATCTGCCCAGGTAGTGGCGCATGTCTCTCCTCGAAGATGGCGCGGGCAAGCGCATCATCATCGTCCGAGTCGGCGGCATCTCTCTTGCGCTTCTTGAAAGACTTAGACCCCTTAATTTTCTCAAGGGTTTTCTGTTTCTCCTTCTCCCTCCTATCGGAAACTTCGCTCTGCTCCTCACGGATGGACTGTCGTTGAGAGCTGCGCGAAGTGATGGGGGCTGTGTTCGTTTCTTCAGGCGTATCTGAGCCGCTTTCTATTGTCTGGGATGCAGCAGCCGCCTGTCGCCGCTGGTCGGCCTCATCACGGATCTGCCTGGCTGATATGTTGTGGGACTGTATTCAATGAGCAAGCTGAGCGTATCGAAAAAGGGCAAAACAACCTGGCGCTTACGGCAAGAAAATCTGTTAATGCGGATTGGCTGATTGCGAGGTTTAGAATGCTGGCTTCTTTGCGGCTTAGAGTGTCACTCACGGTCCTGTGATATTGCGTCGGTTCTGGTTACTGTTGGTGCCATTTGTATCATTGCTCCCATTCTCGGTATTGACGCTATTAGCATTGCTGGTACCGTTGGTCTGGTTTTGTCGTGGCCTCCTGGGTGCCCTGGGTCATGTCAGTCACTTTCATGTGTTCTGCTCTGGGGTAAACGGACATGATGTTGAATGGGGTACTGGAGAGTCGGGTATGAATTTGGATGAATGAACGTTCACAATCGGCGAAACTGGTAAAGACGCCCGGACAAGAGTGACGATGCACAAAGGGTTGTACTCGGCAGAAGAGGTAAGACAATTGTGAAATCTCAGGCGATAAGAGACTCAGGCGTGAATTGCTTTCAGCTTTTCTGTCAGCACCCAGCTTCCCGCTCCCTTACTCGGTGGCAACCGGTACCTAGCGTGGACTGGTGCACCTTCACAGTGTCGCGCGTTTTATCCACGACGTCATGTGATTCACTTAGAATCCCTGGTAAAATTTGAACACTGTTTGCACTGTCTAGATGCACTAATAACGGTGTAATTTGTGACTGCATTCGTGTCATTGCACAGTGCGAAGCGTATTTCTCGTCTTACCAGAACCTCTTTAGCCCCCTGTCTAGCGCACGTGCTTTCGCGTATCTGGGCGCTGTGTTGGGGGACATGTGTCACTCGATCCCAAGGCAAGCACTGTGAATTGGCGCCTGCCGTCCCTGACTCCCTGGCGCCTTCCTAACAACCAGGCTCGCGGCAAAAAGGGAAACCAGGTGGCAACTCCGAACTTTCTCAGTTTTGGGCGGTAGCGTGAATCCCATCCCTTAAAACTCTTTCAACATCTGGATTTCCATCCCCTTGGATGCCCTCCCCCTTCTAAGTACTCGTCCTCCCGGTCCAGCCGTTAGACCGCCCGTCACAAGGCTCACCACTATTCTGATACATCTTGCGTCACGCTGTCCGCCTTCACTTCTTGTCTGTCATCTCAGCCCAATAGAAAGGGGTTGTCCGCATCGGGAGTCGAGGCGAGGCGGTTCACTGTGTGGTTTATTGGGCCTACTTTGTCCGTCTTTCAACTTGGCGCTCACCGGGCGTGGGCCTAGCCATCTGAGCCAGGTTGTACGAGTACTACGGCGAAGACCTTGATCAGTCAGCACAATGCCTCGAGGTCGCCCATCTCTTCACTCCAATGCCACTCCAGCATCTGCAAGGACCGGTATGATCCCCCAACTCAACTTTTACCTATGTTTATGGCTAATATTTGCCACTCAGATTCAGTTGAGGTCCCGTCAAGTGGCACTGGGCGCCTCACGCGGTCTAGTTCCTCCAAAGATATAGCTGGCACATCTGTAGCTAGCGCACCTGTTATCCAAAACGAGATGGAACTTCCTGTTGCACGTCTCCGAGGTAGGCCTCGGAAGTCTCTTCAATCAGGCAGCGCCCCTTCGCCTGCTGCCAGCCTCGGTCCCGCTCCGTTGAGAAGAGGACCGGGCAGACCTCGCAAATTTGCGCCTGCTGGCAGCGAATCCGTCTCATCAGTTCATACACCTCTCGATGCAACTTCAGGGAGCGAGTATTCTACTCCGGCCACGAGCAATTTCCCCACCCCGGTCGCCACGGACCTTCCTGGATCATCAAAACTTCCCAAGACCAATACTTTGGAAGTGCAACTTCCTGCGCGGGGTTTGGGAAGGGAACGGGCCCTTCGTGGCAGCAAGTACTCGATGAACTCATCTGCTGGGACAAAGGATGTGATTGGGGACAGTGAGGAAGATGACGACTTTTCGGACTTTTCCCCCGATGCAGCAGTTGCCCGTCGGCTCCAGCGAGAAGAAAATAACAAGGCCGCCGCTCCTTTGTTTCAGCAGGAAAGCCATATGTCCAGCTCAAGATCGTCCTCCTCGGTAGCAACAGGTCCTCGCAAACGGGGAAGAGCTTCGACTACCTCTGTAGCGAAAGTCGGCCGACCTTCCAAGATGCCCAAATCCATCCCTGATTCAGAGGAAGATGTGGATATGGACCAGGAATATGCTCGCAAACTCCAAGTTGAGGAGTACACCCGCTATGACGAGGCAAAAGAAGTAGAAGACGAGAAAGCCTTTGTTGCCGCCTCGTCAGATTCAGATGACTTGGATGAAGATTTTGAGCCATACAAACCCACACGAGCGAGGACTCAATCACGCCAGACTGCAAATTTGAGGGCACTCCCGGATGACTACCATTCCGATGGATCCATCGAAGAAATCGAGCGACCCGAACTAGGTACGGGAGGATCAGACATCTCCTCCATCTCGTCTGTCTCCGCCGGCCTCAACTCGGCCGCTACTAGTGATAGTGACACGAGTGCTCTTGCTGCTGGCGTTGTTGAGAGACTTGCGGAGCGACGCCGCGCTTACCGGCGACCTGGAAGCACCCGGCGTGTTAGAAAAGAAAGAGACCGTCTAGAGCTCCACCATCCGGAAATTAAGACGATGTGGGATGATCTGGAGAAGATGCCAGTTCTCAAAGCGGGGAGGGCAGATCAGCCTCCAACAATTTCACGTCAACTGAAGCCATTCCAGCTCGAGGGTCTTGCTTGGATGAAAGCCATGGAGCAGACAGAATGGAAGGGCGGGCTCCTCGGAGATGAGATGGGCCTAGGCAAGACGATTCAAGCAGTCTCACTCATTATGTCTGACTACCCGGCCAAACAACCATCTTTGGTCTTGGTTCCCCCAGTGGCCCTCATGCAGTGGCAGTCCGAGATCAAGTCTTACACCGACGGCACGCTCAACACATTTGTGTATCACGGCACTAACCAGAAAGCTAAGTCAATGACTATCAAAGATCTCAAGAAGTACGATGTCATCATGATGTCCTACAACAGCCTTGAATCTATGTACCGGAAACAGGAGAAGGGGTTCAAGCGCAAGGATGCCATTCACAAGGAGCAGAGTGTCATCCACTCTATCCAATTTCATCGAGTCATCCTTGACGAAGCGCACAGTATCAAAACCAGAAGCACCATGACTGCCAAAGCCTGTTTTGCCCTGCAGACAGACTACCGCTGGTGTCTAACTGGCACTCCTTTACAGAATCGTATTGGAGAGTTTTTCTCTTTGATTCGATTCCTCAATGTCCGCCCCTTTGCATCCTACCTCTGCAAACAGTGCCCCTGCTCGACGTTGGAGTGGACCATGGACGAGGACAAGCGCTGTTCTCAATGTAACCATGCCGGAATGCAGCACGTCTCCGTCTTCAACCAGGAGCTTCTGAACCCTATCCAGAAGTATGGCAACCTTGGACCTGGCCGTGAGGCGTTCAAAAAGTTGCGGATGATGACAGATCGTATTATGCTGCGTCGCTTGAAAAAGGATCACACCAACTCCATGGAACTTCCTGTCAAGGAAGTTTACGTCGACCGACAGTTTTTCGGTGAAGAGGAGAACGATTTTGCCAACAGCATCATGACCAGTGGACAGCGCAAGTTCGACACATATGTCGCTCAGGGTGTCCTCCTGAACAACTACGCAAACATTTTTGGCCTGATCATGCAGATGAGACAAGTGGCGGATCATCCGGACCTGATTCTGAAGAAGAACGCCGAAGGTGGTCAGAACGTTCTGGTCTGCTGCATTTGTGATGAGCCTGCCGAGGACACGGTCCGAAGCCGTTGCAAGCATGAGTTCTGTCGGACTTGTGTCGCTAGCTACGTCAGGTCTACAGACACCCCAGACTGCCCTCGGTGTCATATTCCGCTGTCCATAGACCTTGAACAGCCTGAGATTGAGCAAGACGAGAGCCGAGTCAAGAAGTCGTCCATCATCAACCGGATCAAAATGGAGAACTGGACGTCATCTTCGAAGATTGAGCTTTTGGTCCATGAGCTGCACAAGCTTCGCTCGGATAATGCGACGCACAAGTCCATCATTTTCTCCCAATTCACCACAATGCTGCAGCTCATCGAGTGGCGCCTTCGACGTGCTGGCATCACGACGGTGATGTTAGACGGTAGCATGACACCCGCGCAACGACAGGCCTCGATCGAGCACTTCATGAACAACGTGGACGTCGAGTGCTTTCTCGTGTCACTCAAGGCCGGCGGCGTTGCCCTTAACCTCACTGAAGCGTCTCGAGTGTTCATCGTAGATCCGTAAGTCCCCCCTTCAGTATCTGAATTCAGAGATGCTAATAATATTCCATAGATGGTGGAATCCTGCGGCTGAATGGCAGTCAGCCGACCGTTGCCATCGAATCGGCCAGACCCGGCCCTGTACTATTACCAGACTTTGCATTGAAGACTCGGTGGAGAGTCGAATGGTACTGATTCAAGAAAAAAAGACGAGCATGATTCACTCGACTGTCAATGCGGACGACAAAGCAATGGAGTCTTTGAGCCCCGCGGATATGCAGTTTCTCTTCCGCGGAACCTGATGCGGATGCACCATGCCGACGCACTTATTATCTGTTATTCTCGATTCTGTTTCCTTGGTCAGCGATACCTGGTACTTATTACGGCGTTCACGAGAGATTTTCCTTACGACGGATTGTGGCCTTGCGGTTTTACGAGGGCGAGGTGTTAAGAGGGATGGGATTTAGCCGGGGAGAATTCATCGCTTTGCTAAGACTTTCGGCGTGTATAGGCGCACGACGGTAGAAAATACGCATAATTAGGCTTCTTCAGCCTCGCTAGTGAGGCACACTACTCGGTCGTTTCACGGAAATGTGATCTATTCAAATATGGCGGCTAACCGTCTCTATATCTAGATCTACTTGCCTACACTATCGTTGCCATGTCTAGGCTCCTTCTTACCCTCTCCATTTTTGTGGTGACGCTTATAGTCCGTGTCCAGGACAGCTACGCTCAGCTCCGGGAGGTCAAACTTGAAGGACCCGCCCTTTCCGGCCTTGAGGATGGTGGTGGTGCTCTCGACAATGTTGACGCCTGTGTGGGGGTCGTTGTACGCAAAGGGATCACCAGCGCTGTTGGTCAGCACAGTCAGGGCGGCCTTGGTCCCCTTCTTCACGCCGTCAAATCTCAGGGAGACGGGCACGTCGGCGTGGTCCGTCGTGTTGTACACGGCGGCCTTCCAGATACGCGACCCCGTCTCCTCGTTGGCGCCCGCGACGTAGAAGACTGGGTCGAAGTTGGCCGAGGCGGGCAGCGTGTGCGTCATGGGGTGCGCGGCGAAGAGCTCCCAGATGTACCACGAGGTGGAGCGGGTGGTCAGGCGGTGGTCGGCCGCGAACTGCAGGATGGTGACGGCCCACTGCCAGCGGTCCATGGAGCGCAGCACGGGCGCGTAGAAGGTGGCGGGGATGCGGTCGGCGTTGCGCTCGTAGCCGATGAGAGACACGGCCTCGCCGACGGTGCCGATCCACCAAGGGAAGGGCATGAGGTCGCCGTCCCAGCCGCTGCCGCCGTTGGGATGCGTGGCCGCGACTTCACCCACAATGTGGCCGATGTCGTTGTCGAATTTGTCGAATTCGTCGACCAGGGCGTTGGGCTCGCGGTAGGGGTGGTAGTCGCCGATGCCCGGGGCGGGGATATCATCGTAGCCGTCGTGCGTGGCACCCGACGAGATGACGGTGATATCCGGGTACGCCGCCGTGATGGCCTCAAGGAAACGCGGGAAGCGATACTCCCGGTACGAGTCCCAGCCTGCGGGGGCGCCCGCCAGCCAGTCCTCGTTGCCGACCTCGACGTAGCGAAGGATGAAGGGCTCTGGGTGGCCCAGCTCGGCGCGGCGGGATCCCCATTTGGAGTCAACGGGCCCGCGGATGAACTCGATCTCGGCCAGAGCGTCGTCGATGACAGGCTGGAAGTCTTCAGGGGGTGTGACGTCGCCGTTTAGGGCAAGGCCAGCCCAGACGCCGACGACTGTTAGAGTCCGAAGTCAGCTAGAGGGTAAAAAAAGGGGGGGAGAAGGGGGAGATGAAAAAGAAAGATGGCCTACCAATCTCCAAGTTCATGTCTTCTGCCCACTCAAGGTACTCCATGATTCCCAGGCCGTGCGTCTGCTGGTAGTTCCAGACTCCCTGGAAGCCCGGGCGGTCCTTCAAGGGACCAAGGGTATCCTTCCAGTCCCAGTAGGTCTTGTTGGTCTGGCCCTCGAGCATGTTGCCGCCGGGGAAGCGGAGCATGGACTTTGAATTGGTAAGTATATCCAAGTTCCCGTTCCAAGTTTATGCCGTAAAAGAAGGTGCTTGCTCACCGGGTGCAGCTCCTCAAGGGCCTCGGCAATGTCGACACGGAGGCCGTTCTTGCGGTTCTTGTACGTGGGTGGGAAGAGGCTGATGAGGTTAAAGTCGAGAGAGTCCTCAGAAAGGCCCTAAAGAGGTGTTAGAGAGAGAAAACAGAACAGACCTGTAGAGGTCTAAAGAATACAGAAGACCTACCGCCGGATCAAAGGTTAGAGCAAAGGTATTGTTGCTGCTGGGCGCGTCGACGGTGGGCTCCAGCTCGAACGTGTGCTCGACCCACTCGCCCTCCTGGGCCCTGCTCTCGACATCGACACTGCCAAAGACGCTGTCGTCGATATCGCTGCGCAGCTCGGCGGTGAAGACGCCCTCGTAGCCGCCCCAGACCCAGAAGCTGCCCGTGTACGTCTGGCGGGCGACGTGCATACCCCAGTAGCCGTCGTTGCGGAGGCCCACGCGGGGATCGCCGGTGCTGCTATTCGAGGGACCAGGACTGACGGTGACGGACACGGGTAGCGCGCCGGATAGAGGCGTGTCGAGGCGGTTCAGGGCTAGGTTGGCGCCGTTGACCGAGTGCCACCCGGACAGCGAGACAGGGTAATCATCGCTGTACTGGAAGGCACGGTTACGGATGAGCTCGGCGTAGATGCCGCCGTCACCCGAATTGTTGATGTCCTCGTGGAGGAAGCCGTACTGGTGGCCGCTGGTGGCATTGCCCCCAGATGACTTGACGGTGATGTCGACGGCGAGGGCTGCAGGGAGGAGAGAAACGGCCAAGGAGGCTAGGGAGGCCAGGGGGAGGGACTTCATCTTGAAGGGACTGTGCGTGGCTTCTCTAGCTGTTAAGAGAAAGGCCCTTTCTTTCACAGAAGAGGCAACATATAGGCTCGACCAGTGGGATATATTTATACCCATGTGTACGGGCATCTAGTCACGACGACCACCCACGACACTTGCGCCCCATTCACGCCATGACCGCTGCGGAGCCCCAAGATGGGTAATAAGCTCAAGCTTATTATCCAGCAGTCAGGGATCACGGATAGCAGCAAGACTAGCAGCATGGAGGACTCGGGGTGTTGCGTGCCGAATCCCCTCATTGGTGGCATAGGCCATTGCGCTGCCGATCTGGGGACTGGGCGCGGGGCCTGCAGATGGAGAAGCACCTCGTGGGGGCAAGCTCCGATTCGTGCGGGTGTGAGGAGGCCATTGACCCATGGACTGGTAATATGTTTATTTGGCACTGGTAACGAATGCTCGGTTCAAGGTCGCTCAGTGAGTTGCGTGGGTTGGTGGTGGTGGCGGAGAGCATGAGAGGTAAACGAAACGGTACAGGGTGCCGCCCATTTGGGAGACGGTGAACCACAAGTCTTCGCTAAACAAACATTACAAACATCTGCCGCCGGATAAACCAGCGGGGATGGGCCTGGCTGGCGCCCTGCAAGCAGAGGCTGAGAACAATGCAACCCCAACAAACCCTATTCGAGCGCCTGGATCATGTCTGTCCGGGTAAAGTGATGTTGTGGGGGTAGCCTGCGTGCCAGGTGCCTCGTAACTGCATGGATATCTGCCGGGGACTCACAGTAGTAGTGGATGTCTATGCAAAACTGCAGGGACGCAAGTATTGAGCAAACAAACTGGTATTGCAAGTCATCTGCTCTGTTCTATCAAGTCTTCTGGTCTATATATCGTATTACCCGAACCTCGCCGTCTCTAGTCCGACTCGCTCTCAGAATACGTAAAGTAACAGAAATTCAGCATTCAAAGCTCGATGAGGGCCTTGGCTCCAGGCTCGCTGCAGACGTAGATGACGTCGTGCGAGTTGGAGAAGCCATTGAACTGCGTTGCCGAGCACTTGGTGTAGGCGCCCATGTCCTCGAAGTAGAGCCAGTCGCCAACATCAAGGATGGGGTCGAAGCGGACGCTCTCGGCGATACGGTCGATGCCGTCGCAAGTGGGGCCCCAAATCGAGTATTCGACACCCTCCCCAGTGGGAACAGGCTTGGCCACGGGTGTGTTGTACAGCGTCTGGCCGCCAGCCCGCAGGATCTTGGGCACGGGGTTCTGGTGGTCGAACATGATGCTCGAAAAGTTGCCGTAGACGCCATCGTTGACGTACACCATGTAGCCCTTGCCGTCCATGGTTGGGTCCTCGACGGTGCGGCGCGCAATCACGTTGCAGGCAATGGTGAAGGCCGACGACACGTAGTAGCGGCCGGGCTCGGCGATGATGTCGACGCTGCAGCCGGGGGGGAAGAACTCGTTGAGAGCGCCGTCGAGAACGGCCGCCATTTCCTCAAACGAGTCGCCGCAGAAGCCGCCGCCCACATCGAGGGTGCGCATGTTGAAGCCGCGCTCGCGAGCCTGCTGGAACACAGTGTGGGCATCGCGCACAGCCTTGAAGAAGGCCGCGGGGTCGGAGGCGCCCGAGCCAACGTGGAAGCTGACGCCAACAACGTTGAGGCCGAGGTCCCTTGCCAGGGTCAGGAGGCTCTCGGTAGTATCCATGGCAGCACCAAACTTCATGCTGAGACGGCACAGACTGGAGGTGTCGTCCGTGGTGATACGCAGAAAGAGCTCGGCGCCAGGGAAGAGCTTGGCGATCTTGTAGAGCTCGTCGGCGTTGTCAAAGGTCATCTGCTTGACGCCCATGTTCTTCACATAGCGCACGTACGAGTTGGTCTTGCACGGCTGGGCGTAGATGATGCGGTCGGGGCTAGTTCCCATGGACAGGACTTGCTCAATCTCCGTCTTGGAGGCGCAGTCGAAGCCCGTGCCAAGCGCAGATAGGAGCTTGAGCACCTGGGGATCAGGGTTGCACTTGACCGCTGGAAATTGGTCAGCAAATATTCACATAGACTCATGTCTGAATAGAACTCACCATAGAATGGCTTGATGCGAGGAAGGTTCTTCTTCCAGCGGAGATGCTGGCGGTAGACGTCGCCGAGATCGGCTACGTAGAAGGTGTCCTCGTCGCCAGCGTCGCACATTTCATGGTCGATGGATTCCACACGGTGGTGGAGGGCATCGCCAATCAACTGCTTGGGATCGACAGCGGCATGATTGGTAGTGTTCTTGTGAAGCATGGGCTCCGTGAAGCACGGGCTCTTCATGAACACATGATTGTGGGTCTGGACATGGCAGTCGAGAGCAGCAGTTGCCATTACCATATCCCAGGTATTGACGGGGCGTTCGCTGGGAGATGGGTGGTGTTTCGTGTCAAGAGACGTCGGGTGGTGTGCCGTGGCAAGCAAGCAGATCACACGCACACAGGGTGGTGGTGAGATCAGTTATAAGTGGTAGAGAAGCTCAACGGAACGGTCAAGCGGGTTTAGGGTGGTCGAAAGCGGTAGCAGACTGTTCCCTCAATGGACTGGCGAGGCCTCCACGACTCTCCCTCGGTTAGAGGAAGAACCACAGGGATCCTCCTATGCGGCAGCTGACGGTTATGGGAGGATGGCGGGGACTGGTGAGGGGTTCGACGGCCTGAGCCGGGCGAGAAAAACAGCAGTTCGAGGAGCTTAGACGAGCTCAGCAGGGGCGACTCCGGGAGGAGGGATGGCGTTGATAATGTGGCTGGTCTTGCGCAGGCTGAAATCTCGGTCACTGACGAAGGTCACGGCCTGGGAAGCCGTAGTGTGGGCGGTGCCTTTGAGGACGACCAAAGGCTGTCGATTGGGGTTCTGAAGGAGCTCTGAAAAGGGGTTGAGTTAGCCAACACTGGTTGGGGCGACGTGAGGAGCAGAGGCCTCCTAGGTAGCGCCGGGGGACAAGGTAGTCTCGTCTGCCCGTGCCGCTGAGCTATTTCCCACTCACCTGGTCTAGGATGCCAGAGCAGATGACGTGCTGGGGTTGAGCACGGGGTGGTGGATCAGCGTGGTAGCTGAGGGGGTCGGATTGCGGTTCACTCGGAGCGAGCTGGTGTTGTTGTTGCTGTTGTTGACGAGAAGTCGTAGCGCAACAGGTAGGTGTTGTTGTGTGATGGAGACCAAAGTTGGAGGGGGAGCTACTTTTGATTTTATCTATCCCGCCAAAGGTGTAGATGGTGCAGTGGCGCTGAGGCGGCTCCCTATTGGTCCATTGCTGACAGACATTAGGCGACGGGCCCCAGCGGCGGCGGGATCAGCCACTAAAGTTCCCCACACGGCCACACAAAATTTTGCCATTGCAAATTCTCCTCTCCACCGAGTCCACTCCAGAGTCCCAAGTTCCCGAGTCCCAGGGCGCGTCCGCCCCCCTGAGCACCAGCAAACCAGCACAACCTCCAAGCCTCCAAGCCTCCAAGCTACATAGCTTGCTGATGACAGCCTCCTACTACTATGTACTATACTCCTACAAATATGTATTGAGTCACCCTGCCATTTACCCTGGCACCGTAACCGGGCAACCTGCCAGCCACCGGGAAGAACAGGTCAGCGTCAGGTCAGCCGGGGCCTACGAAGAATAGCATCTACAAGTACGCATTACTCCGTACGGATACTCGAGTCCTGGGCGTGCTCAGCCTCTCCCGTTGCTCCATCCGTGTGTCCACCCACAACAGCGGCCCGGCTGACTGGCTGTGAGGACTGAAAAGAACTCATCGGACAGCCAGACCGCAAGTCTGTTCATCTGGTCTGTGATTCCTCCTGCATACACGCGGGCGCCCAGACGCTCCAATCGGCCAGACTCCGCTGTGTTTCTTGTTCCTGACGGCCTCCCGCCTCCTCCCGGGGGGGCCACACTCTGGCGCGCCAGCTCACGGGTCGCCTGCAGCGTAATATACCTATGGTATGGGTAGTGATACTACTTACCTGCACAGCCCGTCGGCACTTCTGTTGGATAACTTGGATTCGCCCGCTGCCTTTAGCATGTATTGTTTAGATGGGCTTTCCGAGGGGCTCGATCACGTCACCACTTTATTCGCTGCGAGCACTCGCTGATGGCTGCCATGCAGTGACGGACTGACGGTTGATCCCGCTGGTCTCGACTCAATGCCGATTTCCGTCCCTCCCCTTGGGAGTGTCTCGCAGGTTTGGCAAATGCTACTCGAGACACACATCGACAACTGGAGTTGTTATTATTATTTTTTTTTTTTGAACGGGAACACGAGTTGCCGAGCCTGCACTGCTCATCCATGTCCAAGCAGCCTCGGTTAGTAACTTAATACGCAAATACCTAGTAAATCCATATTAGTACGCGCCCGGTGTTGCAGACTGGCACGCTTGTGGAAGTGGTGGTCATCCAATCCGAGCCCCATACATTTGTGGCTACAGTGACGTATGCGGGGCAATTTTTTCTTCTCCCTGGAGTCTTCTTGGCCAGCCACCCAAACGGTTGGTCTCATATGCACCACGATTCACTCCCACAGGTCCCGCGCAATCGATCATTTTCGCGTCGCTGTCTCAGCCTCCATGTCTCACATGAGCCCCACAGTCAACTCCAACCGAGTGCAAGTTGCCATGCATGTCCTCTGCTCTTTAGTCCGGTAATCCAACGCTCAAGGAAGTTCCGGCTCTGAGAGAGCGAGCGCCACGTCGGCATGCCTGATACCTCGTCTCCTTTCTCTGCCCCCGTCCCATCCCCGCCCGCTTGGTGCCTGACAGCTCCGCAGCCAGACGCGAAAGGTTAGGGGACAGAGTTGGGAGATGTGGCGGGCAGCTTGGTGGTCTGTTTTTCTCTTGCGTTTCGCTGTGGTCTTCATGCCATGGTAGTAAAAGGGGCAAGAAGACGTATCGTATCTGAACGCGTTGATGCACGGAAACATGCACCTCATCTGGATCGCCCGCCGCCCGTTCCGTACCTGTTTTCTTGTGAGTAGAGTCTCCGCCATCTATCCGCCATCTATATACAGCCGTATTATCATATAGTACAAACCATCCCTCGTGTAATAATGCCCTTGTCCTTCTATTGTACAGCAGTCAGTAGCTCTATTCGGCCTTGACATTCATATCCCGGATCGTCCACTTGTCATCCACCCACGCCTGCTTCTCTCCCAAGAATGCCGTGCGCTCCTCACCCTTCTCCATCGCCTCAACCAGGTACTTCTGCGCCGCCTCCTTGACTTGCGCCTTGGTCACATCCAGTAGCTGTTCCCTCTTCTTCTGCTTCATCTCTTCCGTGATGCCTGACAGGAACTTGCCCATGCCCTCCTGGTTGACCGCCTTGGGCGCATCCACGCTCTGGAATACGGAAATCTTGGCCTCCTCGAGGTCTCGGTCAGTCCACTCTCGATCCGTCGCCCAGCGTCCAGCGTTGCGCATGATGCCCAATGTGTTCTGCGGGTTGGGGTCGCGGTACGAGTAGAATCCAAACAGACCATCTAGGGCACGCGAGTAGGCACCGCCTCCGTACGCTCCACCCTTCTCGCGGATCTCGTGGTGCAGGTGCTTGTGCGTCAGAAGCTGGGACAGGATCTGTAGCGGCGCCCCCTCCGGAGAGGTATAAGATGTCGTCGCCACAGACAGGCCGCCATAGTAGACTTGGTACGGCAGGGGAAAGAACGTCTTGCTGTCCTTCGGCAGTGGCTGTGGCGCAAGGCTCTTTGGTGCCGCGACGCCCTGTGGAAGCCCGCCCATGAACTGCTGCAGAGATGCAGCGTTATCTTGTGCGCTCTCAGATCCGCACGTGATGGCGGTACGCATGTTACCGCCCGCCAAGGCGAAGCTCTGAATTTTCTTCAGCTTCCCAATCACATCCTCCAGAGCATCTGACTCTGGTCGGCTGGCCAGCGACGTGATAAGCTTCACCTGTGACAGCCCACCCACCTGCTGTCGTAGCCACGCACTCCGCGTCAGACCAGATTCAGCGTAGCCCATGGCAAAACGGTGTCCAGACGACGCAATGTCGTTGACGATACCGTCAGAAGAGGCCTGCAGCAGTTGGCGAATCCGGAGAGCAGCCTCCGGGCTGTCAAAGTTGGTCTCCAGTACTAGCTTCCTCAACAGGTCGTACATGGCCGGAACATTGCGATCCAGGGCCATGCCGGTGAAAATGATACCCTCGCTCGACTGCTGGAAGTCAGTTGGTGAAGGGGTCGAATGGTATCCTACCGAGACCCCGCCTGTCTTCAGCTTGATGAGGTCCTCCAGCTGCTCCATAGTCATGTCCTTTGTCCCGAGGCGCATAATACTGTCAGTGAAGACGGGAATCAGCTCCCTGAGATCATCGGGAAGACCCTCCAGTGTGTTGATGGCCCGGAAGTAGGTGAGCCCATTGGTCGGCGCCTCGTGCCACTGCACAGGGACCCCACCGACCTTCTCGTCACGGATGACTACCGGTTCCTTGGATCTCGGAATATCCTTGACGTAGACTGTGGGAAGGCAGCTAAGGTCTTCGGTGTTCGTCTTGTTCTGCTCCACTAGCAGATCTTGCTCCTGCTTCTCAAAAATTTCTCGGGCCTTGCCCTCGCCGCCAGCCTTTTCCGTTGCCTCCTTGATCATAGTCGACAAGCGTTGCTGTTCCTCGGCGACGAGTTCTTCACCATACGTAGTAGAAGGAGCCATGGTAAACGTCAAGGTATTGTCGTTCAAGAGATACTTATCAATGAGGCCCTCCAAGTAGTTGCCTTCGGCTAGCTTCTCCTGGAATCTGGTAAGAGTATCATTCCAGGCCAGTGAGTCGAACGGATCAACGCCGTTAAACCACTTAGGCTTGAGTCGGTTGAGCATAGAAAATCCAAAATTGGCCGTCTTGTGCTTTAGAGAGAGCTCCAGCTGGTGCAGAGAGCCGTCAATTTTGGTCTTGTCGAATCCCTTGTCCCGGGCTTCACGCAGGATATCCTGCACCCTGGCCTTGAGTTTGGGTACATCCGCCTCTTGCACTCCAGTAAGGCCAATCGAAAAGATGCCACGCTTCGCTGAGCTATCATATCCAGCATTCGGGCTCCAGTCAGCGCCCATGCCGGTTTCAACCAGTCCACGGTACAAAGGCGACCCGTACCCGTCCATGAGAAGGGTGGAGAGGAGCGCAATCGAGAAAGATTCAAGCACATCCGTCGTATCCCCAGTCACCCAAGAAATAGACGTCTTGTACTGCCGGTCGGCGTCCACCAAGGGATCCAACGGTCCGTAAAGGGTGACCTCTCTCGGGCCATCTAGTTCCATTGGCTCGTGAACCTTTCGATCTATAGCGATCTTCTCAAAGGCTTGCAGCCGGGCATCAACTTCCTGCAAATGATCGACGAGCGGCATATCTCCATACGTAAACACCTTGGCGTTGCTCGGGTGGTAATGCTCGGCGTGGAATGCTTTCAGCTGCTCGTACGTAAGGTCGGTAATCTTCTGAGGATCGCCCCCAGAGTTGTTGATGTCGGGGAAGATCTGGTCCTGGAAGCGGATATAATAGAGGTATCCCGCATCTGACATTTGTCCCTTCATCTCATTGTATACGACGCCCTTGAAAACGAGCTTCTTGCCCTCCTTATCCTCCGCCAGGGGGTTCTCGGGGCCGATTCGCCAGCCTTCTTGAGTGAAATCGGACTGCTTGAGCAGCGGATGCAATGTGGAGTCGAGATAAACAGACATCAGGTTCTTGAAGTCTTGAGCATTTGTAGTCGCAAAGGGATAGAAGGTGTGGTCCGAGGCCGTGAAGGCGTTCATGAAATTGGACAGCGTTCGCGGCAGCATCTTGAAGAAGGGGTCCCGGATGGGGTATCTGTATCATCTGTCAGCTTTGTACTGTTAAGAGCACATAGTTCTATAGTTCCACATACTTCTCGCTGCCGCAAAGCGTCGTGTGCTCCAGGATGTGAGGAATTCCCGTATCATCGGGGGGGTTCGTCTTGAAGCCGATGGAGAAGACATTGTTGCTATCGTCTCGGGCAATGTGCAGGTAGTCGGCGCCAGTCTTGTCGTGCTGCAGGTGCAGTGCGGTTAACTCAAGCTCAGGAACATGCTTGGAGCGCACCAGAGTGAAGCCGTGGAGCTTCTCGCCGGGCTTAGGGAATTGCGACAGATCCGTCACGGCCTTGCGGGCCGCGTTAGCAGCGTTGCGCAACATGACTAGTCGATCGAAAGAATGGTGGCTGTAGATATCATGGACTAAAAACAACAGAGAAACAAAATCAAAACCACCGAAGCAAGTAATGAAGGAATCACGCAGCTGAATGGTGGTGCTACGATTTTCGCAAGGTTGCACAAATTGGAGACGCGATGACGCTCGGGTTCCAGAGATTTGATGGCGCCTGCATGAGACCCTGCAAGCCGATGCTTAGTCACGCAACAGTGGAGATACACCGGCTCCAGTTGAAGCCGTGGCTCCGAGACTGTTAGTGCAGAACGAGAGCAAAACTAGCGGCCACAGCGAATAGTCTTAACGCACTAACACCGGCTTTAGGTGGCTGCATCACCGCTGAGAAAACAACCATCTCTTCTTCCAACCGGTTCCCCAAGACGGACCCTGTTTCCCAAGCCGTGGCAACCAAGTCGCACGCCGAGTCACGTTGCACAATAACCTGTTTGCAGGACTTTCCTTTGAATCTTCCGTAAGCGCCCACAACTATCTCCCAAGTCCCAGGTCTGAGGTCATCGCGGTTGTGCACTGAAGAGACCTAACATTTGTGGTCATGCTGCAGGTTTCATTCGACGCCATTGTGCCTTGAGGCCACCATCAGACGACCTCGATTGCGCTCAGCGCAGACACGATCCCCGACCCCGGACTCGAGCTCGCCGACTTTTGACGGACGACCTCGTGCTCTGGGTTCGATGCGACACTGTACCCCGTTGACGCCACTGCTCTCGTGACCCAACCCAAGGGCCGACCCGCAGCGCTGTCGCGATGCCTTCAAGCCACGTCGAGTCCGCCTTGACTAACGGAAACGGCCACGATGAGTCATCACATCCCGGCTCTGCGGCCAGCAAGAAGCCCAATGCCGCCAACAGGGCAGTCAAGCGACCGGGTCCCAAATCGACCGACGAGGCATCACGACTCCTCCATGCCAGGATATCCCAGTTAGAACAGGATGCCGCGGGCGAGAAGGACCAGGAAATGGAGATTGGTGAGTCTACAGATGCGAAACATTGCCGATGGCCCGCAATGCATTTGAGTTCATGTCTTGCTGGGATTCTAACTCGTCCTTTCGTACAGAGCGCGAGGTGAAACGAGCAAATCGCGATCTGATGCAGCAAGTATCGAAAATGGAAAGCATGCAGAAGATTGACTACCTGACGAAGCGATCGAGTGAACTCCTCGCCGATATGCGAAGGTTAGAGAAGGAAAACCAGAAGAACAAGCGACGCGGAGACACCCTTCAGAAGGAACGAGATAACAGCCGCACCGAACTAAGCAAAACTGTTGGCCTCAAAGAGAAACTAGAGAAGCTATGTCGGGAACTCCAACGGGATAACAACAAGATGAAGGTTGGTGGGCATCGGACAGGCTACTCGAGAGAGACGGAACTAATACCAATCTGCAGAACGAAAACAAGGAACTTCAGACAACGCAAAAACGGAACAACTCTGCATGGGATGAAAAGTACGCGACAGTGCTCTCAAAGTTGGAAGGCTATCAAGAGGATAAAGACACGCCAAAGAAGCAGGTGGTGGATATGAGCAAAGATGAACTGTGAGCATATCTGCAGCGGCGCATCGGAGACGCGCAGCTAACGTGTGTCAGGTTCAAATCTCGCTTCAAATCTTTCATCGATCAGTACGAGCTGCGAGAGCTACACTTTCACTCTCTGATGCGGACCAAGGAGCTGGAGGTTCAGTACCACATGGCGCGCTACGAGCGTGAGAAGAAGAACGCCGAGGGAGAGTCAGCCAAAGCTCGCCAACTTCAAAGTCAGGTTCAAGCGTTTACCAAGACTGAGACAGAGCTGAGAAACCAACTCAACGTCTACGTAGACAAGTTCAAACAGGTATGTCATCAGACGTGCGATCTCCACGGTTCTGACTAATGCCACAGCAGGTTGAGGACACACTCAATAACAGCAACGACTTATTCTTGTCCTTCCGCAAAGAGATGGAGGACATGTCGAAGAAGGGCAAGCGTCTGGAAAAGGAGAATGAAGGGCTCAAGAGGCAAAAGGAAGCCACGGCTGCCAACATCATCCGTATGGCAGAAGAGCGCCAAGAATTCAAGAAGAGGAGTGAGGCTGCAGAGAAGAAGACGGAAAAGCTGATGAGCATCATCCAGGCGATGCAGCAGCAGGGCAGGGGGGTTCCACCAAGTATGGCGAGCACCCTGGACAGCTGCTTCTCAGACAGCCACGGTGGAGGCGAGGGTGACGAGGAGAGTGAGTACTCCGAGGAAGGCGAAGAGGAGGATATGAGCGAGTTTGATGAGGATGAGGATACTGAGGAAGATGCGCAGCCCGCTGAGTCAAGCGCGCCTGTTACATACGGTCCGGAACGGCCTCCTCACCAACAAGCCCAGCCGAGCGTCAACGGGCACTAGGCGGCCCAGGGGCTCGAGGTTGAAATTGCAATGGCCAAGTTGCTCGCGGCGAAGGCGGGCGCCCTGGAGGACAACGGCACCGAGGCGGATTGCCAGGTGTCCGATTCTCTAGCGGACTTTGGAAAGGCGGAAGCTGTGGCAACATATATCGTCGCGGAATGGCTGCCCAAGAACATCCCGCAGTTCGACGACATGCCTTATGACGACAAACTTCAACTGGCGAAAGGCGCCGTCCAAGCAGCTCTGAGTGTCTTGTAAACCCCACGGTCAGGGTCAGCATTCTGCGACCTTGGCGGCCACGGCCAGTCGCGGGCAGTGCGTGCTAGTTATTTGTTGGAATTTGCTGTTGCATCATCCTCGCATCTGGTATATTTGAAATAAAGCAAGGGGGCGAAGAAACCAATACAAGCAATCATCAAATCCCATTCTTTTGCGAAGCAAAGCACATGAATATTTAGCTCAATCGTGTGCAAGGGGCGTGATGTGAGGCGAGGAGAGATCGGTTCAGCCCCGGATGACGCTACGTAATCTGATGGATGCGGCCTTGGGAGCTGAGCCTACAGGCAGTTGGGGACACCTCAGCGCCCACTCCACGCCAACCCAACTCCTCCACCATCACTCATCATCTCCAACACGAGTCCAGGGCAGTGTCAAGCCACCCATCATGGACTTTCTTCAGGTAAGTAACCAGCTGGAAAACGGCCTTTACGCGATTGCCTCTCCAATGGACTCCCTCGCTGACACATCTGCGCGCCCTCTCCAGCGCCTGGCGCGGTTCCTCGACCGCCCGCTCTTCCCATGGAAGAAGCTCATCATGGGCTTTTCGATCGGCCACTACCTCTTCGAGTCGTTCCTCACCCTGCGCCAGTATCGCGTCCTCCAGCGCCCCAATCCGCCTGCTGTCCTCGCCAAGGAGGTGACCCCCGAGACGTTTGCGAAGTCGCAGGCCTACGGCCGCGCCAAGGCCAAGTTCCAGGTCCTCGATGGTCTCTGGGAGCAGCTCCAGAACCTCGCCTTCATCCACTTCGACGTCCTCCCCAAGCTCTGGTCCTTCACCGGCGATCTTCTACTGCGCTGGGCACCCGCTCGCTTCACCGGCGAGATTAGCCACTCCATTGTCTTCGTCCTCAGTTTCCTCGTCGTCCAGCAGGTCCTAAATCTCCCCGCGCGCATCTACTACACCTTTGTCCTCGAGGACAGGTACGGTTTCAACAAGCAGAACCCTAAGCTTTTCTTCAGCGACATTATCAAGACCAATGCTGTCACCGCCGTCCTCCTGCCCCCGATCCTCGCCGGCTTCCTCAAGATCATCCAGAAGACAGGCAACCAGTTCTTCTTCTACCTCTGGGTCTTTACTGCCGGTCTCCAGATCTTCATGACGGCTGCGTACCCGACCTTCATCCTGCCCCTCTTCAACAAGCTGTCGCCCCTGCCCGAGGGTGAGCTCAAGTCCAAGGTTGACGATCTGGCCGCCAGCCTCAAGTTCCCCCTGCACGAGCTCTTCGTCATCGACGGCAGCAAGCGCAGCGCCCACTCCAACGCGTATTTCTTTGGTCTCCCCTGGAAGAAGCACATTGTGCTCTATGATACCCTGATTGAGGGCAACGAGCCCGACGAGGTTAAGGCTGTTCTGGGCCACGAGCTCGGCCACTGGAAACTTGGCCACACGACTCGTCTTATGTGCATCTCTCAGGTACGGCATCCTTCTGAAAAGATAAGCTACTCTGTTCCACGCACTAACCCCTGCTATAGGCCCATCTCTTGTACATCTTCACGCTCTTCTCCGTCTTCATCAACAACGCCTCCCTTTACTCGGCCTTCGGCTTCGTTACCGAGCGCCCCATCATCATTGGCTTCCTCCTCTTCAGCGACGCCCTCTCTCCCATGGACACCGTCGTCAAGCTGCTCATGAACATCATCACCCGCAAGTACGAGTTCCAGGCCGACAAGTTCGCCATGGACCTCGGCTATGCCACCGACCTCTCCCGCTCCCTGCTCAAGCTGCACACCCAGAACCTCAGCAGCCTCGACGCCGACCCCATCTACGCTAGCTACCACTTCTCTCACCCCCACCTCACCGAGCGCCTCAAGGCCCTCGGCTGGAAGGGCGAGGAGAAGGTCAAGGGCGGCGCCCTCGAGAAGGAGGGCGATGGCGTCGTCAAGGCCTCCGGGCGGGATGAGCTTTAAGGGAGTTGGGTACGCGATGATCTGAGGCGATGTGTAAGGCCTTACTTTGGATATAGTATGCACCGTGGTTAGAAGGATTCATTGTGCCGGGATGCACATCCTAGCTGAGGAGCAGGCCGTATGCCCTCTAGGGAATCGAGGTGCATTGTATGATAGATACTCTCATAAAAAAAAACAAGGATATCGGTCCGTCGAATTCCTGCATACGCAAGCTAGACATTCAAGAGGTCTAAATCCTAGAGTAACATAACATTCTCGATCCCAATCCTCCCAGAAACATGTCTTCCATATTCTCGTAAATTTTTATGCTACTTTTTTATAGCATCCGACGACTTCATGACCTAGTCGTCCGAATCATCGGAATCGTCGCTACCCTCTGATCCATCCTCGAAATCCTCCTCATCTTCTTCCTCGTCCTCTTCGTCGTCGTCGTCGCCCGTCTTCAGCCCGTAGTCGTCGTGGAAGTAGCTGAGCTCGCGCGTCTGTACCTTGTATCCCAAGTTCCCGAACGCCGTCTCCAAACCCTGCTGCATTGTCAATAAAAGAAGTAACACTCAAAAGAAAGAGGCAGATTACGTACCTCTTGCATCAACTTGGCACACGTAATGACAACATTGCTCTTGCCGGGCTCAAAGCACGGTAGAATCATGTCCTTCATGATGGCCTTGATCTCATCGATGGTGACGTCGCGAACGCGGCGCAGGATCTGCTTGCTCCAGTCACGCGGCAGGTCGCGGATGACGGCCTGCACAAAGTTCTGCTGCGCGGCGCTGGGCATGGTGGACTGTTCGTCCGCGAACATGGTGACAATCTGGCTGATGGTGCCCTCGAGGAGGTGCTTGTCCACCTCGACATCGCCGTTGGCAATCTTGCGGATAGCGTCACGTGAAGCGAGGATGGCCTTCGAGGCATCGGGGGATCGGTACACTCGGTACGAAAGTGCGCCCGAGTCGACGTTTCGGGAGAAGAAGGAGCCATAGGCGTAGCCAGCACCGCGGACGGCGTTCCATAGGGGACCCTCGACAGTCTCAAGGTAGCCGATAGAGACCATCATGGCAGGAAGCCTGGGATCCGAGAAGGAAGAGAGGCCCGGGGCGGTGCTCACGGTGAAGGAGCTTTCAAGGGTAGTCATAGGAACAATGACGACACCAACAGACCCCGGGTTCTTGCCCTCTTCATTCAGCAGACTGGCGGGCTTCACAATGGGGACCATCTCCTCCTTGGCAGTAAGGCACCCAGAGAGAACGTCCCAGGCCTTGAGCGGCTCGGGGAGGTCCTGGATGTTGGCCGTGACCAGGAATCGCATATTCTCAAACTTGAACAGCGAAGAGCGGAGATCATTGAACCAACCAATAACCTTTTCGGGTTCCTTTTCCAGGAGCTTCTTGAGGCGCTTCAGGTACACAGCCTTGACCAATGTCCGCTTAGCAACAGGCATGGACGAACGCTCGAGATGGATAGCAGCATCGACTTCGCCCGCCATGCCGCGACCGTCGCGCTTCGCCTCGGGGATATCAGCCAAGGCCTTTGTGATGGCCGCCTTGAGGCGCTGGGGATCAAAGATCGAGTCAAACGCCATAGTCCGCAGCCACTCAATGGCAGCGGTGTACTTCTGTGGTTCGACGGACAGACTAACCATGATACTATCCGCGTCTCCCAAGTGGCGGGCAGAACTGAGGCCATAGCTGACGGTGTCGCGCTCCAGTTCCATGACGACCTGCTCAAAGTTGACAATCTCTCCGTCTCTCTTGATATGAGTGTTGAAGAAGTTGTCGGTGAAGATGGGCATGAGTGGCTTCAGTTCGACTGGGACCTGAGAGGTTCCAATGTGTGCCGTGATGTGCACAAAGTTGCTGGGAACATCCTCAAACTGAATGAATAGAGGCAGCCCGCCTGCAGGTGAAGCATCGAGCAGCTTCTGGGCAGATCCATCGCCGAGTCCGAGCGACCTGGCATAGCCAGCACGCGCAGTGTCGGACTCGATAAAGTGGATAGATTCCGTCCCTGGCACGCTCCAGCGGTCCAACACCGAAGCCGGGATAGGCTCATCATTCTTCTTCTTAGCCGCCTCTAGCCTCTCTTGGAGCTTCTTCAGCCCTTCGGGGCCCAGCTCCTCCTTGCGCTTGGCTATGCGGGTCTCTTCATCAGTCTTCAACTTAGTGGCAAGCTCAAGCGAAGGCTTTCCAAGGATAGAAACATGGTGAGCGTCGGCCATCCACTTGCTCAGGAAGGCACGCCATTGCTCGTCAGTCCAGTCCTCCAACAAGTCGTACTCTTTCAAGCTCTCCAGCTCTCTCAGCGTTGATCCGTCCCGCTTGCCGAAGAGGTAATCGGTGATGATGTTGGTGGCGTAGAAAGACTCCGAGACCTCAGCGTGGAACTTGATCCTGCGCTTCTCGCGGAGAATGCACTCTCTCATATAGTTCATGTCGAGGGGCTTCGAAGCAACCTCTTTCAGGAGCTCGAACAGTCGCTTCTCCACGAACTCGAGCTTCTCGGTAGCAACACCGGTCGGCTGCAGCCAGATGACGGTGCTGGGCCGAGCATCCCACCAATATGAAACCGAACTAGCCAGTTCCTCGCGCTCGACCATGATGTTCTCCAAGATCGATACGGAAGAGCCGCAAAGGTACGTGAGAAGAATGCTCAATGCCGATGTTGCAATGATATCTGTGCAGTCGGGACCAAAGAAGCCGACGAGAATCTCACCCACTGACTCGTCCTCCTCAGGGAAATCGGCCGTGGTAAGCACGGTCTCTTTGAGAGCCGGAGCCTGAGCGGAGTCCACCCAGGGCCTTTGGGGTTTAAGTCAGTAACGTACCAAGCAAATGAAAGAAGGTTTTTGGGTCTCACCGTTTGAATGGAGAATCCAGTGGCGGAATGTCATCCTTGATGCTCTCTTCGAACTCATCAAGAATTTCGAGCAGGTTTTCATGGTTGGCCTCTCCAACAATGACGAGGCAGAGGTTGCGCGGCTGGTACATGTCGCGGTGAAACTGCCTGATGCGCTCCGGCGTCAAGACACGTAGAGCTTCCGTCATACCTCCAGTCTCATAGCGAAACCCGACGTTCTCGGGGTACAAGATGCGGCGAGCCTTGAGGTCCATGATCTCGGCGCTCTGGAACTGGACAGCTTGCATCTCAGAGTATACAACACCGGCATCGTTTCCCTCACCATCGACGTGCCAGACCTCGGTGACGATGCCCTCATCGGTGATGGTGGGCAGAATGATATGTTCCAGGTAGAGGGGCAGGATCTGGGCAAAGCCGTCCCAGCCGGCAGTGTCAATGGTATAGGCTGTGTGGTCGGTGGCCGTCCAAGCATTAGTAGTCGAGTAGGCCCGCGAGGCAAGCTTGTCTAGGAGGCCCTTGTACTGGTAACTCTTGGAGCCCATGAAGACAAGGTGCTCCAGGGTATGGGGGGCTCCAGAATCGTCAAAGATCTCGGTGGCCAGGGTGAAGTAGCCGTTGATCTTGGGGCCCTTGCGGTCGGCAACGACCACCTGCATTCCGCTGCGTTCAGAGACATATTGAGTGATTGTGCAGGGTGCATATTCAGTCTTGAAGCTCTGGACCTGGCGGAAGCCAGACTTGGCCTTGGCGGCAGGCATGGCGGTCCAAAGTGAACTGGGAACAGCGTCAGCAGGCAGCCATCGTGTAGAAAATCAAATAAAAACAAAAACAGACGAATCACTGAGTGAACAGTCGGGGAAAAAAAATCTATGATTGTGAAGTTGTGGTAGCTTGGGGTAGCGCTACTTAGAAACAGACATGTGAGTGTGAAAAAAAAACCAACCGGAGGGAAGACGGCATAAGAACCTTCCACTCCAAGTCCTGACGAGGGAGAAGCTGATATAATGCCAAGGCAACTAAAGCAGCTGCGATGGACACGCCCAAGCTCAGTGCATTCTTGCCTTGAGCCATGGTGCCAGAGACAACCATGGTCGTGACTCTGACCCCGCCGTGATGGACAAAAGATACTGAACGCGGGGCAGCAACCAGAGATGGGCACAGAGATGGGCACAGAGATGGGCCTTTGTGAAACCAAGACAGGATGGGGGCATTATGGGGCCTGCGACAGAATCTGGAGACCGAGAGAGATGGTAAGACTCACCGAACGAAGCTGAATGGGGGATGCTGCCTTATTGGACGAGGCAATCGGGCATAAGCAGTCAAACAGATGGAGTCGTGAAGGTGGTGAGGCGTCTCGAGGGTCGATGGTGGGACACGTACCGATGCCCCGCTATCTGAGCAGATTGTACCTGCCAGACCACAAGAAAGACGGTCAACGGAGCAAAAAAGACGTGTTTTTCTTGTTAGATCTGCGATTTGGAGGAAGAAAAATACTAACTAAAGCTGAAAGCCTTTAGCCTGGAAAATCACAAAGCTGAGAGCTCGGTTGGAGTGGCGTCGCAAGAGCGGCAGTACCTTGAGGTGAGGCGGCTACGTGGGACAATGCAATGGCGCCTGCCTGCCTGGACTTTGATTGGCTGCAGGGCCCAGCTTGGACCCACTCTACCGCCAGCTGGCCGCAATGGTCATCGACGGCTTCTCGTCGGCTTCTCGACAGCTTCCTGGAGCTGCCACGACCATCCCTCGACCCCAACGTCTTGAACCTATCTCCCACTGCTGCAAAGCTACGACTCCGCCATGATACCCTGATTCCTCCAGGGCATTATTATATATCGCCCTCGAAACCTAAACACCCCCTTTTACAACACAGCTCGTCCCCGAATGCGTCAAAGCCACATTGCCATCCCGACATAACCTCACAAGCCATGGCCGCCATGTCGGAGTCGCGGCAGCTGAGCGATGCTATTGTTGCCTTTGCGCTCGAGGGACAATTCCCAGATGACGCCTTATCCCTGCCCCCGGTCTCACAGATAGATCTGGGGTCTGCAATTGAAGCACTGGGGAAGGGCAAGGCGGAGCTGGAGGTAGGCTGATCCTGTCTCTGGGCATCGCGCAACGTCTCACTGAGCATGGCAGGCCGAAATTCACACAATCAATGAGGACACGAGGGAGGAAGTGAGCTCCTGGGAGAAGAATGCCAAGAGCCTACAAGACGACATCATCCGGTCCAAAGCCATCGCGAACGACATTATCCGCCAGTCTGCGGCCCCAGAGACTTCGGGAGAGGCTATTCAAGATGCAGAGGAGAAGACGGATTTTCTGAACCGCGAGGTCCAGTACACCCAGCAGCTCTGCGGCGTTCTGAAAGGGATCCGACATGTGAACCAGCTGCTCAGTGAGGTTGAAAAGGCAAGCCAGGAGCGTCGGATTTTGGACTCATTGCGGCTGTTGGAGAGTAAGTCCAGGGTCTTTAAACCTACATTTTTGCTGTGTCGCATAGCTAACATCAAGAAGAATCCTGGGCGGCAATCGACGAGCTGGGTGTGAGCAGGACATGCCGAGTCATGAGGCTGCTGGACATAAGAGCCTTCGAGCTCAAATCAGACGTACACGCCGTTTTTGATAGAATATGGAAGGAGCTTATTCAGGTCGACATTGGCGCCGGCCAGGTCGCCATTTACGACACACTCAAAGGTGAGTCTGTGACAACAGAACCTACTAGCAGTTGCTGATGCTCCCAAGATGACAAAATGACTCTGGATGACGCCGTCATTGGTCTCAAGGCCTACAAGGAAGTGGACGAGCGCATGGAACAGTTTTGGCGGAACCTTGATGCCGCTCTTGTCTCCCCTCGCATGGACACAAAAGCCAGCTCATTGCCTAGAATCCAGGCCTCTGGCGACATACTAGAGCTAGACGGGAGATCGGACAAGTCAGTAGGGGCACTGCTCTCTGATCTTGAGAAGATTTTTGCCCTCGTCGCGACCAAACTGCCTGCTGATCTCCTCCATTCGTTGTGTGGCTTCATGATGGTTGACATTGTACCAAGACTAATCCAGAATTGGCTAAGTCCCGCCGTTCCGCCGTCGCTGAAAGATATACCAGAGTTTGAGGCTATGATCGAAGACTCGAGGAGGTTTTGCGCGGCGTTACAAGAACAGGGGTATACTGGGTTCGATGAGCTTCAGCTATGGGTGGACAATGCACCGACGATATGGCTTGGCAAGTGCAGGGAAACATCTCTTGATGCCATCCGCAGGAGGCTCGCCAATGGCATCGGAAAATCGAAGGAGGTGGAGAAGGTTGAGAAGCACATGGTGTCCTTATCGGAAGGCAAAGAGCTTGCAACCACAGGGGCGGGGGCCACCGCTGAAACGAATGAATGGGGTGACGATTGGGGCGATGCGTGGGGCGATGACGATGGCCAGGTCAACGATAGCTCGAAGCCCCTGGAGTCTGAGAAGCAGGAGAAGGGGGCTGATCCCAACCCTGAGGATGATGGGGTGGACGCCTGGGGCTGGGATGATGATGAGGGTGGGAAACCTGCCGAAGATCCAGAACAGCCCTCGGGCGCCAACGACGACGACGCGGACGAGAGTGCCGATGCATGGGGCTGGGGAGACGAAGATGCGACTGCCGAGCCCGAACCTCAGCCGGCCCCCAAGGGCACGTCGAAAACCACCGGAAACAAAGGTCAACAGGAGACCCGGGAGCTTATTCTCAAGGAGACGTATCATATATCATCCATGCCTGAGCCTGTGCTCGAGCTTATCTTTGCTATACTGGAAGATGCCGTAACTCTGACCAAGGGCGCGGCAGAGCACGGCCCTATTGCGTCAACAGCACCTTGGCTCTTTGACCTGCCGACAGCTGCACTGGCACTATTCCGGGCCATATCGCCCCATTACTATGCCCTTGATGGGGGTGGCAACATGTGAGTCCCCCAGTGGGGCGGTTCGTTAACTGCTTAGGCTAACCCTCCCTATAGGTTTCTCTACAATGATGCCATGTATCTGGCCGAGAGACTGTCGGAATTTTCTGCAGAGTGGAAGCAGCGTGAAGATCTGACTCCCGAGACAAGAAACATGTTGCAGCTCGACAATGACATCAAGAGCCTGCAGAACTTTGCCAACCGCAGCTACGCTCAGGAGATGAATGTCCAAAAGACGGTCCTGAGAGACCTGGTCGGGGGGACTCAGGGTCTGGCTGGCGCGGACGAGTGGGAAGCGGCTATTGAGTCTGGCTCGGCTCGCATCAGGACTATGGCTGCCATCTGGGAGCCTATTTTGGCACGCTCGGTCTGGTCCCAGGCTGTTGGCTCCCTAGCCGACGCCCTGGCTTCCAAGCTCATCACTGACATCCTGGAGATGTCGTCTATAGGCCAGGACGATGCCTACAGCATTGCTAAGGTCATTGCGACGGCGACAGAGCTCGATGATCTCTTCCTGCCGAGCAAGCTAGGTGGGACGGCCCCATCTGAGGACGAAGTGCCGACGACGTCGCAGTACGCGCCAAATTGGCTGCGGTTAAAGTACCTTAGCGAGGTACTCCAGAGCAACCTCAACGAGGTCAAGTTCCTCTGGCTGGAAAGCGAGCTGAGCCTGTACTTTACAGTCGGCGAGGTGGTGGATCTGATTGAGGCGAGCTTCGAGAGCAACCCCAGGACGAGGGAAGCGATACGGGAGATTCAAGCCAAGCCGCAGCCGCTGGCATAGATGTCGGTTGATTACAAGCGTCAGGCGGGGAATTAATCGATAGATGTCCATTGTCTCAAACGCAGACTCGCCGTCCTGTGTCAGAATGTCTCGTCGACTCACCCTTATCGACACGCATTCACCTCATCGCCCAGCTCTGGACCCCTCCCGGAAAGAACACAAAAGACTAGTCCAGACATTGTCGAACAAGGCCTCGCCAGGCACCAGTCTCGCCCTGCCCATCACGCACTGACCAACTCCCCCAATGCCAATCACGCAACGAAGCGTGGCATCCATCCCCCGATACCGGAGGCACACAAGGTGCCCCCATCATCGTGTGTCTCGACGTCGCCTTGCGTAGAGTATCAAGTGACGACGGTGATTCCGGCATGATCCGGCTACCTAGATGTCGTAATACCAATGTGCCAGACTACTAGCTCGATGCTGTGACGATGGTACCGCGTCGGGGAATTTGTTGCCTCTGGCGGAGCACAATGGCAGCTTCCGAGATCTCGATCAACGGAACGGATTTCAGTGGCTGGAAGATAAGCTTGAAAGAGAGGATCGGACCAGTGGTTTGTCCCCTGTCTTCCGGTGTATATGCGAATTTCTTTCAGGCCCCAAGCAGTCCGCGACACGTGGCCTAGGAAGAAGCTCGCTAGCCCCATCTCCTCAGGAGCCAAAAGCTTCTTTTGGTGATGCGTCCTTTGCCTCCTTTTAGGCCAGCCAAGGTGCCTCACCGCCGCCCAGGCTTGGCCCCTCACAAACATCCCATTTGACGCGCGTCATGCCCGCTCAGCTAGATTCCTTGTCCTTCCGGGCCTAGCCGATAATACAAGCAGCACAAGGACAAACAGCTCAAAACCAGTCACTCTCCTGCCTATCACGTCTTCGCCTCATGCACCATCCCGATCCGCCCGGGACTTGCGAGCAGCAGGCATCCGCCGTCCCTCTTTAAAGCTCCGGACCGGAAAGCTCCCTTTTCTGGAGTGGAAAAGGAGAGGGGGTAAGGTGGTGTCTGCCCTGGTGCGAGCATCGTGCCATGCTGTGTTTCAAGAGAGAGAGAGAAAAAAGCATTCGTGGCGACACAAGCTGGGGGCGTGTTATCAATGCCGACCGCCCTGGCCTCTTTTCCTGACAACTTGCACGGCATGCAGAGACCGAGAGAGAGAGACCTCGGCGGTGTGTTTGCCAACCACGACTGCCAAAGACGCGCCACATGCGCTGCGGTACGATGTGGACTGCCTCCCCGGCTGCGGCGGTCTCGCCATTTCAAAAAAGAAGAAATTGGCCACGCAATGTAATCATACCTCAGCCTAGAGCTGGTGCCAGGTCGGACGAAAGGCGCACGGTGGGTGGCATCCCAGAGGAAACGGCTCCAACTGGGCACGAGAGCAGCAGCGCAGTTTCATCAACGCGACGCGGTGCGGCTGGCGGTGTTAAACATGCTGTCAAAAGAAACCAGTCCGGTGCCACGTCGTGCCAGAATAATACCAGGTAGAACACGACCAAGCAGGACATTAGCGCGGTATCACAGTACATAGCAAGGAAGGGAAAATGTTGAAACCCATGTTGGCAAGGCCATGGCAACTCAGAATCCGCCAATAATGCCCCGATGGAGATGCAAACGGCGTGCGGTTGGAAGAATGTACCGGAACAAGTGTCAAGAATCGTACCAAGGGGGGTGTCCTCATCACCATCAAAACATGCATGGTTTGTGTTGAAGTCGAGAGATTGAGCCGGAAGGGTTTTGATTCACGGCTTTTCTGCTGGCGAATGAATGGAAGGGCCTCGGAGAGGGCATTCGAGAATTGCGGGAGGGAGGATATCCACGGGAGGGCAAATAATGGCGTGATATGAGATGATAGGGGGACCGCGCGATCTAAGCTTCAATGCAAAGACAAGTGCCCTACAGCTAGTACTATGTTTCTAGAAAGACGGCTTCCAAGGGAATAGTCGGCGATCTCCCAAGGCTACTTACTGGTAGAGACTGACCATAGTTCCCACTATGCTCGCAATACACTAGGGATCGTCGGCGACGGGGAGGTATCCGTTCAGCCTCAAGAAGACGCGATCCGGGGACCCTTTCATCTCCTTGCCATGCAGAGAACCCGGGGACCCGCACTTGCTCGCGATCCATTCCCTCGGGGATGACTGATCGGGCTCGTCGCGTCAGGCGGGTATCGCTAGTATAGTACGGATAGTAGTAGTGGTATTGTGCCGAGCAGCGCGATGCGCCTCGGGATGCGCCTCACATGCGCCACGCCTCTGCTCATGAGCACGGTGAAACACTAAAGGCATTTCAGGGCATTAGGCAGCTCCCCTCGTGCCCCCCCGAGCGGATCCGGGAGGCTGGCCGGGGGGAGCTCCACCGACCCCGGGGGAGAAGCACTGCAAATGGCACGCACGCCTCCCCGGTTTTGATACAGAGGCCGTCCCTGGGAGGCTGGGACCCCTGGACCCCGAGGCCCCGGACGAGCTGCGAGTCATCTGGGTGTGATGAGATTGCCATGTTTTTCTTCTTTCCCATGGCAGCCCCCCCCCCCCCCCCCCCCAAAGGGAATGAGAAGTCGAGTTCTGAAACTCGGCCTTCTTGTGGTGGACAGGATCATGGTTGGGGGGGGGGGAGCCCCACCTCCGGGACCGAGACGCCCGAATATTCGGAAACGGCATCCCTGCAACACCGGGATCCCCCCGACTACTAACTAGCTCTAGCCTCTGGGACATAATAATAGCACTGGTACTCGTAGAGCCCTCGTTTCAAGACATGCAAAACATACCATGTCCTGGGGAAGAACAGTAAGAATACTATCCGTACTCCGTACTACGAGCATTAATTATAGAAAGGCCACCATTCCCTCCCACCATCCCACCCTGGATCCCAACATGCCCATCCCCCACCCGCTGCGACAGCCCAACACCACCGACTTTGCAGCTGTTTGCAGGCCTCACCCCTGAGATGGGCACCCCCCCGACCCTCCCGAAACGGCCTTCCCCTGCGGGCAAATCCAACAGGACTACCCGCCCCCAAACCCCAGAGGTGCTTGCTTATCTGTCCCTCTGTGGCTGCAGAGCGCAAAGAAAACGTGACTCTCTACTCATGCGAGTGCTCTCTCCAGGGGGCGGGCTACAGGGTCCCCGGAGATTGAAGTGGCAGGTAGTGGCAGTAGCCTTAGCAGCAGTAGAGGTAGGGAGTGATACGAATAGTCTAACTCCCCTAAGGGAAAAAAAATAAAGCAGTCTTGAGGCCCTGGACCCAGGGGATTGACGTGGCACGCATGCACCGCGATCCTTGTCTCGTACGAGTGCAATCTATACCAACAGTAGTGCGAGCCAGCCATGATAGAGGCGTTTGCTGCTTGCGGCTGACAGCTGCATCCTGCAACTCAAAGGTCAGACAGTCTGCTGTTAGCGTACCAAGGCCATCATGTGTTGATTGACTGAGACTGGCGCCCGAGACAAAACGGTCGCGGCCCGCCATGATAAGCTAACCAACCCTTGGTCTTTGGTCCCTTGGTCCCTTGATTCCCGGAAATGTATCGGGCCCTGGTTCGAGGCCGGCCTCCCGCTGCTTCTGCCCGCCGCCTCTTGCGTTGGAGGCCGCCGGCGGCCCAAATAGATGATGAATAGTCTTGATATAGCACATGCCGATACTGCCATGTACCAGTATGTACTGCCAATGGCATGTATGTAGGTGCCACCTCAGCTTCGTACAAGCGAAGCCTCTCTGCCGGCAGTTGTCTGGTGACACAACTTGGGGTCTCCTTTTACCCGTACCTGTACCACCACCCGTCGCCGCCGGGAGATAGTCGACCGGGAAGCCCCATTGAGATCCTCCAGAACCAGCTGGCGAGCTAGATGGTGCGCGCTGCCGAGGGCCCTCTGCACGTCCACTCAGCAGAGCACTCGGCACACACAAAAGTCAGCAGCTGCGACTTGCTGGGCCAATGGGTCCCCCGTGTCGCTGTCTGGATAAAGCCAGACTACGGAGGCTCCGTTTACGAATGATCAACCAGAGCGAGCCCGAGAGGGTGTTTGTTGGCGTCGCTGGCGTCGTTGCTGCGCTGCATTGTAAGCCTACTACATGGCACTCAGCCATGTACAATGTACGCGAGATATGATACATCGGGAGCATACGCCAACACGTGGGGTGGGGGGGGGGGCGGGAGGATTCAAAGAACAACAACAAGGCACGTATGTACGAATAGCGTCCGTACTCTTACACATATAATAATGTGCCAAGACTCGGGGGGGAGGGGGGGAGGACACGATGAGAGAGTAACAAGACGAGGAACAAGTCGATGATATGCTGCTCGACGTATTTGGCTTGACCCTGGGCCCCGAGACGGACGAGCCGTGCAGAATAGGCAGATCATGACCGCGCTTGTTGGGTGGCCCAGACTCGAAGAAGCCCGCTTGGCGTAGACCCCGCGCGCCACGACGCTGAAATGGCCACTCGCTGCGGATGGATTTCCAGCAGTTGCAGATTCCCCAGGGCATCGCTGCAGGAGGCTGCGCCAGCGGGCGAGCCATCAACCAGCACTTCTGCAGGTCAGAGATGCATACATGGTATCGCATGCCGTGTTACTGTGTAAGACCGAGCTGACCGACGGTGTGCTTCTTGGTGTCGATTGCGTTGGGCTGAATCCCCCAAACGGGATAATAGCGGGGACTGGGAGGATTCCGCCGTCGGTCTGCTGAGCGCGGGCGGCGCGCCGGTGACTTCGGTGTGCATGCCATGACGCCCTCCAAGGAGCCAACATGGGATTGTCAGTTTGCTGAATGGTTGCCAGACATCCGCATTTCCGTCTGGCCCGCCTCGTTCTGCAACTCTGCATGCAAGCGGCCCGAACGAAGCCAGTCCACATTGAGAGCAGAGGCCCTGTCCAGGTGTGCTGTCCAGAGACGGGGGTGGCCTCTTGGTTGCTGGACAGAACAATTGTGGCCCGGCCAAGGCAGGCATCTCAAGGTGGACCGTCAGTGCTCCCATTCTCTGCAGAGGCAGGGTGCTCCCCAGATTCTCTGGCGAGCCTCAACAATTATCAGCCTGGGCCTTTGATTTGGCAGGGTCTTGACGTGACCTCCATCGTGACTACCCCATGCCACACTGCCCCCTTGACTCGACGTCGCCCAGCTTCAAAGATTCAGAGACTCGCTGCACAGCTACTGCTCCCATGTCCCATGTACCATGTGCGATGCACGACCCTGTGCGCGCAGGTCACAGGTGGGAGCCTGCCTGTTCGATATTGCGGGGGGCGACAGAAGGGGGCCAGGGGTGTGGCGGTGCAGACTGCAATGAGTGCGTCCGGATGTTCCCCGTGTTGAAATGCCCATGGGTTCATGGGTTTCTGTATGCGCGTGCAGGTCGTCTTGACTCTGCGATGCTCGTGAGCTCGTAAAGCGATGGCCAGGGGTCACAGTGTGCTAGCGGAGTAGATGAGGTGAAAAGGAGGCTCAGGTCGAATGCTCGGGCTCCTAAAGTAGTATACGCGTACTCGTACAGACCTGGCAACCTCCCAAGGTGGCGGCGGGTGAGGATGCTAAAATAAGACGCAGGCAGGTCGCAACGTCTCGCGGGGGAACTACTACATAGCGTGTACGCCGCACTCCGTACTCCGTACATGCCATGTAGATGTATTAGTAGTGAGACTGTGTGGCATCCGTAGTGCCACAGCAAACCCCGCGCCACGATGCATCGGCTTTAACAACCACAACTCGCCATTGGCGCGATGCGAGCCGATGCGAGCGGGCGACGAACGATCTTCTCGTGGCCAGTCTTCTCGTGACGAGCCTTCATCCTGTCCTGAGGGCAGGGCAGCTCCATCAGGCCACAGTCGGCCCGTGACGACTGACTTCCCCGCGGGGGCCATGATTCCTCAATTTTCTGGCGAATCCCGTATGCAGCATGCCGGTAATGACCTCAGCCCACACCCGTGACAAGATTGACCATGCAATCCCATATTATTCCCCTCTGATTATTCGCGACAACCGCGCCAGCAGCTGCCAGCAGCTCTGCCAACAGAGTCGTACCGAGTAGGTACCTGCCTGCTCGTACTGCCATAATACGGAGGGCAGAGGGACACAAGCTGCTAGTAAGGCCATTAAGCGAATGAGCGGAAAGCCTTCCGCTGCCAGTGGTGCAACCCAAAGCCCAAGGCCCCGGATGAAACAAGGCGTCACAGCAACCCCAACTGGCAAATTGGTCCCGGATAGATATCTGATCGAGCAAGCCGACATCCCGCACCTCCATACATCACCGCTGTTGCACCTCTGGGTAGGATGGTGTCGCCCCCGCTGGCGTCGAGCTTGCCAGTGTCGAGTCGCAATCATGGCCAGGCCAATGGCAGGCGAACACGCGCCGTCTATTTGTTAACATACACCCCACTGCATGACTGAGCCATGACGATGGTATACTATCAGTACTGCCATGGTAGCATGCCATTGTGGTTGCTGATAAAAAAGAGTACCGAGTACTGCACCACTCATCGATCCCCTGCCCTTGTGGGGAGTGCAGCCTCTCAGCCTCTTTGGCAGCCAACGATGCACGCCTAACATGCCCATAGGCAACGCACCATTGTGTGCATCCAACCCGCATCACCCGCAGCCGGTCGGCCAGCACTCGTGTCACTCGTTGCAAGTCTATCACGATCCCTGCACGAGACTGCGCCCTCGCCCATCCGTACATACATAGAGGTACATACGAGGCAGCAGTAGTAGTTGGACTCCAAGCGTGCTTGCCAAGGGGTTCCTGGTGGACGGGTGTGTTGATGCGCGCGCGGCCTTTGCTGTGCCCCCAGCCCAGAGCCCTAGACGTCCGTTGGGCGAATGGCGTACTACAGAGTAATAAACGCCCAGAAGTCCCTCAGCATAGGCGCCTGGGCATCTCGTAACGGCGTTACAGCCTGCTGCGACAGCCGGGGTGCCGGTCTAATTATGTGAGTTGTCTCGAGGTCCGGCTTGTCCGGCGCGCGCCCGTCATACTATTTCTGTTTGCTGCTTTGCGTTGTGGTATGGGGGTAGGTGTCGCTTGAGCTGGCAGAACATAGAACGACTCTCCTCGGCCTTGCCATACACGTGCATGCGACGCTGGTACAAGAAAGAGAAGCCCGCTTGTACCTTGGCCGCTTGACCATGGGTCGATAGTGGATAGTGGACGGCGGAGCGTTTCTCCCAGCCACGTCCAGACGCCAATGCGGGATTCGGCCACCGCTACATCCCGGCAAGAGACCGTGAGAGCCCATCAGCTGGAGTCGTGGGTAATGGAGAAATCCCCATAATAGCGTGGATTTCGGTCCTGGAATGCCGGATTTTATTGGTATGGGTTGCCTGGATGGAAGCCTGCCACTCCCGTGCCCCTTGTACTCGTATGCGCGTAGGACGATGTATCATCCGTGAGTATCTGTACGTGAGTACGTATTCCTACGGAGTACGTATACTACAGTATTAGCAGCAGAAGTCGTCGCGGGGTCACCCGGGACGGTCATGGTGGGGGTCGCAAATCATCTCAGGGTCCCCGACCTCGCCGCCTATCTCGCCGGGTTTGAGATACCTGCTTGACTCGCCAAGTTCGACCAGAGCTCCCGGCATTGCGCGGACGGTCCATCGCAGCGTACATACTCGTAATAGCAGCCCAGCCAGAGAGGACGAATAGATTAGGGTTACAGCCAACTCGAAACGGCCAAGGAGCGGGGAGCGCGAGAAATGGCGCTCCGTCAATTACCTGGCCTCTTGCCAGTTGCGAGGGCCGCCAAAGGGATCGTGTCTGTTCGCGTGACACACTTTTGCCCTTCTATTATCGGTGATCGTCCTCGTATCATCTTGTTGCTTCTCGCGACACGAGGGCTAGCCAAGCACCAATCACCCCTCGATGCCGCTCGTAGTTCGCAATGCCCTGTCCTTCCTCCTGAGAGGCCGCGGCGCCGCGGGGGAAGCCCCAGGGACCCGGGCACCCATACTACCTAGGTATGTACTCGTGGGTATGGGCGCGCAGGCATCCAGTAAAGTGTACGAGTACGAGAGCGATTGACGGGTGTGGGGGGGCTTTGCACTTTGCCTAGGAGGTTATCGACAAGTCCAAGACCCCCGTTCCTAGCTATGCCATTATCAGTATCCGCACTATTGTGATGCGGTATGCGCAGGCTGGTGGGCGTCGCGGAATGATTCGAGAACAGGAACAAACCAGAACAAACGTCAGCTTGTCTCAGAAGCCCTGGTGTGACCCCAGCTCATCTCTGTGCCCTGGGACCAGCACGGGCACCACGCATCGGCCAGCTTTGACGTGGCCTCCGATTGGGCGCCCCGAGACCATGGACGTCATAGTGGGAGTCGTCGTCGCCCCAAAGCCGTTCTGGCTATCCGAGTGGCCGGTCCCAGCCCCATGCAATCACACTACAGCACCTTCGAGGAGCACCTTCGAGGAGAATGGAGATGCCCGACTTGCCGACTCCTGAGAGCCTGACATCGTATTTCCCCATCCTCCTGGCTGTTCGGTCGACGATCGCATGGCCTTCTCACACCGCTACACGAGATCTCTGGGCGCTGCGCTTGTGGGTGGCTGTCATTGCGTACCGTCCCGTGAGTCAACCACCCATCACGCTGCCAATACCGGCCTGGGCACGGCACGCACGTCCCAGCAACTGCCAAGCACATCATCAACTCGTTCTGGGTGAAGATGCGACCACATGACGCCGGATAAGTAAATGTCGGTGAATCCGATCAAGACGCGCATAGGACCAGGGTTCGGACGAACACTCCTGTTGGTTAGCTTGTTGGCCATTCATCGTGCCTCCAGGGCAAGCAATGACGATGCGGCCCCAGTTGCGCTCTTGGCTACTCCTAGCATGGATATTCCCAAGGGCTTGGGAGGGCCGCCTTCAAACTCGCAACACTTATTGGGATGTGGGCGTATGAGGATAATCGAGGCACTAATCCCTGGCATTTCTGCCCCGTTGTCCAAGTTATTTCACCATCGCGCTGACGGATTCCCAGACGTCAGATGCGAAGCGGCGTACTTTTGCATCTGTTGTGGGTGCTCTAATACCAGAAGAGTCGTCGAGGATCGCAATGGACTAGGGAGCACCAGCACCTCAGCAACGCCTGCAGCGGTAACAGGGCTGCAGAAAAGGTGTTTGGAGGCGCCTTCAGCACCAGTCAAACACAACCCCGCCAATGCCGCCATGGTGCCCAGTACGTGTACGAGTACACCTTTGCGAGGCCCTGGAAGTGTCAAAGCTAACCCCTCCCCCTGGTGCTGGAGACTCTTTAACGGCACCCCCAGCATCCAGACCTCTGGGATCCAAGTTGCCAGCCCCAACTCCGGGGTTCCGAGATGCCACACCACATGCCATAGGAGGGTGTCAACCGACGGTTGAACAGTTATTATCTCTCGTCTAACAGCGGATCTGTAGCAATTATAGATGCGACCGGGTCACCTTTTGGGTATGAACAGGTTGTTGGTACAGCCGTTTTATGGTCTCTGCGCTGACGGCGCGGATGTTCGCGTCGCTCGGGTTTTCGTGTGATGCAAGGAGAGCTGAGCTTTCTCTCATATCTTGGAGCTCTACACAATCATCGCGCCCCTAAAGCAGACGATCTAAATCTTGCAGGCCCGTGCCGGTTCTGTTGGAAGGGTTGTCGCAGCCTGAGCTTGATTTAGGGGCGCGACAATTAGTTCAGCGTTTAAACTTTCAGATGTACCGCGAACCCGTCATTGGCATTTATTTGAATGACAGCGCTAGCCCATCGCGGGACGGTCACTATTGTTCCACTCTCCTGCCCGAGACGATGACCGGGCAAACAGAGTTTCACAATGACGATTCCTCTTCGTCAGGGGGAAGCGACTCGATTCGGAGAGCATGGCGTTTGTAGCTTGATACCCCGCGGTCGCATATCCGTGGGCCTGGAAACTACTTGTGGTTACAATCTGGACTATGTAAACATGCGACAATTGATACGTCGGAACTGAAATTTTCGTAGTCGTCAAACAGGTTGCATCCTCATAAGGAAGTATTGTTTGTTTGAAATGTTCTTAGCTTGCAGTAAAGAGTAAAGACGAGGCGGTTGTGGTCACGATGAAATGTCTCGGTATCGTCATGGACCTAGCTTCTCCAGGAAAAAAAAGCAGACGTTTTAAAAGTGCGCCCACAGCAGTAAACTCCGAGTATCAGTCCCAAATAGAACAACCTGGAACATCGAACAGCCTCGTCGGGGTGTCTCTTCCTCACTTGTGTGCTTACCATTGGCGATTTCATGCCACTAAAATGCCACATGTGCCTACCCAAGGTAGTAATAGGTGTCCAGGCAGAGCGGGAGCATGCAGGGAGGCAGTGGGTGGCTGCATCTCTTGCCTGGCGCCACGAGGCATATCATGCATGATGCTTAAGGCAGTTTTCGGTGACGATTCCGTGGCAGGCCCGCCACAAACATTGGGACTCGAAAAGTGAAATCTAGAAACAATCGAAGAGCTTAGGGAAGATGAAAGAGTTGCAAATAAGAGGATACTAATAACTGGGGTAGAAGCATACCTCTGGAACCAGGTACTAGGAAAAGGCCATGTGGCAGGCTGTTGTGAGTTTGGCGCCCAGTCCGCGCAGCGGGATGCGTCAGTCTCCTGGTGCAAGCACTGAGGTAGCACCTGCTACAGGTACCTCTTTACCGACCTGTGTGGTTACACCGTACCTGCCCATACAGTAGGCATCGACTCACCGAAATCGGCACCACCGCTTCATTTGGAAGCCTCATCAAATAATTCGTCGTCACGATTATCAAGTTAGTACTAGTTGCAGTACTAATATATACGCAGTACCTGTAGGAGTACGTAGGTGAAATGGTGATTTCCTCAACCACAGTATGGGCACGAGAGCTGTCTTTAATTTTCTAGTAGGGCGCCTTCTGTATCTATCGAGGTACTTGCTGAGGTTAGTAAGGTAGTAGTGGTACGGATGAAGGCCCCAGAAGGCCCCAGAACGGCCTCCGCATTCGACCAAAAAGTGAGGTGCGGTCGAGGCCATAGACACAGGAAGGAACAGCGTATCAGCTTGTCAGATCAGACATGTTGCTTGATTCCCACATTCCCACGTAATAGTTGCTACCTACGAGATAATACGCCAGAAATGTGTGGACCATCACAGCGTCATCCCAATTTCGAGACAACTGCTATCCCCGGCATGGCAAGTTCCCTACTAGTACTAAGCACACAGTAATATCAAAAGTGAACATCAGTATCAGGATGAGCATCAGCACCATAGAAGCGGGGACCTTGCAGGAAGCTGGTGGAGGTGAACAGCCCCTCTGCAAATGCTTCCAACAGGCCAACACCCTCCCACTGACCTATTAAAAGGTACCGGAACTTGGCTGCTATCTTCACCCCTCCATCCCCACCCCGGCCTGGGGGTTTGGTCGCAAGGGGTAGCCTGTCGAAGGGAGAAAAAAAAAATCCCTGAGCACTGACCAAACTGAGATTGGATGCAATTTGTCCACGTCCACCTGCAACTGTCCCGTCTCTTGGGTCACTTTGCCCCAAGGTGGCTGATGACTACACAGGTGCGCAGCACAGCATCCGCACGCAGACCAGCATATCCGCAGCAGCACAAATTGGCTGAGCGACATTCTGAGCCTTTGATATCGCCGTCAGCACACTACATGTGTGAGGGAGAAGAAAGACAAGGGGCAGAAAAATAATAAAGGCACCTCTTTCCCCCATTGTTTCTTCCCCTGGAAGCCTCCACGTCAATGTCAATCAAAGCCCTGGTCGCTCTTTCCAAAGCGGCTTTGTGAGTGTACCTTGACTCACCCCTCCACGACACCGAACCAGGACCTCCAGTTGGCTCCACGCCACACTTGCCCCAGCTCTTGGTAGCTCCTTGCCCATCCAAGCACACCTTACTAAAGTTGACTCCCACCCACCTGCCATACACACCCTCCCACCACATCAATCTCCCTTCTTCGAGCAAGCCATATTACTTTCTTCTCGACGTGCTTCAACGTCGCTTTCGTCTTCTCAACTAAAACGCCCGATTCCCTACGCCCTTACACGACGATTTCTCCCCACCATCACCGCACTGCTGGTCAGGACGACGCACTTCAGCGCAAGCTACCGAGTACTCAAATCCTGAATTTGTTGCTCTGGCGCCCTCCTTGCGCTCAGCCGACGAGGCCTCTCGACGGTCACCCATCCCGAGCCTGCTCTAGCCCTCTTTCTCGAGAGTTTTCTTGGGCTCCCCTTAACCGCGAATTTACGGCGCGACTGCATCTCCGACCTCGCTTCCTCGTCGCTTAACCGCAACCTTCCAATTTACACACAATTCGGTATCCTCGGGTTGGCCGAGAAGCTTGTGTCGAAGGCGTCGTCTTCGCCCTCACATTCAAGGCTTTCTCGGTAGAGCCTGGCCAAAGTGGTCATTGACGAGTGCTTCATTTATTTTCCGACTGCTCTGGGAGCAGCACCCTCTTGCCTGGGTGACAAGACCCAAAAAAGCGACCTGCATATTTCCTCCACCATCCGCCACCTCAGCATCGCACTGCGACATTGCGCACGTATATCTCGACTTGCGCCAGATCTGCAGCTCCCGCTCACCACCCTTTCTGGGATTATCGCGTGCGGCCCACCCAGCGACAGCTTGCGTGCAGACTGTTACCATACCCCCTCTTGGCTGCCACCTACCCTCTGCATCTGCAGCCCCAACTCGTCTCGTTTACGCTTCCGGCCCTGATACAGAGCCTGTACAAGGAAGTTCGGCATCCGCATCTTCAGATACACCCTGTGGCGCCCTGATCCCCGGTCTTTGGTTTACTCCCTGTCAAGCAGGCTGACGGCGTCTCCTTCTTGGTCACCTGCTCAACCTTCAACCCCCCGTTGCTTTTCCCCGCACCCCCAATTGCTGGAGCGGCCCGTCCCATCATGTATGCCGCACTTGGTCGCATTTTATAAATGTTGTGACCCAACCTTCTGAATTGCCCCAGGTCACTCTTTCGAAAGCGCATACCGTCGCCCGCGCTGAGCCATGTCGAGCTATCCAGATCCACATCATTCACGCTCTTCTCTATTGGACTACATGATGTCCATATTTCCATCTCAGCAAAAACAATTACGACCTAGTCAGGTCCAGACCAGCCTCGAAACGCAGGCCTCAACCTCCGTGCCCGTATCAGCAAAAAGTGCTTCCTCCGTGGCCTCAAGCTCACAGCAAGGCTCTCCTATAATGTCTCCAGATACCGCTGTTCTGACCAACAGCTCCTCCATTCAAGCATCGCCGGAGCCGGTGCGTGGAGCTGACGAGGAACAATGTCCTCCAAACTTCCAACTCCCGGAGTCCATCGTGTCCCGCAAGACCAGCTCCAACTCTCTCGGCCAGAGCCTGATGAACCAGTCGAGCGCTATCCCTGAAACCCCCGGGGCCGGCTTCAGCCCAAATGCTACCAACCAGAAGACAAGTCTGATGCGCCGTATATCAAGTCGCGCGTCGAGACGCCTCACCAGCGGGAGGCGCCAATCGTCAGCCGCACCGACAAGCCGTGATGCCAGTGTCGGGCCCTGCCTCTTGCGACGGCGCAGCGACAGCACCGCCACCGCGCCACCCGACTTCCCACCCGTCGCCATCGACTCTGACTCCGACATGGATGATAGAGATGATATGCGTTTTTTCCGCGCCACAGGTGGCCATGACGCCTCGGTTCGGAGTGCCTCGGCTGGCAGCGCTGCTGACTCTGCTGGCGAAGAGCCCAATACAATGAATGCTCCCACTGTGCCCGCTGAGTTGCAACGTGGGACATGGCTAGTCAAGGTCTCCAAGAAGAGCCGCCCCAAACGAGTCTGCCTCGTTTACGATCCTGACTCGAGCAAGCTCACTTGGGACAAGAAGCGCCCAAACAAGTTCGTCCACCTCGACGAGGTATTGGCCGTCCGCAGTGGCTCCGATGTTCGACAATACGGCATTGACCTGAACAGACCCGAAGCGGAGGGCTTATTGTTCACTATTATATACTCTGTCCCGAAGAAGTCGGATAAAATCATGCACCTCATCACTGAAAGCCCTGACATCTGCAAAGTGTGGACATCCTTTCTCGATAACATGCTAAGGCATCGACAAGAGCTCATGACTTCACTCATGGCGTTCAATGATGACGCCATAGCTCAGTACTGGCAGTCTGAAATGGCCAGACAATTTGGCGAGCATCCTCGCTCACCTGCCCAAGAGGAGCTTGATGTCGCGGGCGTCAAACGCGTTTGCCAAAAGCTTCACATCTACAGTTCGCAGGCCACGCTTGAAGCAAACTTCTACCAGTCAGACGTGCGTCGACGTGAAAGGCTCAGCTTCTTGGAATTCACGGACTTCTTACGACGCATGAATCAGCGACCCGAAATTCGCCGCATCATCCGAAGCATTGCAGAGCAGCCAGAAGTTGGGATCAGAATGGACGAGTTTCTAACATTCCTCCGTGACTGCCAAGGAGAGGATGTTGACTCCAATCGCGGCGCCTGGGAGAAGGAGTTCTCAAGACTCATTCGCAAGCCCGGCGCCGAGCGAGCGGACACAGATCGACCCGAGGCGCAGATCATGTCCGAGGCTGCCTTCATCGGCTACCTAAGTTCCAAACACAACGGCCCCTTGGTCGAGGAACCACAGGAGTACACACTTAATCGACCCATGAATGAGTACTTCATCTCGAGCTCTCACAACACGTATCTTACGGGCCGCCAAATTGCGGGCACCTCGAGTGTCGAAGGATACATCTCCGCCCTCGTCCAAGGCTGCCGCTGTGTTGAGATTGACTGTTGGAATGGTCCAAACGGTCAGCCTAAGGTGACACATGGCCAAACACTCACAAGCAATGTGAGCTTCAAGGAGGTTTTGGTTGTCATCAAGAAATATGCCTTCGTCAAAACGCTCTTTCCACTGTGGATCTCTCTTGAGGTTCGATGCAGCGAGGAGCAGCAAAGAGTCATGGCCATCATCCTGAGGGAAGTCTTTGGCTCTCAATTGATTGAGGAGCCTTTATCTTCAAACCTTGACAAACTCCCCTCGCCTTCGCAGCTTCTGGAGCATGTGCTTGTCAAAGTAAAGAAGCCAAAGGAGCCCCAGGCCATCGAACCCACCAGCCGACGCCGGGGCAACAGCCTGACCTCGCCGCTGATTAGACCCATCTTCTCTGAGAACGTGGTGCCATCGCCATCGCAGTCGCTTCCACAGAGTCCTATGCTGGCCCCCAGCCATTCATCCCGGCGCCTTGCAAGCAAGAACAGGGTCAATACCATTGCTGAGGGCAAGGTGACGGACTTGCTAAATGGAAACGCTAGCGATAACGACAGTGGCAGCGACTCGGGGTCTTTTGACACTGACAACACAGTCAAGGCTCTTGGTCAGCTTGGTGTTTACTGCGCCGGTGTCAAGTTCAATGGATTCGACACACCAGAGGCGAAAGAGTTCAACCACATCTTTTCGTTCCAGGAGTCGACGCTATCGAGGAACTCGAGAACCAAGGACATGAAGATGGCACTCGACCTCCATAACATGAGATACCTCATGCGGGTCTACCCCGACCCCACACGCGTCCAGTCTAGCAATTTCGACCCGTTGATGTACTGGCGACGGGGTGTTCAAATGGCCGCGCTGAATTGGCAGAGCAACGATGTTGCCCTTCAAGTGAACCGCGCTATGTTTGATGGCGGCACGGATTCATCTGGATACGTCCTCAAACCTCCGGGGCTTCGCAACATTCAAGTCCTGCCTTACAATACGGATATTGCAGGGGGCAAAAAGGAGCGGTCGATCGTTGACTTCAGAGTTGATCTTCTCTCTGCGCAGCAGCTCATGCGTCCAGTAAAGCTGGCTGCCTATAAAGCGATGAATCCCTACGTCGAGGTCGAAGTTTTTGATGGGAGATCGAATTGCATCAAGGACCTCCGGACAGAAACTATTGCCCATTTCGAAAACCCCCTAAAAGCACAAACTGAGATTGTTCGTGAGAATGGCTTCAACCCCATGTTCAACGAGGGCCAGTTCAGGTTCAGGATTACGACCAAGTACCCGGAGTTTATCTTTCTCAAGTTCACCGTCAAGCTATCCCCCAACGGCGAGAGCTACAGTAGCAACAACAAAGACATTTACGGGATCGCTTCGTGGACCGCCAAACTCACCAACCTCAGGCAAGGCTACCGCACTATACCACTGGAGAACGAGAAGGGTGAACAGTATCTGTTCTCGACATTGTTTTGCCGAATCCAGGTAGATCCTATTGTGAAAACCATGGTTGAAGCTCCGCGGCGCAAGCAAGAGGTCAGCAAGCTCAAAAGTCTAGGAGGCAAGGTCTTTGGGCGAATCGGCACTAGCCCACGCTCTAGTGTTGATAGGGGCAGTGTGGAGAAGACAAGCTTCGAGAGCGCAATCTGAAGCTTCGGCTCCTGACCGTCTTCAGTTTCTCAAAATTATGGCAACGGTTCTATCTATCTATCTGTGCCCATGGCACTCGGAGACTTTTTCTCCCCTGGGCTGGGAGACTACAAGTCAGTACTCAAATCGCCTCGTCCCACGACCTTGATGGTCCCGGCGCGCTGGCAGCGGGGGATACGCGGGCTCTACTTTCATTCTCAAGAGGCTGGACCGACTGTGTCTTACTACCGTTTGTTGGAGATTTAGCCAACATGCATTTTCATTTCATTTGATTTTTTTGTTTGTTTGCAATGGGGCATGACGTCCGAAATGGGAGAGCAAAAATGCCCCATGTCTTGAAATTTGTCGGTTTGAATGATGGCATACAGGTTCACCCAAGGCAAGGGGATGCATATACCACTACGCAAGTTTGGGATCTTTGTTTTGAACGGACAAGGCATAGCATATGGAAAGGAACATCAAAATCGTTACATAGACAGGTCAGGGCAGGGAAACTACGGTTGCTTCGCTCCATTATTACTTCCCCTTTGGCTTTGCTGCTTCCGTCTCAACCGAATTGTTGGCTGCGAAGGATGGTCGAGCAGGTCTTGTTTGGTGCAGAGGGGGCTATTGTTTTTTTTCTCCTGGTTCGAGATCTGCATATGGGACACTTTGGGACGCGGGCCATGCATGATAAAGCACCACTAGCGGCTCACGCTGCAAGAACGCACACTACCTACCTCCCGGCTGGGCCGGAGAAGGGGGCAATGAGAGGATGTCCTGCGCCGTTGGGGGGCCGCTACCTCACTAATGGTCGGAGCGCCGAAATCCCGAAGAAAGGAGTTATTAACGATGATACGACATGAAACAAACATATCGACTGGCAACTTGTCCACGTGCCAACTCGGATCTCGGTGTGTCTGTGTCTGTGACTCCTGAGCTCCTGCCCCTGACAAGCCGGTATCGAGAATGCCGAATTACGTACCCTGGTGAAAGATGACGTAGCAGGCAACGTGGAGAATAATACTCTAATCCAGGGGTTCATACTACTTTTTCTACCCTCGGGTCATCTCATATTATTAGCATGTAGATCTACAGGTATCTACCCCTTTTTTCACCTTCTCACACTGCCAAGCCAAAGGGGCCAGCTTAGGTCAGGGGATTTTTGGGTTGGGGGGGGGGGGGTGGGTGTATGTGGAGATATGGGCGATCTTGGTCTCCCTACTCGTACCATTCTGTGCGTATCTGTACGAGTACTCGTACAAAGACGAAAGGGAGACACAAAGACTATCTTTGCCGCTTTGGCGTCTGAAAAGCCAAGATGAACGTTACGTACACCCATCCATAACGCCGAGGCGGGACGCGCGTACAATGGAGAATGTCTAGTAGTATGTACGTATGCAATGTATTCTGTACGTTAGGCACTATTAGAAAACCCAATGTCTTGGAACAGCGGGGGGAAAAAACTCCAAGAGAGGAAGGGGAAAATACGCCCCATCCCGCCATCTCGCCATGCTACTTTCTATACCGTAGGTGATCATTATAATATAAAATATTCCAAGCTGAAAAGAAAGGCCAAACAGCTTCTCTCAGTCAACGCCCTCGTCAGCCTCGAAGCGCGGACTTGTCGTGCGCCCACTGCCAATATTGCTGTGCTGCTTCCTCAACACGCCGCTCGCGCCGGTGCGGCTCCACCCGCCGTTGGTGACGACATTCATAGCATTGTGCTCCGCCTGCTGCCTGGACGCCTGCTGGTTTGCATCCATGTAGTAGTGGCTGTGTGCTTCCTCGGCGTCTATCTCGTCCAGTTCATCCTCCACGGTTCGGCCGCGCGGGCTGAGGCGGCTCAAGGGAACGTCTTGTGTCCCGTCAGCATAGAGACTGGGATCCCGGCCGAGCACGCGGTCGGCCTTGCTCGGCGTCCTCCTGCCGCTGTCGGGGGGTGTCGGCGGCGCGAGGTGCCGTCCGCTGCCGTTTGCATCGATCCTGGTAATAGCGGGCGGCTCGCTGTCGCCATCGAAGCCACCCCAGCCGGCATTGACCTCGCGGGCAACTTGTTGCTCGCGCTCGGCACGTAGACGGTCGCGGGCGTCCAGCCACTTAGGACTGGCTTCCCATGCCCATCCATCACCGGTAGTATTGCAGATGGGGAAGATCCACAGCCAGGGGACAGGTCCAAGCAGATGGCGCAAATTGCGCCGCCAGCCCAGGTCAAAAGCATTGGGAAGTTTGCTAGAGTCCTGCTCGTCGAGGTATTCCTCGTAGCGCTTGCGAGACCGCTGGGCCTCCATCTCATGGTACGACATTTGCACGGGATTCTGCGGACGGGGAAGTTCGATCGTACGGCGCTCTTCGCCCTCCTCGGGGCGGGTTACTCCGGGGACGGCGTTGGCGTGGAAGTCGACAAACTGCTGGGCAGCCTGAGGCACGCGGTTCGCGGGGTCATGGGCCCGTTGGAAGGTCTTCTTCAGCGGGGAGAGGTACCTTGTCTTCTCGAGGCACTCAATGGTCGTCTGGCCACGGCTGGCCAGCATAATGTGCCAGGAGGTAAAGGCGCCGACGACGATGGCAATGATGCCGCTGCAAACGGAGAGTATGACAAAGTTAACGGGCATTAGGTTCTCCATGTACTGGGTGTTGGTGAGGACCTCGTTCCAGACCCAAGTACCACTAACGGCAAAGCAGTAGAAACAGAAGAGGGTAGTGTAGATGAGGAAGAGCAGGAAGGCCTTGTGGTTGCGCAGGCCGATGCAGGTGGCGAGCCAGGGGCAATGGTGGTCCATCTTGAGGACGCACCGGCGGCAGGTCGAGCAGTGGTGGGCGCGGTCGGGCTTGCGGGCCTGACATTTCTTGCAGTAGCGAAACTCGCCGTTGCTCTTGACGGTGAAGGATGTGGCATGATTAGGGCCGGCTTGTGAGGTCGGTAGGAGGCCGTAGCCATCGTCATTGGTCGTGGAGCCAGGGTTGGTGAAGACGGCGGTGGTGTAGGACCAGTTGAGGAGTAGGTAGAGGAGGACGCCGAAGGTAGATGATGTAGTGCCTTGGGAACTGTCAGTATTTGCTCAGCTTGGGGATACCGCTCGAACAGAACGACGCACCTAGCCAGTGACTATGGTTGTTGGAAACGCCGATGTTGACCACCACCCATATGCCCCACGTCGTCAGGCCATAGACAAAAATCAAGGGTGTGTACTTTGCCGTCACGCAGCATGCTCGTTCGAGCTTCCGCGCATACCGGCGGATCATGGTGAAATCAATCAGGGTCAGGGAAATCTCAAGTCGTCGTCGCGCCCACAGACCATGGTCGGGGCCAATCTCCGTGGAGCAGGCGTCGCGTTGTCTTGTCGTTGAACTGGTTGGACTCGGATTCAAGGCTGCATCGTCTATATGGTCGAGGTCGCACGGTCAGAAAACCGGCTTGGTCAGTGCCGGATGGAATGGAAGAAGCGAGAGATGTTGCCAATCAGTAATGCAGATCGGAGGGAAGACGTGCCGTTTGGTAAAGACCCTGGCTTGCTTGCGTGGTCGAAGGGACAGGAGACAACCCAAATGAGGCTTAGGTCATCAGGGGCGGGCGGAGCCGCGAGGCCCGCAAGCGATTAGCGAAAAAAAAAAGCGAGACACCATGGTAATGGTAAGTATGGATATCCGTACTACTATATAATTACTATGCCTACCTAGGGATGCATATCCATAGTGGTCGTAAATATATTCGCAGTTGCATTCATGTAATCCTTATGCATAGGGATTATGTATTATATTCATGTTCTATCCTTACAGATACTAGTACTTACTTACTAATAGTATATACACGCACGATGGCTCATAATGTACCTTGTGTTAGTGTCTCGCTTTTTTTTTTTTGCTAGCACGTAACCACCTGGTTGGGTTAACGTGGCTGACACACACGTCGTCGTGGCTTGCAAGTTGACCTAGGTAGGTAGTTCACGTTTTGCTGCCATCCATCCGCCCACGCTCAACAAGCTTGTTCATTCTCCTGCTAGGTAGCTATTTGTGCTCCTTCTGGCCCGACTCGATTCCATACCACCACACAGCAACCTTATCTTGGGCTGTGATAGGGCACGGCTGTTCGTGCAATGACCCTTCACCATTGAATCAACTCGGCAGGGCCTTCCTTATTCTCTAGCTTCGCAACCTTGCCCCCATTGCCGAACATCTTGCGCGAGGACTCGGACGTGTGATAAATGAGAGTGCCATCATCATGGTGATCAGGGTCGACATCAATGATGCCGCCCGTCAGCTGATCCAAATAGGCATTGTATTCATAGCTGGCCCGGATGTTGCAGCGCAGGCTAGATGATTCCGAATGAGCCGTCACCGCCGCCAGTGTCTTGAATCGCTTGTAGCAATATGGGCAGATGTACGTCTTGTCTCCGTGCGCAGGCGATCGCAAATGTGCAACGAGGCCCCCAGCCTTTTTGAAACCTTTCCTAGTAGTACATTAACTTACTCCGTCCACGGAAATCACCATGAGCCAGTCTGTAAACCCACATGCAGCCCTTCCGTGGGCAAGTGAAAGTCTCGGAGTACGGGCAAAAGTAGCGAGCTGCGTTGAAATTTGGATTGTCAGGGTCGTCGGGGGCCAGGTAATCGTGCACCTGTCTGGCACTAGGGCCTGTGGCTTTTGTCAACTGCTCCTTCGTGGGACGTTGTGCCGAGGCGGCCTTGGGGAATAGATTCTCCTTCTCGGCCCAAGCACTGGGTTCTTCATTGTCCCATATGCTAAGCTCTTTGGTCTGCTCAGCCAGTTTGCCCAAGCCAGACGCAGCGTCCTCGCTCAGGTGGGTTCCAGCACAAGCTTGACCACTCAACCTAGGGAAGTCATTCTCTTCAAACTTGGGCGGCTTCTGTTCCTCCTGGTGTGCCCAGGGGACTGGTGTCGTATAGTTGTCGGGCTTGCTCGAAGGCATGAACTTAGCGTAATTTCCCCTGACTGGGCCCTGGGTAAGAGCCTCCAGCTTCTGCGGGAATTCCTGCTTCTTTTCGCGGGTCGCCTCAATTTTAGCGACATCGATACGAGTACACGCGCCAGACTCGATGTGCGCCATGAGGTGAGAAATCCGGGAGAACGGGCCACGACCACATCCGGGACAGTCAAGCTCCTGGGTGTGCGGATGATACTATGAAAGTATTAACGAATATCTTTGCTGGAAGCAGTATTACCATTGCTGTTAGGGCAACTGAGACTCACCTCTTGGATATGCGAAATCTCTGCCTCCTCAGTCACAAAGTCGACTCCGCAAAACTTGCAGTGTATGTGCTTCTCCGAGCCGCAGGCGCGCTTCTCGGCCTTGTGCTTCATGAGGGCCTGTTTGGAAACAAACCGAACGTTGCACGGCCGGCAGAGGAACTCGCCATATCCCTGGAGTTTAGGGTTTGCGGGTGCCATGATGAGAGTGCTATTCACAAGGGTACACGGAATAGACGCGACGGTGAGCAGAAGTTAGAAACTGGACAGAGGTATGAGGGCGGTTGGGATTAGTAAGAGAAAGGAGAAGTAATTTGAATACAGATAGTAGTACCCAGTATGGAGGGAGGATACCTAGTAGGTAGGTAGGTCTTACCTGGTGGTGAATCTTGGCAGTTGCCCGACAGCTGGCAACAGACGTCGGACGCTCCTGCCGTAATCATAGGAGCTCTGATAGGGTATACGGATTCTAGCATTTCTTCCATTGTATGCCAGAAGAAATATATTTGCAAATAAATTTCCCCGTTTAACACAATACAATATTCCTCAGTAACCCCCAAACTTACATGGGTAAGAGAAAATGGTAGGGGCGGGACTCTAATAGGATACCCTCTGTTACCTACTAGTAGTTCGTAGAATTATTGAACTATTAGGGGATCATGTACCGATTACTCGTACTTAAACATGCTCTCGTCAACGAGTCGTTGGGGAGGAAAGTCCCAGCTTTGCGTTTACGGACCCCCGGATACCTTTCAGGAGTCCCTACCCGACTACCTACCTACTAAAGTACGTGATCTGTGTCGACCCTCGTGCTCTGCATTCTCCCAACCAACAATGTTGTAACTATACGAGCCTTGAAACTTAATAGGTACCCATTACATTAGCGTTCTCGGCTATTTATATCGCTATAAAGCCCATGGCAACTATCCCTGTGCCCCGTCCTTTCCTCTCACAACTTCTCATCACTCTCGTTACTTGCACTTCTACAATTACTTCCCAAGATTCCCAGGTAAACTTTTGATCGAATTTGCTCACCGTCCTTTTCCATAAGGATTTAGACCGCCTTACAGTATCATGGAGGAGGCATCAACCGAACCTGCCCCGGCATGTTGAGTGTAGCATCAATCTAACGCTTTACATCTAGTTTCAAGAATGTGGTCCTGGAACTTGCATTCCCAGACAATGTGTATTAGATCGCTCGGGTCCCGCATCAAGCTATTGATGACGGCGATAGAGTCTCGACACTCAACGAGGTTGCTATGATGAAGATAATCCAACAACATACCACTATCCCGATTCCTCGGATTTCCAGCTTCGAGACATGCGCAGACCAGCCATTTAGTTACCCGTACGTTTTCATGGAGTACCTGGATGGCTGAACTTCCACATGGGCTGGCGAGAACCATACCTAGCCAATACCATACCAAGGTGGCCAAGCAGCTTGCAAACGTCTTCATGGAACTCCAGAATCTGACGTTTAGCTGCGTTGGGGGCCTTTGGTGTGGAGAAAATGGTGATCAAACTGTCGAGATTATACCCATGACCTGGCACTCTTCGCCTAGCCCCCTGAAAACTTCGCTCAAATACTTCTACAATTAGAGGTAGGGAAAGAATCGGGAAATACTTGCCATGCAACCAGATGATCCAGATTGGCTGACCGCCTGTTGGGTGCTAAAGACGGCTCTAACCCACATTGTCATTAAAAAAGAGTTCGAGGCCCTTTTCGAGACCCTTTTCCCATGTGTCATCTTGACCTGCATTTCGGCAATATGGTTTTGACAACCAGTACATTCTGACAGGTATTATTGATTGGAGCAATTCCCAGGCTACTCCTGTCAAGCAATTGTCAGTCTGTCTAGAATTGGTCACCTGCCCAGGATTACCAGATGAGAAGAATCGACCCATCCTCGAGCTGAAGAATCTCGTTGTGGAATCTATAAGGGGAATAAACTAACCCACTACCACTTTCCATGGATGTTCTTCATACTACTCCCTAGACTGGGATATCAGGATAGTCGCCGATCTCTTCATCCTCTCCGAGCTCATTGTCACTGGCACTTCCAAGCTCGTCCTCGTTGTCCGAGTCTCCCTGGGCAAATTCCACCAGATTTTCCTCCTCAGCAACTACCAGCTCCTCATCAGGCGGCTGACTTTCGCCCAGTGGCGCGTTCCTAACCCGTACGGTGTACCCCAGGTGGCTCCTCTTCCGGCTTGGCTCGCGGCCTCGCAAAATCCTCAACTCCTCGTCTGTCAGTCGCAATTTGGGCAATGGCAGAACTGACGCGGTACCGGCTGATCGCACTGGAGTCGCATCGCCGGCCATCAGGGTTGCCTCGAAATCTTGCTCGGTTAGGTGGCGCCCGAAGCGGATCGCGACCAGCTGTGTCTTCATAATGGCCTTGAACTTGGCCCATAACCCCCCGTGGTACCACCCACTGTTGATGTCACGGGTTGGCCGTACAGCGGCGTTGTCCAGTAGATTCTTTAGTATGGGGTCTGTAATGTCGCACACCTGCCACACCTTGCCGTCCAGATGATAAGTCTCGCCGTCGAAAACGTGGCTCTCAGACAGGTTTGGATAGAATTCGTTGTCAGGATCATACTGGTTTCCATGGAGTGAATACCACGCCGATTCCTGGGCAACTTGGGCATTCCTCGGAAGAAGCTTGAACATGACTGTCTGATATATCCTGTACTTTGGATCCAACCTGGGGTCAAGTCCGTACGGGACAACGCTATCTCTCCACGGGCCACCCTTGAACTGGTATGCCACATAGTTGAGATACGTTTTAAGCTCAGTCCAGCTCCTCAGTTTTCCTCCAAGGTGATTCATAAGCGACCTTCGAGTCCATACTGGGCGCTCTTCAAAGGCAGCTTGGAGATCAGCTATGACCTCAACTGTCCGCGGGTCTGTCATGTCTGGCTCATGTTGGGGCCCTTCCGGCGCTGGGTCTTCTGCACCAATAAAGTGCCCAATGTGCTTCACAGCAGTGGCATTGAATGTACCTCCATCCTCGGTCGTGCGGACATACGGATTTTGTGAGTAGAAGTAGTTGAAGGGGAGACTCATGTGCGTGAACACTGGCGGCGGAAGGACGTCAACGTTAGGTCCCTTATCAATCCCTGGCAGAAAACTGAACTCTTTCATCTTCTCGACTGCCATATTATTAGTATCCGTCGTTTTCTCGCGCTGAAATCCAAAGGAGAATCTTACCATCGCCCGGTAGGACCTGGTCACAGTATCGTCGAGCGAAGTCGGACCTGCCAGATATGTCCCAGTAGAAATCGGCCAGTCCGCGGAACCGGTGTGTGTGTTTAACCAGCCCAACGGCCTCGACTTCGTACTTGCCCACGTTGTCGGCCAACTTTCTCCTCAATACTTTCGGCTCATCCTGACGCGCGCGAGAGCAAACCTCCTCTGGCCCCTCCGGTTCCGCATTTGAAACTTCTACGTCTCCTTGCCATGGGCCGTTGGAGCCTCGTTTTCGTTTCCGGCCTGTTCGCTTGGGAACAGTGACCTTGAGCACGACGTTGTGGGTTCTGGCATTGTGGGACATGAGGGGCTTGCAGAAGGGGCTCTCGGGGTTTAGGTACAAAGGTATAGAATGAGTACCCGATTTCATGACCTAGTTTGAGCGTTAGGCTCCCAAAGATGGAGGCTTCATCCAGACCAGATGCAGATACTCACATGGTTCAGCGTGGGAACCCTGCCAAAAGCCTTGATGGCGCGGTCGAGATTCTGTACCACTGCTGGGACCTCAACCGCGCTCAGCTTCGTGCGTGGAATGGAGTATCGCGGTGCCCCATGTCCAGCCACGTCGGAAGGACTCTCAGGTCTTCCACTTGCGCCGTTCTCAGGTGTGTCATCCTCTGAGAACCTTTCTGTCTCCATACTGGATCAAACGGTAAGAGCCCAGAAAGATTGCAATGTCCACTGTGCGTTGGTCGCGTATGTTTGAATCCCCGCTCGTGAGCATCTGGAGGTCTCCCGGACTAAAATTGACCCCGTTGGTGCTTAAAACCAACACGTGTGTTTGCTGGATTAGTATTGTTGATGTGAGTTTGATGATTTCTGATGTCACAGCACACTGTGTAGTGACTGACAAATGAGACTAGTCCCACAGTGCCATTTTGGCTTTGGGTAAGACAACACTGTCCAGATTGAAGGTTCTGGAATATCCGAAAGGTTCTGCGAGTATTTCGTGTTAACCAATCTAAAACACCTCATACTAGACACATGATAGGAATTTTGGTGTGATAAATGGCTATCGAATGATTGAGAGTACTATGGGTGCGTATATCATCACAACAATCTTGCCAACGATATGTTTATGTATATGAATAATTGTTGGTCAACGTACGCGTAAGTAGTGGTGCACCCCCAGCCTGCATCGAAGCGTATCGCTATTCGGAGGCGCTCGCTTATCTTATACGTCTTTCAAAATGACACATATAGTACAGAAATTCCAAAGCAGTATATGCAAACACAATTTGTTTAATTGTTTGTCCGGAATAAAATCTGCGACTGAACGGGTGTATCTAGGGTAGGTAGGCAAGGATGTCACGCGGGCGGGAGAACGGTGTTCCAGCACCGAGATCTCGGCTGTGAGGCACATCGCCCCATGTACACCACCACAAGTTTCGGACTGTGCTAGCGGCACTCGGAGTATCGCGTGTTGGATCCGAGTTGTTTCAACAACTGTGGACTCGCGTTCCTTGTTGAAATTTAAATACGTTATTCTCATCCATATACCCGGAAGGCATCAATTCTATGATATTATGATATTCTGTGAAGCAGGATCGGGATCAGAGTGTCGTCAGGGGTGACAGATACAGTGTCTGACACAGTGCATAGGCGCACCCTCTGAAATTCCTGGGTCACTGCCAGGTGGATTGCTTGCGATGGCGGGCTGCTAACAGTGGCACCCAGACCCAACCAGCCACTGATTTCACCGTCCACCTTCAGGCCCCTTGGCAGCCCCCGTTTACAAACAACCTGATAGCCGTTCCCCAGCCACGGTATCGCGACCAGAGTTCGTTGGCTGTATCTCTGTGTCCTTCCAGATATCTTTCCACTGGATACGAGAGCAAGGAATTGAACCTACTACGACTTTCGCTGTCTTCCGAGCGCAACGAGGTTGATTACCGTGGCTTGACGCGCCTGTGCTGGAGTACTCCTTACCTTAGCTTAACAAGTTTCCCCCTCCCCACTGTACCACCGAAGCTCACCACAGCCGACCTCCATCCAACGAGACCCTGTCAACTCCCATTGCTGCATCACTCCCTCAGGCTCCTGGTCACGCTTCTCTTTGGACGGCAGCTCCTCTCACTGCATAGCGCGGCACAACACGACTCGGCCAACTCGACGCCGCACCGCAGCGCAACCCCCTGGTCTTGGCCTGTAGCTACCTGGTCTTTAGTCGGACCCCAGCTTGCCGCCCCGTCAGGCTGCCTGTCGCCCGACCTCAATCCCCCAATTCACCCCCTCAAACAGCGCCCGGGACCCGACAGTCTATCCTCATCCCTAACGACAGACGACCACACGAACGACCCCATCTCGCCTCTTGCGGGCGTCGCCAGCGCTCGCATCCTCCGCCCTTCACTGAGCGCTCGTCCTGTTGCTCTTCGTCTGCCCCACCGCGCGGTCGTCGCTCGACGTGACATCCCCAACCCCCCGGGCGCCCCCGCCGCGAGACTGAGCCGCCGGGTACTGAGGATATGCTTGAGACGTCCAAGATGAAGCGTTTCAGTCAGAGAGTGGTGAGCCATGCCCAACTTTCGCCTCCCCCACTTCTCCTCGGGCACTGTTGCCGTCATTGCTAACACGCCTGTCGCAGCTGTCACGCGGCAAGGATCCCAGCAAGTCCTCCAAGAAGAATAAGGACCCCAAAGATGGAACAGCATCCCCTTCCTCCCGCGATTCGTCCAACCAGTCCCCCGTCCTCACACCCTCCTCATCAACGTCCACGCTCAACGATGGCCGCAACAAGAACGCGCCTGGCAGTGCTGGCGTTGCTGGAGGGGATCATGCTGCTGGCCAGCCGTCGAACCTGTCCAACGTCGTCCAGCCGGGTAATGTCCCTGATCGATTTGGACAGTCGGGCGGAGCTTCCAGTCCCAATGGCGGCAGCGCCAATTCCAGGCTACCTCCCTCTGTGGTCATCAGCCCAACACCAGGTGTAAGTTGTCTTGATACCCGACTGGCAATAGTCGCTGACTTGCAGCTGCAGCACGTTCCCCCACCGGGAGCTGCCGAGACGATGCCGCACGACTTGGCGCCTCCCAAGGCTGGACAGAAGTCGCTTTCGATCCACAGAGGAATCGACAACCGTGACGCCATTCCCGAAGGTTTACGGACGCCGAAACGACAGCATTCGTCTCGCTTCGATATTTCGGCTCACCGTGAGCTCGAGAAGCTCCCTGGCTTCCACGAGGTGCCGCCCAACCGCCGGCAGGAACTCTTCATGCAAAAGATTGACCAGTGTAACGTCATCTTCGACTTTAACGACGCGAGTGGCGACATGAAGTCCAAGGAAATCAAGCGTCTCGCCCTGCATGAGCTTCTCGACTATGTTGCCAATAACAGACAAGTCATCACTGAGCCCATGTATCCACGCGTCGTGGACATGTTCGCCAAGAACCTCTTCCGGCCGATCCCACCACCGATGAATCCCCAAGGGGAGGCTTTCGATCCGGAGGAAGATGAGCCCGTGCTGGAGGTTGCTTGGCCGCACATCCAAGTCGTCTACGAGTTCTTCTTGCGCTTCATCGAGAGCCAGGACTTTAACACCAACATTGCCAAAGCCTACATCGACCACAGCTTTGTCCTCCAGCTGTTGGAGCTCTTCGACTCGGAAGACCCGCGAGAACGTGATTTCCTTAAGACCACCCTTCACAGGATCTATGGCAAATTCCTGAATCTCCGATCGTTTATTCGCCGGTCTATCAACAACGTCTTCTTCCAATTCACTTATGAGACGGAGCGATTCAACGGTATTGCCGAACTCCTCGAGATCCTCGGTTCCATCATCAACGGTTTTGCCTTGCCATTGAAGGAAGAGCACAAGATTTTCCTGACCCGGGTGCTACTGCCGCTCCACAAACCCAAGAGCTTGAGCATGTATCACCCTCAACTTGCCTACTGTATTGTCCAATTTTTGGAGAAGGATGCTTCTCTGACCGAAGATGTAAGAGGCCTCCATCTCTCAGACACTACCGTGGAACCAAAACTGATAACTGCCTAGGTCGTTCTTGGGCTTCTCCGCTATTGGCCCAAGGTCAACAGCACCAAGGAGGTCATGTTCCTGAACGAAGTCGAAGATATCTTCGAAGTTATGGACCCAGCAGAGTTCGCCAAGGTTCAGGAGCCCTTGTTCCATCAGCTTGCCAAGTCAGTTGCCAGTCCTCACTTCCAAGTTGCGGAGCGTGCTCTGTACTTCTGGAACAATGAGTACTTCTGCAACCTCGTCAGTGACAACGTGGAAATTATCCTTCCCATCATGTTCGCGCCACTCTATGAGAACTCTAAGGGTCATTGGAATAGGTATGTTTATGGTAAAGTTGGGGCGAGGCAAGGCTTGTTTACTCACTGCTCCTAGGACGATTCATGGGATGGTCTACAATGCCATGAAGCTCTTCATGGAGATCAATCCCCAACTGTTCGACGACTGCTCGCACGACTACACGGAGCAGCAGAACAGTGCAGCGGCAAGGGAAGCCATGCGCGAGCGCAAGTGGGCGGCCTTGGCCGAGAAGGCAGAGCAGCAGCGCGCCACTAATGGAACCGCGCACACCGCCGGACGGGCCCAAGGAGGGAATTTGGCTCGAGTTGATGAGGTCGATCCCGTCACCGACGATAACCAAAAGCGCCTCGACTCGTTGAAGCTTCAGGATGCGGCCGTACGCCGCCCGGCAGACCACGAGCGCCAAGGCTCTTCGGGATCAGCTAGGAGTAGATGACGAGGCTGAGGATGAGATGCTGAAATGTGGTTTGTGATCATCGGCTGGCGCTTCGATGGTCTGCCGGCCTAGTGTCCATACCTTTTAATGTCAGGCTTGCGCGAAGGCCTGGCGCCTACGTCGTCGCTTGGTCTCGGCGAGCATGAAACCCTTGGCCTTAGCAGTACTCTGCATCGCGATTCTATAACATGGATTCAATAGAACGGACAATATTCACGGCTTCTGGGCGTTCTCGACTGCTGTCCGTGGAGCGTTGCCCCTACACCTTCCTTCGACCCGTTGCGCTGGGGACCTAGAACCCTAGCTTTGTTCGCTCCGACTTTTGTTCTTGTCGACGCGCCTTGAGCATCGATGATGAGCGACATGCATATACCATAGGGAAGCCCTTGCAAGTATCGTCGTCTGCCTTCTTTACCCCCCGTGCCCAGCCCCTGAGATGGAAACGCGGAGGAATAGAGTACACGAGACACAGGGAAAACAAAAAGGATCACAACTTTCGTGTGCTTTTGGGTTTCTGTTTCCGTGTACCTTTTGATTTCACTTCTTTGGCATGTTGTGTCTTCTATTCTCCCATTTTGGACTTCCTGAGTTGAGTTTTGGAAGGGGGGTTTTGTTAGTTTGGCGCATGGGCTCAGCGGGAAGGAGGCTGCTTTTTGTCGAGCCCAAGAATCTCTCTCCCGGCTAGCCTTTTCGAGGTTGGATTGGGGTTGGGGTGGAGTGGTAGATCAAAGCGGGCGAGGATTCTCTCATAGGTTTACTTTCTTGTGGTTTTGTTGATGTAGACGACGAAATGAATAGGTTAAAAGTGGAATTGCATAGACTTTCAGTAAGGGTAAAGCTATTACTGTTCTAGATCTCTATTCTGGGCTGAAACTGTTATGAAACAAGGTGTTTTATATCGATATCTATACTGATGCAGCTATGATGATAATCCTATTATACCTGGATCTATTATCGTGATGCTAGAAATTTATTAGTAGAGACTATAGCTCCATCAAAGGTCCAGGACAATGTGAGTAGCTTCGCTGTTTAGTAAAGGGTCGACATGAATTCTTTTGAGAACCCTATTATTATGGTATAGTATATCGTGCCCCTAGTAGCGCCACACAACATATTACAAAGTACATGGCTGGTGCTGTTTTACCAGCCTCTGCCACGATCGTATCCTCCTCTTCCACGGCCTCTAAAGCCACCTCCACCTCTGGCACCGAAGTGGTGCCCTTGCTGATGATGCGGCCCCTGCGAATGATGGGGAGGCGGTGGGGGAGGAGCGTTACCCCAGCCACCGCCACCCATCATATTTGAAGGCATCATGCCTGAATTTGGAAACCAGGTCTGTGGCGGCGCGGAGCCGCCCATGGGTGGAGGGGGCGGAGGAGGTGGTGGCCAAGCACCTTGGAATCCGGCTGGCGGTGGAGGGGGAGGAGGGAAGTCGCCGGGCGGTGGCGCTGGCGGGAAAGGAGGGTGAGACTGGTGAGAAGGCTGATGAGGCGGGGAGCGGTTGCGGTAACGTGGTCTCGACCGAGAGCGAGAGCGAGACGGAGAGCGGCTATGAGAGCGCCGGCGATATGGGCGACTGGAGCGCTGATCTGGACTGCAGCTGCGACTGCGGCTGTCAGAACCTCGCCGCCTGGGCCGGCTATAGCTTCGTGACCTGCTGTGTCTCCGAGGACTTCTAGACTCAGATCCCTCTCTCCGACGTTTGAACGTGGGTGGCCCGGAGGAGCTCCTTGAACGTCCACGGGAGTAGCTACTCGAGCGAGATCGTGACCGTCCTCTATCCTGACCATTCTTTGCCTTATTCCTCCGTCCTTTCATTTTCTCGCAGAATGTACGAGACCAACCGTAGTAAGTCTGGCCACCCACCGGCTCGCCTGTGACTTCGTCTAGTGTGATCGTCTCACCGAGTTCGTTGAGGTCGGTCTGGGGTTCGTCCTCTAGTTTACGCTCTTTTGAGAACAGCAATTCGACATCAGCCAGAAGGCCTTGGACTGCTGCGACTAGCTGCTTCTCTGCTGGCCCGGGGGCGAGCTGTATTGGGCGGATGTCATCGGGCCGGAGGGGTTTGGTGGAGTTTGGTATCATGTGCGGGAGCCATGTCGTCGCAGGGAGATCGTACCACAAAGTCGAGGAATCGCCGTGGAAGGACGGGAGAATAAAGGGGGAGTCTTTGGAGAGCTTGACTGATGGCATTGGGGCTTGCAGTCCGGTCGGCAGTTGTGCAGTCGCCGAGCCGTCTGTTAGAGCCGTTCGTATCCGAGCCATCAGCGCTGGAGAGAAGTACCCCTTCGCATCTTCCCACAGCTGGATCAAATCGCCAAGCTTCTTTTGGTGTTTTGGGCAATTGTCGAAGGCAGCGGCGGAGGCAACCAATGCCGGCAGATGGGTCTCCCAGGCATCTCCAAACTTCTTGTTCCCAAGTTTTACGACGACGTGATGCACCACATCGTGAATGACATAGAGTATGTGCAGTCTTCTCCTTCGGGCGCTGGGCTTCTCGCCATCCGTATCATGGAAACTCTTGCTTAGCGCAGCTAGGAATTTGGCCAGCGCCGCGGTGCGCGCCGGCGACGGGGCGATATTGTCGACGATCCAAGCCTTGCATTTCTGTATTGCCCGGGGCAGCAGTTTAGTGCCATCTGCGCTCAACAAACAAACAAATGATGGGAATGAAGAAATGCTTCTTCAGGGGAGAGGTGTGCTGCAGGCGATGAGGCAAACCTGGACGTTGGGGCGCGAGCACTGCGTCAGGGTCGAGCTGAGGAGCGGGAAGAATGCCTCGACAGCGGGACGCGAGAGCGAGGTTGGGTCGGCGCGAAAGAGAGATGCCGACAGGGCGGCTTTGGCGATGGCGAGGTCTTGGGCCATGGCTTGGTAGCCCTCGTGGGCGCGGGGGCTGCACAGCAGGAACAAATGCGATAAGTATCTTGATGTGTGAATTGGATGTGAGGGCTGTTGTAGGTCTGAGCTTGTGCTATTATTACTCGTACTTGGTGAGCTCTAACAAACTCCGGCTAAGCTTCGGGCGGGATTTTCAGTGGCCCTCGGCGCTTGTCGCGATGCCATGATCTTAAAAGAACGTGGAAGACCAAGTGGAGCTAAGACGACTCTAGTACACTCAAGGGAATGGAACCGTGGTACGTAGTACGGATACGTACTAGCATAATGCTACGGGCATGATGCTAAATAGAGGGCACGCAGAATCCAAGAGGCGCAGAGTCGAGGCACAAGCATGGGGCCCGAATACAGATTTTAAGCAACCGAACTAGCTCTGTCAACTATCGTACGACCCTGTATATTATATAGGAAGCCTTGAACAATGTCCTGGAATCACTAGACAAAAATAGACTTTTGATCGAATCACCGCCGTATCCGAGACATTACGTATACAGCATCATCGTACACAACGCCCGATAATCCCGAACGCCACGGGGCCACGGGGCGCTTGGGCTTTAGGAGAACCGGTCTCCTTTTCGACTGCGATATGTTGAACTGCTCTCATATTTGCTCTTTTCGTGCAATCGTTGCTCCTCCGTTGTCGGTTCGTGCCTCGTGGGTGCGGGATCGCTGGTCGCCTCCTGGCTCGGTGACCCGGCGGTGTCGTGTCTAACCGGACTGCTGCCATTGCCCATCGTAGAAGCAGATCCTGGTTGGCTGGGGACATTCTCGGAGTGCTCAAGGGATCGGATGGCCTCCTTCTTCATGCGCTGCTGCTCGAGCTTCGACTGGCGATCGGCATTGATCTCCTTCTTCGCGAAGATATAGGCACCAATGCCGGCTGCATGCGACATGGACCGTTAGCAAAGAGAGGCAAAGTCGAATGGGAAGAAGATGCGGAGTTCCGTACCGACGCAGACAGAGCCCCATCCCAACCTGTAGACGTATTCTGTTAGCAAGGGATCCCGAGTGGCAAGGCGTTTGAGCTCATGTGTACCAGAAAGACTTGACCTTCGAGTCTGTCAGCGCTTGGCCCCTCAGGAGCTGGAGAGTGGGAAGCTCACCGTGTTCATCTTGAATAGGATTGTGCGACAGATTGCACTCGGGTATGATCCGTGTATCACTATGCAGCTAGTGTTGGATGAAGGGGACGACTTCGGTTTCGGGTGTGGAAGTGGGATAGATGCGGATCATCCGGCGACCGGCGTCGGGCAAATTTGGAGCACTCCTGCAATCGAGAAACCGCCGTCCCGGAAGCAACAGGGTCCCATCCTTCCGTAGTGCCGCAGTGCGTAAGCCAAGAACTGACTCCTGGCCGTGGCAACCCGCAGGCGATTCGTTGATCCTCTTTTAGTGCTTGGGACCCGCCATAGCGCCTGTGGTTTTGCGCTGTGGTGATCAGGAGGCACCATATTCGCACTGTGATTATGAGCGTGATATCCACGTCAAGCACAGTGTAGGCGTGATCTAGCGCCGACCAGCGACACCGGCAATTGGAAATGGATTTCGAGGCAGCCCCAGACAGTGGAGGTTGTCGATGGGGGTGACCAGTGACCACTCAAGCCTCTCTGCCTTGGCCCGAGCATTCACTCAACCCATCAACAAAAGACGGCGCTACGCTACACGAGCAAGGCTTCTGCTGACTCTCCAACAGACGGTGCATCCGTCTTTCTCACTCGCTTTCTCTGTGTTCTTGCATTCGCGCCTCGAATTCCCTCCCTTGGGCCACATCGATACAGAACCCCTTGGCTGAAGACTCCCCTTGTGACAACGCCAACAAGACTCCGCCACAATTGCCCACCTGCCGCCGACGACGACGAACAAGCTTCCAACTCTCGTCTGCCAACTGCGTCTGCCAACTGCCATCGAGCAGCGGCGCTTCCACTCGTTCAACCGTTAATGCTTGCATGACCGGCCTCCCCTTGGCGTCGATGTGATGGGGACCATCCCCTTGGACCCCGCCGTCTAAGCCAGCTTCGAACCCCTCCACCATCCAACATGGAACAGAACAAAGATGGGCCAGATGGCTCATCACTTGTGCGTATACCCATCTACGGATGCTCTCAGGCTGCCGCTGATTAGATCTTCTAGCGGCCCGTCTCGTCTCTGCTTGCCCGCTTTGAGAACTTCAACAAGCCCGCCGATACCGCCTCTCAACCCCAGAAACCCCCATCCCGACCCATCTCACCAGCGCCGAAGCCCGAGAAGCTGAGAGATTTCAAACTGGCGCAAGATCATACCCCCGCTACTCCGACTACGCCAATGACGCCGACCATTCCTTCAAGGCCGAGAGAACGACCCAAGTCTGCAGCTTTGCTCTCTGCCCAGGCGCATCCCTCGGAGAAAGAAGCGAATGCGCATCATCCGCCACGCCCTTTGTCCACAAAACCAACTCCGGCTGCGAAGCCCCAGGTTCCGAAACCGTATGCCCCGAAACCACAGACCCCAGCAGTTACGATCCAGCCCCCGCAGTCTCCGCCCAAGAGTAGGACTTCTGTACTTGCTGTCGATGAACATCCTGCTTTTCTGAATCCAGACTCTGTGGCGAGCCCAGGGACTCCGGGTGGTTCTCCCAAGCTTTATACTAAAGGTTCCAGCCGACCGACCAGTCCTTCACCAGCCATTCCGCCACCAAGGTCACCCCGCGGCTCGAAGGCTCCTTCGCCGCCTCCGCCGAGAAGATCAGGGGAATTCCGACGAGAGTCAAAGGTGGCGCCTCCGCCGCCCGCCCCGCGACGAGAAAAACCTTCGGCACCGGAGTCTCTGACTGTGAAGAGCAATGGCTTCTCTGCTTCGAGGAGTGGGGATTTATCGGAGGAGCCATCTCCGTTCAACAGCCCTCCCAGTAGTCCTGGGACTGATGCCGAAGCCACTCCTCCCCAACTCCCTGCCCGGCCTAGACCCCAAACCGTCTATGAGACAATGAGCCGGCCTATGTCTACCATAAGTGGATTTGAACCTCCCCCTGTGCATCCCTCGATAGCTATGAAGAGGAGAGGAAGGGCATCGGAAGCAAATGGAGTGCCCAGCAATGGCCAGTGGGCACACCGCGATAATGACGATGTGCGTCCCGCGTCTCTTCCGAGGCAGTCTAGTCTTAAAGCTCCTCCACGTCCTGCTTCTATGCATATCTCCACACCCCCTCCGCGACCCCCACGCCCGAACGTTGCGCACAATCCCAAGCACGCCGAGCCCGGGAGTGCATCTGTACCCTCCAAGAGGATATCCTCCAATCCCACACTCCAGCAACTTTCGTTACCGCCGCCAACCTGGACCCATAGCCGTTCAAAGACAATGGACAGGACTCCAGACCGGGCCCCTGTTGAAATTCGATCTGCTCAGACTCAGGTTATCTCCGCGCCACAAGCACAAACTGCGAGCATCACACCTGCTTCCAAACCTGAAGCCGCGGCGCAGGTAACAACATACCCCGATTGCTCCAGCACAAATCGTCGTCCCCCTTACACGAAGAAAGGAGCGGACGAGATTTTGCCCAAGTATGACCCGAGGATCTTTGACGTCTGCGGCGAGCTCGTATGTACGACTGGGCAGTTGACACGACTTTGGAATACTCTCGATGGAGAAATGCTGATGAGTTTGTCGCACACGGAGGGAGTCAAAGCCACCGCTGTCGCGTTCAAGCCCGCGGCTGGTCCGCAGGACGAAGGCTCAGCTGTGTGGATTGGTACCAATTCTGGGGAGCTCATGGAGGTCGACCTGACAACACATAGCATTACCCCTAGCAAGGGAAGTGTGCATCAAAGGCGTGAAGTCACGCGGATATATCGGCACTATAATGAGCTGTGGACGCTCGATGAGCTGGGCACACTCCTTGTCTGGGGTCCCGATGAGACTGGTGTGCCAAATTTTGCAAGCCACCCTCACCAGAGTTACAAGATGCCAAGGGAACACTCCTTCTCCATGGTTATCGGGCACGAGCTATGGTATGCGTCTGGGAAGGACATTCGCGTGTTTGCACCCACACTAGATGGCCGTGTTCAATTCCAAGTGCTGATCCGACCTCTATGTGCTGATGGCGCCGGAGATGTCACCTCTGGAACTGTTATAAAAACGCAGCCTGGAAAAGTCTTCTTCGGACACACGGATGGAAAGGTCAGCATCTTCTCAACCAAGGACTACTCCTGTCTCGGTGTTCTCAATATCAGCACGTGGAAGATAAACTGCATGGTTGGCGTTGGGCACCGCATGTGGATTGGCTACAATACTGGAAGGATATGCGTCTACGACTTAACCGAGACACCATGGTCTATTTTGAAAGAGTGGCAGGCTCATGGCAACCCAGTCCTTGGGATGAAGTGCGATCCTGCCAGCGCCTACCGCTTCGACGGTGTGCAAGTTGTCTCCCTCGGCGCGGATAGCAAGATCAAGTTGTGGGATGGCCTGCTGGAGGACGACTGGGTTGAGGATGAAATGAAGTCTAAGGATACTGACTACTGTGATTTTGATGAGCTCAAAGCACTGGTCTTTACCTGGAACGCCGGAGCATCTACACCACACAGCTTGCGATACTCGGGCGATGACGGGAATTTCTTCCCCGATCTGATCCAATCCAGCGGCTCTCCTGATATTCTGGTCTTCGGCTTCCAGGAGCTGGTGGACCTCGAGGACAAGACTGCGACAGCAAAGCGCTTTCTGAAGGTCAAGAAGAAGGAAGGCACTGACCAAGAAAACATGAGCCACCAATACCGCGATTGGAAGAACTTCTTGACTAAGACTCTGGATGACTACATGCCGGGCGATGATCTGTATCAACTGCTCCACACGGCACCCCTTGTGGGACTCTTCACTTGCGTTTTCGTCAAGGCGTCGCTGCGGGACAGGATTATCCAGCTGAGCGGCGCGGAGGTGAAGCGGGGCATGGGCGGGCTTCACGGGAACAAGGGCGCCGTGGCAGTTCGTTTCCGAATTGATGACAGCTCAGTGTGCTTCGTCAATTGCCATCTTGCCGCTGGTCAGTCCCAAGCGGCGGCGCGCCACAACGACATTGCCGAGATCCTTGAGGCGAGTCTCTTCCCGGTCGAGAGAGATTCTGCTGTGCGCATAGACAGCTTTGCTGGCGGCGGCGATGGGACCATGGTTCTGGACCATGAGCTGTGTGTCCTCAACGGCGACCTCAACTACCGGATAGATACGATGTCTCGGGACACGGTGGTGTCAGCTGTGAAGCAGAACAACCTCGCCAAGCTCCTGGACCGCGACCAGCTTCTGGTGGCTCGGCGTCGGAACCCTGGGTTTAGGCTCCGTGCGTTTGAGGAATTGCCCATCACGTTTGCGCCGACGTACAAGTACGATGTGGGGACAGACAGATACGACACCAGCGAGAAGCGACGCAGTCCAGCCTGGTGTGACCGGCTCCTCTTCCGGGGCCGTGGCCGGGTCCAGCAGTTGGATTATCGGAGGCATGAGGTCTACGTCAGCGACCACCGGCCCGTCACGGGCAACTTTAGATTCTGGGTAAAGAAGGTCAGGCCCAAGGACCGGGCTGTGGCTTGGATGGAAAGTCAGCAGAGCTTTGAAGCCGTGAGGGTACGGGAGACGGCCGACCAGAAGTAAGTCATTCATCGTCGACCTTCTCTGAAGAGATGGAATGTGACTAACTGTCTCACAGGCTCCATTACCTAATGACTGTCTGTGGATATGATGAAGCAACGAGCAAGCGCCTGATTAAGGAGAAGGCGACGAGAAAACTCCACCGCAGCCCGAGTAGGACGCGGGAAATGAACTAAACAGCTCGCTATATGCCCCTTAACTCTTTCAAGAATAATGGACCTGGGACAGTGGATGGAAACGGATTGGAATTGACTGGTGTTGAGGCGGGATACTACGAATACCTACCTACAGGCGTAGGGCGCGAGATGATTGACGGGGAGGCGTGCGACGTACAGAGCAGTATAGAGTCTGTCGTTTCTTGGTTTCTTTTCTTGTGTTTTGCCAAGAGATAGACTTGAGCGTGCGCCATGCCAGCACGGCGTTATAATTTGGCCAACGGCCGATAATGGGGAGACGAAAAGATTCTGGAGAACTGTCTAGTATTACGAGTATTATGTATCAAGCAAGCGATTAGCTCTACTCGTACGAGTAGGACATAGGAGTACGGATAGTCGACCTTGAGTCAGTTCCATGACATTGTACACCGAAATTGCGGTGGCCAGCGTGGCGGGTTAGTGCCTCCACGGACGATCTTGCAGCGCTCCACCCGCCTGTAAACCCCCTGTAAACCCCTGTAACCCCCTGTAACCTGCCTGTAAATAGCGCTCTGGGAGCTGCGGACCCCGAGACCCCGACCTCCAATTCAAGATTCCCCACCAACCCTTTATGAGGCTGCCAGGGTCCTCCAACATTTCTCGTCCTCATCCGCATATCGACGTCGCGAACAACGTCGATAAAAGTCAATTAGGGGCCTAAGCAGGAACAGGGGAGATTATTGAGCCAACCCATTGATTGCAGAGCGCGCACTTTCTTCCTTGCGCTGCGTTTTGGCTTCCCGGGGCTGTCTCTCTCATCAAGCCCTCATCTCAGCCAGCCTTCGCTCTCTCAGGAGGCCACTCATCCAGCGTCCTCCCTACTCAACCTCCGCACACAGCAGCCATGGCCGACACGCAGGACAAGCCAGCGGTGCGCAAGACGCCCATCGAGGCCCCCACCGCCGACACCATCCCCCCTGCGAGGCCCGATCTCACAGAGGAGCAGTCCGCCAAGTACGACGCCCTGCTCGCCCAGGCGCGCGACTTCACCGCCGTCACCTGCCCCAAGGAGCCCTCCAAGTCTGGCCCGCTGACCGACTCGGAGCGCATGTGGCTCACGCGCGAGTGCCTGCTGCGCTACCTGCGCGCCACGCGCTGGACCGTCGACGACGCCGCCAAGCGCCTCCTCGCGACCCTCGCCTGGCGCCGCGAGTACGGCCTCGAGGGCTTCACCCCGGAGTACATCTCGCCCGAGCAGGAGACGGGCAAGCAGATCATCGCCGGCTTCGACAACCAGGGCCGGCCCTGCCAGTACCTCAACCCCAACCGCCAGAACACGGACGCCTCGCCGCGCCAGATCCACCACCTCTTCTACATGATCGAGCGCGTCGCCGACATCATGCCCCCGGGCGTCGAGACCCTCAGCCTCATGGTCAACTTCAAGCCCAACAAGAACCGCCAGAACACGAGCGTCCCCGTGTCGATGGCCCGCGAGGTGCTGTACATCCTGCAGAACCACTACCCGGAGCGTCTGGGCAAGGCCCTCATCATCAACGGTCAGTCCTCACCTTGCTTCGCTTTGCTTCGTCAACCCCCGCTCCCCGCTCCCCCCTTATTATATGTGAAATACAGAAACCAAAGGAGACAAAGAAGAAAGAAAAAAAGAGAATAAAAGGAAAAGAAAGAAACTGACCGACCCTCCGCAGTCCCGTGGGTCGTCTGGGGCTTCTTCAAGATCATCACGCCCTTCATCGACCCCGTCACGCGCGAGAAGCTCAAGTTCAACGAGGACATGAAGCAGTACGTGCCGCCGGAGCAGCTGTGGAGCGCCGACTGGGGCGGCGACATGGACTTTGAGTACGACCACGACGTGTACTGGCCGGCGCTCAACGACATGTGCCGCCGCCGGCGCGAGGAGAAGACGCGCCGGTGGGAGGCCGCGGGCAAGGAGGTCGGCGAGTCGGAGGTGTACCTCTCGGGGGGCACCGATGAGAGCGCCAAGGGCCTCAAGTACATCGCCGGTGGGGAGGCGGTGGTGGAGAAGAAGGAGGACGACGGGGTGAGCGCCGTAGAGGAGAAGTTGGCAGAGGCCAAGCTGGACGACACCAAGGTGGAGGCAAACCCTGTTGACGCTTCTGCCTAGATGCGAGCTGTCATCACGATGGCGCCTTATTCCCTACATAATCTTGCATATTACTAGATGCCTTTTGAGGCTTATTATTAGACTAACCTATTAGTACTACTGCCTAGAGGTAGAGATGGACTCGACGTGGCCTGCGTCGTCAGCATGGGCTCGTAGGGCTGAACCTGCGATCCACCTCCCCAGGCCCTATCAGTAGTTAACATACTCCTGCACAAGCATCATGTGTTCGATTAATTCCACTTCCTTGCTGACCACCATGTTCATGAACCAGGGTGCGAAGAGGCGTCGCGAACACACAACCGTGGAAATGCGCCCGCTGTCCGAGTTGTGAATGTTGTGAAAGTCCGTGCAAACTTGAACGCCGCCACAACATACCCGTACATACATGTGCCATTCCGCCAGGACGACGCGCAAGGGTTGCCAGAAAATTAGCGAAGTAGGTCATGAGGACATTGCCAAAGCGCAGAGACCCTCGATGGACCTGCATCATCACACTGCGGATACAGTGCTGACCGATGTTCACATTGCCTCCATCTGTACGTACGCTGCTTGATTGCGCGCTGCATGCAGCTGCCTTCACAGACGAGACAGGCCGCCATGGAGCCTGCGTGAGCGCGTGTCATGCGGCTATGCGCTCCGGCCCTCCAGCCCTCCAGGCTCTCGCAGCGCTTGTACCCAAGCAGATCGTGACAACTCACCTGCATCCTGTATGTGCCACGAAAATGCAGGTTGGAGGTCCCAACATGCTTTATGCCGTCCTTGGTATCCCGCCCGTCGGGAACGAAAGAGTCACAGTCACACCATTCACATAACTTGGCCCAGTTGCCCCCTCTTTGCTTCGTGCCCGCGGCAATATAGTTAGGTGGCAAAGTTAGTGTCTTAGTCCTGAGAATGCCTCAGTTCACATGACGAGAAAACGTCAAGAAGCCATTTACCAAGAGCTTTGCAATAGGCAGTAAGGGCTCCATGCATGCTTACAGACTAGCTCCATGTTTAATGCCCTGCAATATATCGCTTAGCCTCCAATCAGGCAATCGACAACGGCTGCATATCATCTGAGACTCATCACAGAAGACAAAGCTGTCCACGTGTGTTTGCCCAAGGAGACGAAATCCCGGCCTGGGCTGGATCTGGCCTTGATAACACCCCGTATCCTGTGCTCCCCCTGGAAGAAACCCAACATCAAAACTCAACAGTATAGATCCTTGGCAAATCGGAACCCTGCATCCTGTCGGCTGCGGGGTCGTTGTAGCGCCCTGGGTATGTATGTTAGGTTAGTAGGTAGTATGGTTGAGAATGGATCTCCGCTCTCCGGCTTTGTGCCATGACGGCCCTGCCCCTCCAGCCCCCGCCCGGGTTGGGTATAAAAGATGGCATTCTTCTCTTTCTTCCCCGTTCATCTCCCTGTGACACCTGGACGGATGCCTGTTCTGAGTTCAAGTTGTGAGACTGAGAGGTTATGGCATCCTCCATCAACGTCATGGACTCGCTCGCCAAGCTGGGGATCCTCCCAGACAGGTCCTTCAACGATACGCTCGCCAATGGCACAATGAGTGGACTCCCGGCAGGCATAATGGACAGCCTCATTGCCTCTGCTGGGCTGAATGCATCGCCTCTGATCCAGCTGGTCATCTTTATCAACAGACAACTGGGCACACACCTTGGCATCGACCCCACGGTCTTGATCACGATGCTCGGTTTTCTCTGGGGTATGCAGTACTTTGCGTTTCAGTTGTGGAACTATGTCGAGGATCTTGTCGCGAGCTACCTCATGTGCTCCATCTCGATTGCCCAGGATGACAGCATCTATTATCACTTGATGGAGTGGCTGTCCAAGCAGCCCAAGCTCAACAATAACCGATTTCTAATGGCGCAGACAGTCTGGAAGAGCGCATGGGAAGAGGATGATGACGACGGCGAGGGAGAAGGTGGCAGCTCACGAGATGGGCTTTTTTGGACGGAGGCGGGTGAGGGGGGCGATGGTCGGAGATATCTCAACTTTTCCAACCAGGCGGCGCGATCTGTGAGTGTCTTGAATCGGTCAAGACCCGAACGATTATTAATGAGCTCGGGTAGACTCCTCGGTTCGTACCGGCCATGGGAGCGACGCGCTTCTGGCATAATAGGACCTACTTTCGGTTAACTCGACGGAAGGATACTGTCGTCAGTAGTGGCTGGCAAGCGATGAAGGACCAAGAGGAGATTAAAATCTACTGCTATGGTCGATCAGTCGGTGAGTGAGACAGTTTAGAGCCTAGATCTCATGGGCTGACCTGTGGCGCCAGCCCCTATCAAGCACCTGCTCCGTGAAGCTAAGATGGTATATTACCATGACACGCATCAGAAGACCACCATATTCCGGCCGAGACAGAAGGAGAGTCGCCGCGAGTATCACAGCCTCTGGCAGCAGGTCGCACGCCGCCCCGTAAGGCCGATGGACACGGTGGTGCTAGATTTGCAGGAAAAGCACGACGTGCTGGCCGACATCAACGAGTACTTGCACCCCACAACGCCACGGTGGTACGCCTCGCGTGGTATCCCGCTGCGTCGAGGCTATCTCTTCCATGGGCCGCCAGGCACGGGCAAGACGAGTTTCTCGTTTGCCATAGCAGGTGTATTCGGTATCGATATATATGTCATTAGTCTCCAAGACGCGAGCGTAACCGAGGAAGATCTCGCTGCCCTGTTCACCAAGTTGCCTAGGAGATGTCTTGTCCTTCTCGAAGATATTGACACCGCTGGGTTGCGCCGCGAGGAAGACGACGAAGATGACGATATTGAAGCTGAAAAGGCTGAAAAGGCTGAAAAAGCTGAAAAAGCTGAAAAAGCTGAAAAAGCTGAAAAAGCTGAAAAAGCTGACAAAGAAACAACGAACGGGAAGAAAGAGATCGAGGCTAAGGAGAGCAAGGAAGAGGAAGAGGGTGTGAAGGTAAACGGCGACAAGGGTGAAAACTCGGTCGACGAGGATGCCACAAAAGGTGATAAGAAGGACAAGAAGAAGAAAACAAAAAAGTCCTCCGACTCCAATAACGACTCCAGCTCCAGCTCAGATAGTGACTCTTCAGATGAGGATCGCAAGAGCAGAAGGCGGAGGAGAAAGAAGAAGGCGGCGAAGAAGAAGCGCAAGGATGGGAAGCTCATTGCGCCAGAAGCCATCTCACTGTCGGGATTGCTCAACGCCATTGATGGCGTGGCATCTCACGAGGGCCGGGTTCTCATTCTGACCACCAACAAGCCAGAGTCTCTCGATGAAGCTCTGGTACGACCGGGTCGTGTCGACCGGCAAGTGGCCTTTGCTAATGCGACGAGTGAGCAGGCAGGCGAGCTACTCCATCGCATGTACGAGACAAGGTGGCCGAATCAGCAGCAGCTTGTGGGGGCCAAGGGCGACAAAAAGAGGTTGGCGACAGAAGAGAAGAAGAGTCAGAGCCAAACCATGTATGGTGACGCCGGTGAGAAGCCTGTGACGCCTGCAGAGCTCAAGGAGATTGCACGCGAGTTTGGCAACATGGTTCCCAACAAGACCTTCTCGCCGGCCGAAATCCAGGGATTCCTGCTCAAGAGAAAGAAGAGTCCGCAAAAGGCCCTTGCTGACGCATCCAGCTGGATCGAGGCATTGTTGAAGCAGAAGGAGTCCAAGTCTAAGGTGACGACTGTTCAGTAGAGAGCCGGGGGTGGATGTTGGCGACTTGACAGTGAGGAGTAATAATAATAGACTGCCAAGGAGACAACTGCTTGACGATATGATGGATGCGTTGAAGACTTTTGAATAGCAAGGCCCTGTGAATTGTGCTGCCAGTGTGAGGTCTATTTTCTCGAGTGATGGATGGAAAAGGGAAGAAGTGCTGGGACTGAAGGGTCCCTCCCTGCACGCGGTTGAGGTTGGTCGTCTGGATTCCCGCACTGGGTTGACTGGGTGGGAATCTGGAAGGACCCCACGTCACCTTGATCATTCCCGAGCACCCCTACACCCCCGATTCCACGACAGCTTCAACCCCAAGCTGCCAGAACACCTCCGCTGCCATGTCCAATCTCCAGCCCAACGCGCCCTCGGGCAAGGAGTCTGGGCTGCGGGTACCCAGTAGCGGCAAGACCATCTACCACCGGCCCCTCAACCGCTCCAAGACGTCCGAGATCAGCCAGGCTAGCTTCGCCTACCTCTTTGGCGAGATGGTCACCTACGCCCAGCGTCGCGTCAAGGGCATCCAGGAGCTCGAGGAGCGGTATGATCCCCGCACCTCCACACGTGCTACGATACGTGGCAATGTCGCTGACGAACGTCCAGTCTCAACCTCCAGGGCCACCCCATCGGCCTCAAGCTCCTCGACCTGCTCCTCTACCGCGAACCGGCGCGCTCGCAACAGCGCCCGACGAATATCATCACCCTGCTGCACTTTATTAAGCAGAACGTGTGGCAGCATTTGTTTGGTCGGCAGGCCGACCGCCTCGAGAAGTCGGCCAACCCAGACACCCCCGACGAGTACATGATTATCGACAACGAGCCCCTGGTCAACCAATACATCAGCGTCCCGCGCGAGATGAGCCAGCTCAACTGCGCCGCCTTCGTCGCGGGCGTCATCGAGGGCGTGTGCGACGGCGCCGACTTCCCCGCCCGCGTGACGGCGCACACGGTCGCCGAGGGCGAGATGTGGCCCGGCAAGACGGTCTTTCTCGTCAAGTTCCGGGGCGAGGTAATCGAGCGCGAGGCGTTCCTGGGAAAGAGCTGAAGAGTCGGGAAATGAGAGGAGACATCTAAGATATGGGCGGGAGCATGGACTGGAGTTACGGAGTTCAGGGGACCTAATCAGGACAGGATGCCAGCGGCAAGTGATTTCTATTGCCAGCCTCAAATTACATCTACTGGGGCGCTTCCCTGCGCCCATGAAAAACGCCGTATTGTACCCCATGCTCCGTGCTAGAATCCCCAAACGCTACCCGTACGCCAGCAAATGTAGACGAAAGCATCGTATTGACAATCATCGCGGCAGGGTTTTTGTCGGCCCGCCCCTCGCACCGCCGCCGCTGCGCTGCCCCTTCGTCATCAGCTCGGCCAGGCCCAGGTCCTTCCAGACGGGATTTTTGGAGTTCTGCGTCGCGCGCTGGATGCCAAACGCGGCGTGCTGGTCGGGGACCACATCGTCCTCGTCCTCCGGGTTGATGGGCTGGTGCTGCGGCGGAACATAGATGTCGTCGCTGGGCAGCTTGTCCTTGCAGAAGTCCTCAAACAGGTCGGCGTGGTGCTGCTCGCGCAGGTGCACGTGGGTGAAGCACGCGTCTTTGTTCTGGGATCCGTTTTAGTTGGAGCAATGGAGTCTGGTGGACTCCGATGGAGGCTGACGGAGGGTGCGTACCATGATTGCCTATTTGCGCTTGGGATTGTTCCTGGAAGATGTTGATGCTTAAGCTGTTGTGGTGGTGGAGGAGCTGGACCAGGCAACCTCGAAGTGTTTGGTGGTGGGGACCAAGCGCCAACGTCAACCTCCCTCCTTCAACCCATCAACTTCCAACGTGGAGTGTCCGCCATCGGCTTTCCCAACCCCACCGCTGTGAACCAAACAGGCGGCCAAATTTCACCATGGAAATCAGTTTTACCATCGATTGCCGCCAGCCACCCCTCATTGACCATGTCTCTAACAAGTCGGACCTTGTATCGGCACATATCTATGTGGGGGTCTCTGGTTGAGACGAGGCGATCTTTGAACATTATCCTTTCTGCAACTCTTCACTCCAGGTTAAGGCCATTCACCTGAGATAATTTACTGCTCTAGTCTGTGATCCTCATTGACGCATTGAGTGATCTACATCTGATCCTAACGCACTACCCGCCGTTCGCCAAAGGCGTTTTGAGCACCATTATCGAGGCCGTAGACAAGGGGCTTCGAATCCCTCTTGAGCTTTTCAGAGAAATAGGCCGCCACTTATCCCGCCCGAGCCATTTCAGGAGACCTATGAATCTCCCGACTACCTCGCTTTGCACAGCTCGCAGTGGAAGTCATGGCGCCGAGGCATAGCTGCCTTGAGAAATCTAGGCTCGACGTCGTGGGCTCTCCGTATAGAGCTAGCTCCGCTCGTCGAGAAAACTGACAGGTTCGTTTTCCTAACGAGCCGTGAGGCGTTTGAACCCGCGCTCTATGCCTTGCGTAAAAACGCCTCGCTTCAACATCGGGTCAGACACGTATTCTGCGATGCGGGGGTTACTCCCCGCTTATCATTCTTCCATCTACGGAGCCTCACTCACAAGTCCACGACCCTCTCTCTCCTCCACCGCCGCTGGAATAAAATAGTATTAGGGCCTCGTGAGCAGCTGACTGAATCCCCTCCTGTGGGTGGGGATACAACCAGAGCCCTTAATGTTGCCTGTCAGAACCATCCAGAGGGAATTGAGAGTGCTGGCCATTGAGTTTGAGGACAATCATTTCGACTTCATGAGGCTGGATATTGCCTTGGGAATCATGCGATCACTGAGTCTCTTCCTTAATCTTCGCAAGGTCGCAATCGACTCGGTAGAATGGCATAGGGTATTTCCAGTTTTCGGAAATGCGTTACACGCCCCAGGTAAGAGAGCTTCGACTCACTTACGCGATGCAATACCTCCAAGAGAGTCGGCCGGATTTTGGAGACGTGCACGAAGTGCCACTGCGAGCCCTCCTAGGTCCACCTGGCCACGATCTTCCCGGTCTATTTGAGCGGGATCGGGAATCCCAGGTTCTACGTCGGTTCTCGGGCGTCAAGATTTGAGCCTAAATCTCACGAAGCTACCAAGTGATTTGATCCAGCCGGACAATACGCCGAAGGGGATTAAGGCGCTGGGACACAGCCTCGAGGTGTTGATCCCCGATAGCCGCCGGCGTCCATCTCCCGAAACGCTGGCCAAGACTCCCAAGCTGAAGAGTCTCATCTTCAGAAATCCTGATCATTCTGGGCAATCATCATGGGGATTCAAAGCTGGAGCCGCACTAGGCTATTGCCAATAGAGTGTGTGCGCGTGGTGTTATAGAGGGCTGGAGCCTTACTTCGCTCCCTTTCACAGGCGACGTGCGTATCGGGAGACTAGAGCGGAGGCATGGCACTGTGCGCTTGGGGGCACCCAATAGCATGTACATGATAATATGTATCCGGAAGTATGAGTGCCAGATGGGAGAGAATTATTAGTCTTTCTATCCCAGCTCTATTGATACTTGTGTGATGACAGCAGTCTTCGCTAGGCCTTGGTGCATTGAAACGATGTGCATCTGCCCAGGAGCACTTGGCCATCCATTATAGGTAGGAAACAGCCACATGACGAATGGATTTATTGGCAAGCAACCAACCGCATCCCACCGATGAAGGGTGGCAGATGAGGTGATATCGTAGGCTCGGAAAAGCTGTCTCTCCTGCCACCACCGTCAAGTGAGCCGGTTAGCCACCTGCATCAAAGCGCTCTCGACGAATCATGTCTTGAACCCCCCCATCCCTCTATGTGGTTTCAGCCCCCCTCAGATTCCAACTTTAGACTGTCTTACTGGGATATCACCTGTCCCCCTCTCCCGAAATTGTGCGTCCTACCAAGGTGTCCATCCATTAGCAAAGCTATTCTTTTTCACAGACTCACCACCCGACGAGGTTCAAATCAGCGATGGGAACAGTCAGTATATAGGGTATATGGCATCGGCCTATATTCCCAGCCTTGCCGCGGTATCGGGCTGAGCAGAAGTTCCAGGCGCCAGTCCAGCTCGGTGCAGTTGGTTTCATTAAAAAAAAACTTCACCACAAAAGAATTCTCCTCATGGCGCCAAGGGCATCGAGGAAAAGGGGAAGCACCTCCCGGAAACGCTGGGACGGGAATATATCAGACCTCAAGAAGATCGGCCAAGGGGCGACGGCCTTTGTCTTCATCGTGGACGACAAGTCCGTGGTCAAGGTGCCGAATGGTTTACCAGCCAGTGAGGAGGCCTTTCAGCGCGAGCGAGAAGTTTATCTCCATCTGCAGCACTCCTCCAGAGACAGACAGCCATTTGTCATATCTTGTCTCGACTGGAGTAACCCGAGGGGATTAGTTCTGGAGCGGTGCGTCGAGACACTCCGGAGCCGGCTATCCAGAATTCATGGGCATAGAGACGCATTTGCCTCCACATCAGGGAATTACGAATTGATGGAACAAGCAGAACAGTGGGCTTTCCAAGCAGCGTCGGGGCTCAGTTTCATCCACCAGAATGATATAATCCAGGCTGATGGTACGTTTCACTTTGCAGCTCATTCTCTCTCATTGCTTATACTCTGGCAGTTGGATGTCACAATATGCTCCTTGACAACCATGGTACTGTCAAAATAGCAGATTTCTCAGGTTCAGCGATCCAATCTGCCTACGGCATGGAACAGCCCGCCTTGGTGAGCTACGACGTCCGGAGTCAACTTCCCCGTGCCGAAGCGCCCAGCACAAAGACGGATATATTCGCGCTGGGCTCCGCAATATATGAGATGGCCACCGGGCACCTTCCCCTGCACGACGTCCCCGACAAGCTGGTCCGTCAACGATTTATGCGTCGACAGTGGCCGGATCTAAAGCAGATACACTGGACCAACCCTAGACTTGCCGGGGCCATCGCTGGCTGCTGGGAGCTCCGGTTTTCAAGCGCGCAGAAAGTCGCCGACTACATCTCCAGCCCTAGTTCCCAGAACCGCCTGAGCTCGACAATGTTTGTTTACGGTCCACCAACGAGCGGAGATCACTCCATGATGCCACACCAGAATTGGCCAGCCGACGGTTGGTCGTCGACAAAAGAGGTACCGGAGCACACATCAAGACACCAACCCAATTCGCCAAGAAAGAAGCCACACAGATCCATTCGAGAGAAGAACCAGAGGGGCTATAACATTGTCCATCGGTGGATTTCATATTTTGGAGGACAGTAGGCACGGTGTCCAATGATACTTGACAGTATCCCAAGCCAATCTTTCCAAGCAGATCATTCAGATAGCATGTGTAAAGCACAACACTAGGTAGATTGTAATCATAAATTATAAATGCCACTGGCCAAACAAGGAGACAGGTTTCCTTCTGAAATAGTTCAGTATTGTGATTCACATGATCTGGCAACTCCCTTTGCGGCGTGGACCCTTCTGCCGTGAATGTTACTTAGTATCCATGATGAGACGTGGATCTGAACCGAGAAAGGCTCGTACCTTTCTTTTCTTACTCTTCTTCCTGGTCGAGTTTCCCCTGTTTGGTCTCCGATCGTGTCGCACGTCGACACTGCTGTCCCGGTAGGGATTCTTTCTCGACCCGTCCTACCCAGTCATCGTCAGACACAGCTCGCGGGATAAAACTTGTGGGACTTACTCCTTTGCGGCCATTGTTATCGGGTTTCCCAAACTCTGGTGGTTTTAGATTCGTGGAATCTCGCGGAAGCTTAGAGAACAGAGGTTTCAGTAAGGGGGCAAATGCCACGATGGGGCACGATAGACGGGTCTAGACTTACGATTTTCTCCTGTACGAGGGCCTGCTGCGCAGCTCTTTCAATAGCCTCGCAGACCGGACACGCCTTGTTCATCTTGGTAAGTTTGGGTCGCTCCTCCATAACGCCGTCGCCTTGCTCCTCCAGCGACTGCACCACCAGACACCTCCGCTTCGCCCTGTCCGGGTGGAGGCTCTCATCCATCTCAGCGGTCTCGCACTGGATAATGAAGATGACTTTTATGGTGTGCGGCTCCGGGTAGTCCTGGATGGCATCGTCCTTTCCGTCTGAGCTGCCCTCGCCGGCATTCTGGAGGTTGCCGGCGTGACGCCGTATGAACTCGGAAAGGAGAATGAGAAGTCCTGGCTCGGGCATCTTCTCGGGCTCATCTTGGTCTGAGTCAGGAGACGGCGCTGACGCTGACTGGGACAACCTGCAGCCGCTGTATTGGTGGTACGATTCTCCAGAGCGACACATGGTGGCGAGTATCCTTGTTTGGAACAAGAAAGGGGTGAAAAAGGGAGGGGAGGTTCCATTCAATTATTTCATGCAATCAGAAACTCTTCATATGTAGTCAAAAGCTCGAAGCTTGACGGTATTTTCAGCGCGAGGCCCAGAGCCTCGTCCGGGACCATGGCGAGTTACACGCAGGAAGAGTCATCCCCTGTTAGTTTGCGCCCCGCCCAAAAGTGCACCTTCTGCTGTCGACGGCATCAAGAGGCCTAGGTGAAGAAGGGTGGCGGTTCGCGGGAGAAGAGAGAGGGGAAATGCGCCTCGCTGCACGTTGGGAAGCGGTTGCGTTGACCAGAGCCCATGAGAACCGGTGTGCATGTCGACCCCAGCCACCACACTCTGGGCCGGCCCTCAATAATTGATGTCACCAGACTGCAATTCCAGAGTGCGTCGGGTGCTGCACTGATACAGAACCCGCATGTGGCGGCCAATAGGGGCTGGCGGGGAAGTTGAAGCAGCACAGAGCGCGTCTGACCTACTTCGTGTACGTACATCACACAGGCTGTGGCCTGTCCATATCAGGCATCTCGAGCGGAGGCTTCATGGGATTTCTAATTATTTGTAGCCTTGCGACAAGTTAGTATGGAAGAAATGAAAGCCTTGTTCTCCTCACCTGGTCGTGGTGTTTTGGGGGCCGTGATCATTGGTGGTGGGCAGCTTACTTGCACATAGCAGGTACATAGTGGCAGTAATTCCAAGGAACACGGGTGAACCCTGCCAGCCGCGTCTCAGCCCTTAATTCATTTCTCAACAACTGAAACATCCAACTTGCAACAGCCGTATCCGTAGGCAGGAGCGAGACCAGCATATTTCCTAAATAGGATAATAGGCGCGCCAAGAGACTAAACCTTATCATCCGTCCCACAATTGCCCGCGTGTCGTAGAGTGCGCTTAGCCCAAAGAGGATATTATAGATGTCAATGTTAGTTTCGAAGGTTCAAATTGCCGTATTGATAGCCGGAGTTACGAATACTGAGTATCTATCAAGTCAGTCTCGGTTCTGGGCATCATAAGACAAAACGTTGACCGGTTCTGGGAGCTTTCCCTCCCGGTCCAGGCTTTCCGGGCGACGGCCATCCTCATGGCCGTCGACAGCACAGCACAGTATCAACCCCAAGCAGGTCATATTCACGCAGCAAGTAATCTCATAAAACCCATAACTCCATCCTTTTTTGTTTTCCGCAGTTCCCATCATGTCCCATCTCGTCGTATAATGTCGTCATCACGCCTACTATCACCACGGCCGAGGGCAGGCTCTGGCGCCGGCGGCCACAGGTCACTCATATCATCGTCATCGAAGTCATAGCCCTCAGCAGCCGTGGCGTGCGCGGGCCCGATAGGTGATGGCCCTGAGCGGTTGTCTATAAGGTCTGTCCAACTAGGCCTGTTTTGCGGCTTTGCCCTGGATATTCTGCGGGACGACATTGTCTGACCATCCTCCAGTCGCATCCTGACGCCCTCGATATGCGAGAGCTGAATTCCGGTACTCCTCCGGTAGCTGGGATTATAGTCGTCTCTAGTGCTCATAAATGACGGAAATAGTTTGAGGGCAATCGGCCGTAGCATCGGGAGCGAGCCTTGGGAAAACCTATTGTTAGCTTGGTAGTCTACTTGATCAGGGTGTGTCTTGTTGTTACCGGAAAAGATGGCCATGTTGACTTCGACGGCCGCCCATAGCCAGTTCTGAGCGGTACCACGGGTGGACTGGTCTTTTTTCTGATTGAATTGGATGGATTCTTTGAGGACAAAGACGGATGCAATGCATACCCTGGAAAATTGATTAGACCAGTGTCCCTCTCAATCCCCCTTGCAAAATGGGATGCTCAGCCTCAAATTACTCACATAGCACCAGAGGAAAAGAGCCCGACCACGCCAATCTTCTTGCTCCAGGACAGGCGCATCTTCGTGACGGGGAAGAGGGGCAGTGCCAGGATAACTAAGTCCATGACGCAGTGGACGAGGACGCTAAAGAAGAAGAAAAAAGACTGGTTGATGGGGCAGTGGGCGCCAGGGACGGTCTTCATATCCTTCCAGTTGGCCTGGACTGGAACACATTGGAAAATGGTCAGGAAAGCGCGCACGATGATCCAGATGGCGACCGTGACGACGAGGACCTGGATGGGGACACGGATCGACGTGAACTTGAAGAGGCGCCAGTATAAGGCGAGGAAGGAGATTTTGGAGGCGGCGATGGACGCTGCATAGGATAGCGAGCCGATCCACAGCACCAGGCGCGAGTTCTCCAGCTTGGATTCTCGATGGGGGTCGAACTTCTTGATGGTCGTCCCGAAGCCATAACATGTCGTCGCTGGTCAAAGTCAGCTATCGCTATCTACTAAATGCCAACCGAGCTATGTATAATATCGGTCGACGATAAGGCGACATGGGTGGCCTACCGATAACGACTATTATGCAATACGCGACTGCGAACATCTTTTGTGCCCTCTTGTCAATGCGACTGCTTCTACCATGTGGACACTTGATATCAGGACTTACCAACGCGACCACGGCAAACCAATCGTCATACCACAGGGGCTGCTTGGTCATTCGCCGCGCCGTCATCCGGAGGACCAGGGCCACCAAGGCGACGACCAAGGTGATGGCGACGGCACTGTAGATTTCGGATTGAAGCCCGGCCATGGCGGCGGCCTATACAACCTCAGCGGACCGGATCGGGCGAGATCATTCACGGAGAGAGGGTTGCAGGATCGGGGCTCTGGCGGAGACACGGGGCCGTGTCTCTCATTTGAATACTAGTAGAGACGATTGACGACTAACGACTGACGACTGACTTCTCGGTATGGCCCCCAACAGGCTAGGTTGGGCTGCCTACATGGTGTGTTGTAGCGGGTTGCAGCAAGGCCAACGAGGCCAATGATGCCGGCTGCGCTCGGTGGGCTGACATCGACAGCAGGGTGTACATGCTGCGTGGCAGATCACCAGGCTGAGCTACGCCCACAGGAAGGACAGGGTATGGTGATGTGTGGCTCAGGCGGGCTGCTGGTTCGAGGAACCCAATGGCTTATCCACCTGGTTCAGCTCATGCTGCCGCTGTCAGACTCCCTGTCAACCCGGTCCCAGTCTATGATGCTTATGTACTCTGCGACTCCATACCTCAGTGCCTCGGGTACAGTCTGTCATTCCCCACGGTCGTGGTTCATGTGCCGCAACTAACCAGACGAGTAATCTCATGTCCCAGGTCGCTGGGCTGAAGATACGAGTCAAGTTTCCAAGGCGGGAAATTGCGAACAGGCAGTACTAGAAAAGGCAACACTAAAAGCCTTGGAAGTCCTCGTGTGTCAACGTGCATCTGCCGGTAGTAGGTTCCCATTTTACCAATAATGCCTCAGAACCCAAGCTGAGGAGGAGGCCAATTGGCCAAATACTTATCATTGGCGACAGGAAGGAGGGACCGCTGGAGCTGAGGCGCAACCACGACCAGCAAGGCAATCTAGGAGCCCTCTTAGGCTGCCAGCTCGGAGCAATCGTGACGAGAAAGGACCGAGCAAACCTTTGCAGGAGCGACTGGGTGCAACAAGGAGGACTTATTATATCGCCCTGTGTGGCCTCGGATGGTGGCTGGGGGTGAACTCTCATTTGCAGCCCCATCTCGATTCGTACATTATCCTTGGCCGATCACCATTCTTCTCTTCAGCAGCAGACCGTCGAGTTGCAGACCATGATGTAAGGCTGAAGCCCCGCCGCGCCCCGATGTGACCCTCCGATGCCCTGTAATTAGCCCTTCTTATCCGTGGCCGGCTCAATTAACAATTCCATGTTGTCGGTGAGCAGCAGGCTGGAGCCTGCAGCCCAGGCACGCGGGTTGTCGCATGGCATTAGAGACATTTCGTAACGTATCTCTATTATTGGGAACTTGCTAAACGTTCACCGGAGAGCCCCTGAGTTCTGGCTATTACGTCAAGTCTCAGGAACATGTCGGCGGAGGACTCGGGAGAGCCCGCAAAAGCCTGCCTTACCATCTTCCTCGTCACCATCTGGAGACGATTCATCGAAAAGCCATAAGAATCTAGCCGAGTGTGGAAATTTTCTACCCAGAAATAGAAATCGCCCCAGTCCCCCACCCTTCTGCCCCTGGCAGACTCGTCGTCGATCTTTGAAGTTTCAAAATTATGTGCGCTGATCGCCGGTGACGATGTGGGCTGAAGTCGGTGGAGAGAATCCTTCCGCAGATCTTGCAAGTCACCGTGCAGATGGTATGTCATGTGAATTTCTAATACTGAAACCAGATCTATCCGCTACAAGGGAACATGCGAAGCAATTCATTGTCGTCTGCATTGCATTGAATTGGATTTTTTATTCTATAGCCGTTTTGGGGAAAAAAAGTGGTATTTCTACTACATTGCGGAAACATGCCAAGTCATAACGTGTATGATATACGGGCTTTCCTAAGCCTTCTGTTACCGCGCCTCCTTTTGGAGACTTGAATACCCTTGCCAAAGACCCAAACTAAGATACGGAGAATAACAAAGACATGCATAAGCTTAAAGCTTTTAGCGTGCTATGTTCCTAATATAAAACTAGAAAGACTCATCATCCGTGCCCTTGTTGGTTAGTTTTCTCCATAATAATCGATCATCCGTACTACTAGCAGCCCCGATCAACGCGATGGATGCTGACATTGCTGACGAGGAACCACCATGACGTATATACCGGGATGAGGACCGAACTAAGACTGTTTTCTTTTGTTTATTCGTCATGCATAACACCAGGGGACTTGGGCTATGGCCCCTCTGTGCTCTATGCTTGTCTCAGGGTCTCCATAGTAAAGTGCTATTCTGAGGTTAAATATGGAACAGCTTCAAAACTAGTGATGGGGCTCATGGGAAATCGTCGATGATCATAATCCTCCCGCGATGGACCAGTTAGTGCTCACAACTACCATAGCCGCCCCGATAACGATGATGCCGAATTGGTTCTTGGGTGGCCTAAACAAGTATAAAAGACTCGACTGTCCAACTCGAATATCGGTTCCCAAGAGTCAGGACAAGACATCAAAGACACAACAAGCCATAAAAACATCATTCACACACTTTTCAAACTCACCCATATTCACCATGCACAAGACCCTGACCGCTGCTGCACTCCTCGGCGCCCTGAGCACCGCCCAGGCAAAGCCCCAGCGCCTTTCTCCTCGAAACATCATCACAGCGCTACCCGAGAACGCCGACGGCAAGGAGCTCAAGTATCAGCCGCTGCTCGACTTCGACAAGGACGGGTGCTACAACACGGCAGCCGTTGACCCGGACGGCAACGTCAACGAGGGCCACGAGGCCACAGGGACGCCCGAGGGCGACTGTCGCGACGCGCACCAGCTGGAGAACAGCAACGTGTACTCACGGGCGCGCTGCAACAACGGCTACTGCGGGATCCTGTACGAGTACTACTTCGAGAAGGACCAGACGGTCAGCGGGACGTTTGCAGGAGGCCACAAGCACGACTGGGAGAACATTGTCGTCTTCGTCAAGGACGACGATGAGGCCACCGAGGTGCTGCGCGTGTCGCCCTCGTGCCACGGCAAGTACGACGACGCCCTCGACATCAGCTCGGGCAAGATCATCCTCCAGGACGGCGCCCACCCGTACATGGTCTACCACAAGGACGGCACCGTCGGCGAGGGCACGACGCACTGCTTCCGCCCCGCGAGCCAGGACGACGTCGACGGGCCCGAGAACTTCAGCGGCGACTTCTACCGCAGCCCGCTGGTCGGGTGGAACGGCTGGCCCAACGACGGCGTCTGGCAGGCCCTGGTCGACGAGTGGCCCAGCGGCGTCTGCCCCAAGTGGCTGGACTCGGAGTTTGAGGGTGCCCTCAGGGATGCCCAGGGTGATGCGCTGCCCGAGTTTGATCCTGCCCTCGACGGCTAGGTTTCGAGTGCGGACTCGCTGGTATTGTTTCTGTTATTGGATTATCTGCGGTTGAGTTGGATCTGTATGGGACGGGGTTATTTAGGTTGAGCTCCATGTCAGGGGCTGGCTTGTCTGGAGTTTTAAATGTCTGAAACCAGTATCAGTCGAGTTATCTAGAGTGCTTCTATCTGGCCGAATAAGCATATTATATATATATATATATATATGTATTTACTTGATGTACGTTCAAAAATTGTTTTGTTTAACACATTATTTCAAACCCAGATTATTCAACGTTAGGCACGTTTCAACCTACCCCAGAGGCGCCAACAACTCAAATCGAATTGCAACCCAAGCAGCCTATGGCAGAACATCTTGTCACCATGAATAAAATAATGAAGAGAGATGAATTGGGTTTAGTTTAGTCTCGGGAAAGCTGACCGAAGTTTAACAAATCCCAGGGGTGAGGCTATCGCGGCCAATCGAGTGCTAGAGAACTAGCTCGAACTCGCTCGTCTCGTTATTCCCCACGATCACTCTAGGTACCTTTAACTTGCTCACCAGCACAGCATTCAAAGAGCCGACCAGACGAAGAAGTGAGGGGGAATTATAAGGCATGGTACGAAAATTTCCTGTCGACCAGTGGATAATCCATACATAACTGCATCCTCCCAAGACGATGAAGTTCGTGTAAATCCATCCCCTTCACAGCCCCTTGTCTAGGATAATTATACCATCAACTGCAGCCATGTCACTCCCCTGGCTCACGCAGCCCGTCAAGCTGCACTCCAGCCGCGATGCCATGTGCATGTTGACCCCCGAGCAGTGCGCCTACAAGAGCCGCTACTGGGTCTTCTGGTACGAGGCCGACCACCGCTACGCCCTCCCCACTGTCGCCTTCTTCCTCTCCTGCATTATCTTCTTCTCAGTTCTTTACGTCTTCTCTGCCGTCGCACCGGACCGGTGGTCTACCTCTGGCCCATGGAGGCGCGCTGCCTCGATGGCTAGATGGGCGACCTACAGGTATTGGAGGATCTGGGGTTGGAACTCACAGTCTCTGGGTGCCTATATACTCGGAGGCATAGGTGTTATCTTCTTCGCGTGTAGGAGAACTAGCCTCATTCTTGTGGGACTATTACTGACTGCGACTCTCCTCACAGGTATGACTCTTGGACCAAAGCCGTACTACTGGCCCAATACCCGCGGGGTCAGCTACGGAGATTCGCCCCCTATTGCCACGCGGGCCGGATGGATGGCTCTAGCTTGCCTGCCATTTATTCTGTATGTTCATCCTACTAGCTTTCCTGTAGTTTGAGGCTAGAAAAGGGAAGCTGACCGTTCTGCTCAACAGTGTCCTGGCCACCAAGGCAAATCCTATTGCCAGTCTGATAGGCACATCGCATGAGAAACTAATACTGTGGCACATTTGGATAGCCTGGGCAATGTTTGTTCTGGCCTTAATCCACACGTTCCCTTTTATCGTGTACAATATCAGAGAGGGCGACATTGTGACCCAATGGAACACGGGTGGTGTCTGGGTGACGGGTGTCATTGCCCTCCTTGCGCAGGCATGGTTGACATTCATGTCAATCCGATGGTTAAGGTACTTACCTATGTATCAAGCCCAGGAAATTGAGTGTGCAACTGACAGCTTTGATGCAGGGAGCGCTACTATGAGTTCTTCAAGGCGACCCATTTCCTCGCCGCCGCCATCTTTGTCGTCTTCCTCTTCATTCACTGCGACTTTCGCCTCTCATCGTGGGACTACTTCATTGCCGCCGGAGTGCTCTACTCCCTGTCATGGCTCTACTCACAGTGCAGAACATATATGGAGCATGGACTTAACCATCATGCCCACGTCACCCTTGAGACAGGAGAGATGCTCAAGATCACCACCGCCACCACGGCCGAATGGACCCCGGGCCAGCACATTTACCTGCGCTTCCTGACCCAGGGCGTACACGCCCTCACAACCCACCCATTTACTATCTGCTCTCTTCCTGAGGCAAAGCGGTATGCTGGACGCAACCAGATGGTCTTCTACGTCAAGCCCCACGGGGGTCTCACTGCCCGACTTGCTAAACTCGCAGACAAGAGCCCTGGCGTGGCTATACCGGTCCTCCTGGACGGGCCGTACGGCGGCGTGCAAAGGAGGTGGTTCGCCGGATTCGATCATGCCATCGTTATTGGCGGTGGTGCGGGGGCTGGGTTTACACTGGCTCTGGCGCACGACTTTCTCCTACAGTCTCGCCGTGGCCGTGGCCATGATAGCGATGGCGGCGCCAGGATGACGCTCGTGGTGTCGTCTCGCGACCCCGGGATGAGGCGGTGGTATCTGGAAGCGCTCGAGGAGATGGTCGCCGACTGGGAGAAGGATGAGATTGATATTCACAAGTCCCCGGGCCTTTCGGTGCGTATCCATGAGACTGGCGGTTGTGAGCCCGGCATGGAGAGTAGCGACCGTGAAACTAGTAACGGGTCAGACAAGGCAGTTGCGGTTCCGGAGCAGACTGGCGATACTGCCCAGGTTGGCTTGAAAGCCTTTGAGACGAGCATCTTCCAGGGCCGCCCGGACTTAGACGCCCTATGCCGTGATGCTGTTGCTGCAAAGGGCGCCTCAGTCGGTCTGGTAGTTTGTGGCCCAGGGTCCATGGTTCACGACGTAGGCAGGATTGCGGCTGCCGCGCAGGGGAATTGCATAAGAGGCGGTCCAGGTGCTGCCGAGGTTTGGTTCCACAAGGAGAGCTTCTCCTGATAACTCTACGGATTTCTCGATATGAATTTAGCTTGAGACATTGCGATCGTGGGGACATGAAAATAGGGAGACCAGCCCCGCTACGAGCAGAATGCTGAACTCCCCCAAAACAATACCTCCAATATCCAAGTGACACTTTGAGCCTTTTAGAAAAAGTTCCGTGTACGTACTTAAGATCTGTGCTACAGGGCTGCCTACCGGGTTCCTCATCGCTTGTTGTAAAGAGTGTAAGTGAAGGGGGGGTGTGGATGAAAGATGAAAGACACCCCCAGGTTCCGCCTTACAAGACCTGATAACTTGCTCACACCATGTCACCAGCGCGCCACGCGCAGCATTCCTAGAATACCAGCTCATTACCTGCTTAACGTCTCAGTTTGCTGCGAGGATCCATTCCGTGAGCAAATTAAGATACAGCACGACCCTGAAATCGTGCCTAGTATTTCAACCCTGATCTGCCCAGCTTACATGCATACCGGACACCACCAGCTTAATTCTCAACAGCGTCACCACGCACTACTCAGTTTCTCAACTCGCCCAGGATGAATCTTAGAAGACACGGCGACGATCACGAGGGCCACATGACCGGCACAGCGACATCGACCGCGGCTATGGCCTCCCCGACATCCCCCATGGACATGAGCGGTGGGCACGGCGAGACGGGCGGCCACCACCGCATGGACGTAACCTTCTTCACATCCTCAGAAACCCCACTCTTCTGGAGTATCTCCAATGCGGGCCAGTACGCCGGTACCTGCATCTTCCTCATCTTCCTGGGGTGCCTCATGCGGTTCCTCCTCGCGCTGAGGCCCATCATCGAGGCGCGCCTCTGGGGCAAGACGGCGGCTGCTGTGTCGGTCATCAGGACATCGGAGGGCGACGAAAAGGAAGAGGATAGAATGTTCGCTCCTTCTGGAGCTGCTACTTCTCGTCCGGGACACATTCTAGCGACGGTGTGGAGGGATGTCGGTCGGCGTTGGTTGGGATGGCGCGTTGGCACGGCGGCATCTAGGGCGACGTACGATCTGGTCATTGCGGGTATTGGATACCTCCTGTGTGTTGTCCCTGATTGACCCCCTATTCTCCAATATCCGAGCTAATCTGTCATCATTAGCATGCTCGCCGTTATGACCATGAATGTCGGTTACTTCCTCTCAGTCCTCGGCGGTATTTGGCTGGGCGCTTTCCTCCTTGGAAGTCTTTCATATGACGACAGATGGTCTCACTGCTGAGAAAATTTAGATGTATAATCCTAGGCTCGCCTGGCGTCGTGCTTATCAGATGCGGTTCCAAGAGTACCCAGGCTATTTCCTAGATGGACTGTGCATGTTCCACGCAAGGTATTAACCAGGGAAGCCATGTACCGGATCTTGAAGACAAATAAATAGTTGTGAGGGACTCGCAGTGTAATCGGGAATACTTGAATAAAAAACACACTATCGCCTCTCCGTCAAACATAACATATGGATCGCTCTCCTGTACTGAAGCCCATACGTCCATGAGGTGTCATCTGCCTCGAAGCTCTTCCAAGTCTCCTCACCACTCCGGCTCGGATACGTAGAGTGAGTAGCTAGCGTTAACAGGCAAAATCATGCCACGCCGACCCTTGGTAGCGCACATGCTCCCCAGGAAGAAGAACTGCTTGAAGGCGAGGTGGGGCATGTAAACATCGAGACCATCGCTAGGATAGACGTGGGGGCAGAAGGTGGCTTTGCACCGACCATTCTTCCATGACTGGCAGGTTTTCTCCTTGACGTTCCACCATCCGATGCGCGCCTCGCCGAGTTCGAGGAGTATCTCGCGGAGCTCAGTGCAGTCTTCGAACTTGATGCCGGCGTTCTAGGGTTACGTGTTAGCGGTATGCTTGCTCTTGAGGCACTATGCCTCTGCGGTGGGTAACTGTACGTTTCCACACTCCCAAGTGTATTCCGGGAGAGTGTATACCATCATGGACGGATCTTTAATAAGCTCCATGGAAGATTCATCAACGGCAGTTGTACCACCGACGAGGCTGGCTGCCAGCGCCGCTGCGAGGCCCGTAAATCGCATCGTCTAGAGTTTGAACTATGAGCCTGTTGATTTTGGATCTCGAAATGATACAGCTTGCTCGCTGTTTACTTGACGTCTTTTTTTTTTCTTTGGGAGAGACAATTGTGAAGTGACGGTGTCGTGAGACTGATCATGACGTGCGGTTCATCTGTGGCAGTGATGCGGTGCCAGCTGCTGACAGCTGTCACCAGACTCTAACCATAGTAATGGGCTATAGTGGCAGACTCAGGTAGGAGTTCAACAGAACACTCATCACTACAATGGCTTGGCTGGAAAGTCTCGAGCAAACTCTATCATTCGGTACGCTCTATCAATGGAGTCGTCGATAGGTAGGGAATATGGCGGGCTCAGATAATGGGCCACAAACATTGGCGGTGAGGCAGTTGGCAAGCAGCGGTTGCGCGGACAGATTTTGATATCATTTTCATTTTGCACTAGATTGCCAATTGGGCTGCAAATGCAACGGTGATGGGCCTGTGAATTCGGCGTTTGGACGTGTTAGAACTTCTTGGTGAGTTTGACATGGATGTTGGAGGTTTGCGGGCAATTGACTACCGGGTCCCGGAGAAATAAAACCCCCGATGACGGCAGCTTGTGGGGATCTTCTGGAGGGGCAGGTGTGGAGCTTCCGAATCTCAGCCCGCTCTTGCCTTGCTCCCTTGGAGCTGCCTGGTGCCGACCCCACCACCGGACGTGAGCAACGGCCATCCGTGATCTCCTCTCCTCCAACTTCCACCGTTCTCTTCTTATCCAGTCCTGAGAGTCGGGGTCCATCTTCTACCACCGACCCGAATTGAATGAGTACCAACATCCCTTCTACAGCATCCATCCCTAGCCTTAGAGGCTCTCGCCCACCATGGCGGCCCCGCAGCCCGCGACGCCCCAGACGGTCCTGAACCTGGTTGGCAAGCTCACCGACCCTGACCCGGACTGCCGCTTCATGTCCCTCAACGATCTCCTACAGCTGTTGACGAACGCCAAGTCCGACTTCCTGCACCACGACTACAACACAGCGGCGAGGGCCGTAGATAGCATCATCAAAACCCTCGACGATCAGAATGGGGAGGTTCAGAACTTGGCCATCAAGTGGTCCGTCCCCATCCGCCCCCTTCGCCAACTGGGTGTGACCGCTAATATTCTCCAACAACAGCCTGGGCCCTCTTGTTGGGAAGGTGCCCTCCGCTATCATCGGGCCCATGATTGACAAGCTGTCAATGCTGAAACTCGAAAACGCCGTCGACAACTCCGTGCCATCACTGGCCCTCAGAACCGTCCTCGTCGCTCTCCCTCGCCCTGTCGCCGGGGTCCCCACAACGCCCAATGTTCAGGAGGCATACAAAGCTATCAGCAGGGTCTTGATCCCCCGCCTGATCGGACCTGGGCCCAAAACCAAAGTCCCTCAGACGACCAACATCAAGCTGCCACCCGTACCCGAAAGCATGCTCCACAATGAGGGCGACTTGACAGGAGAATCGATCGATGTCATGATCGAGGTAGTCCGGTGCTTTGGCCCGCTCCTCGAGCAAGTCGAAGTAGAGGCTATGGAAGAAATCGTCATCCAGATGCTGGAGCGTGAAAAGGGAACGTCTGTGGTCAAGAAACGAGCAGTTGTCGCCATTTCCATGCTCGCCGTGTATCTCACCGAGGACCATCTGCGCGATATCGTCAGCCGCATAACAGACGGCCTTTCACGCCAAGGGCTGAGCCCGGTCACCCGCAAGCTATACATCTCCATCCTGGGCAGTATGGCTAGGTCTGTCCCTGTCCGGTTCGGTCCACACATTTCCAAGGCTACACCCTTGGTAATGGAAGCCTTGTCTGATTCTGAGCTTCAGGCCCACCTAGAACTGGTGAGCGATGGCGAGGATCTTGGACAGGATTTTAACGAGGTACGGGAGGCGGCTCTGGTCGCTTTGGAGGCATTTCTGGCTTCCTGTCCCCAAGAGACTAAGCCATTTACGGACGATATGATCGCTGCCTGTCTCCGTTATCTGAAGTACGACCCTAACTATGCCGCTGATGACGGTGACGACATGGAGGTCGACGACGACGAGGACGATGATGCAGATGAGGATGACGAATTTGACGAGGATGACGGATTTGAAGACGATGACGACGACGCTAGCTGGAAGGTCCGGCGCTGCGCTGCCAAAACGCTCTACACCCTGATCGCAACCCGTGGCAGTGGTGATTTGCTGGAGAATGGGGTCCTCTATAACCAAGCTGCGCCGGACCTGATCAAGCGTATTGGCGAGAGAGAGGAGAATGTCCGGCTAGAGGTCATCTCGGCATTGGCTCTCCTTGTTCGCAAAACGGGCGAGGGGCTCCATACTTCCGAACTGTCTCTGGATGACATTGAGCCTGAAGCGATCACCCAAATGCCGGTTAGCCGCAAGAGAAGGCGACAGAACAGTGCAGAAGGGGGATCCCAACCCGCCGTGCCTGGCGTCGTATCTCCGACACTGGACAAGATCCCTAAAACCGGGCCTCAGGCCGACCTGGCCCGTCTCGCTCCTACTATTATTAAAGCTGTCACCAAGCAATTGAAGGGCAAGACGGTTCCGACAAAACAGGCTGTGGTCAACTTGCTTGACGACATGGTGTCTGTGCAGCGTGGCGGCCTGTCTGATTATCTAGGCGATATCATCGGTCCCATAATCGAGGCAGTCAAGTCTGCGGGCTCTGGAGCAGCATCGTCCTCACTGGGAGCAGCAGCCGGCGGTTCCGCTTCTGCTACCCCCAGCACACTCAAGATTGCGGCAATGAAACTTATCAGCGATATTGCCAAAACCCACTCATCGGTCTCTTTGCAATCATTCTTTCCTACGATTGTGTCCGGGATTACCTCGGCGGTGCAAGATCGTTTCTACAAAATATCTAGCGAGGCCGTCAGGACTGTGGAGGAATTAGTCAAGGCTATGACACCTCCGCGAGCAAAGAACACGGGCACGAAGCATCAGGCAGAGCTCAATAAGCTCTACGAAGTGATTATAAATCGCAGCTCCGCTAATGATGCTGATGTTGAAGTCCGTCATCGTGCGATTCATGCCCTGGGAGTACTCATATCGCGAACATCGTCGGCTGAGGGCGCTGCGTTGTTACCCGCGGGAGGGCGCGAAGCTGCCCTGAGCATCCTCCGGGAGAGGCTCAAGAACGAGACAACTCGTCTGGCGGCTGTTCGCGCAGTCGATCAAGTAGCAGCATCTGCCAACTTGCCTAATCAACTAGATAAGGACTGGGTGCAGGACGTTACGTTGGAGCTTGCCGCCCAGCTGCGCAAAGCCAACAGAGCTCTCCGAGCATCAAGCATCATGGCACTCAGGCATTTGACGTTTTCACCTGCTGCCAAAGACAAGTTGGAGCCTGACACCGTCCGGGGAGTTGTTTCTGCGTTGATGCCGGCTATTACGAATAGCGACACACAGCTCCTAGGACCGTCCCTCATCATCCTTGCCAACCTTGTGCCCTTGCACGCTGAAATCGCTATGACCGAGGAGATGACCAAGGCACTATGTGAGCTTCTTAAGACGCATTTTGCTGGCATTGTGCTGGATCCTTTGATTGATCTAGTAGTCAATGTCGGCAAGAGCGGGGCCGGTGGTGACCTGATGAAGGGTCTTCTTAAGGATGTTAGTGTCTCCGGTGACCCTGCGGTTGTGGGTAAGGTTATTGGAACACTTCTTGTGACTAGCGGTGCTTCAGCTGGCGTGACGATCGATAGTTTTGTCTCAGAGCTCCGTCAAAGCGCCAAGTTGGGCGATGAGGCCCGTGTAAGCCTTGCTCTGGCGGTTCTAGGAGAAGCCGGCAAGGGTCTTGGTTCTCAGTCACCGCTTGAGCCCGGGCTCTTCCTTGAGCAGTTCCACAAAGAGCCCGATAAGGTTTCCCTATCTGCTGCGCTAGCACTGGGCAGGGCGGGATCCGGTAACGTCCAGGGTTTCTTGCCCGTCATCCTGGAAACAATGAACCACGGAGGCAACACCCAGTATCTCCTTATCCAGTCCATTAAGGAGATCCTGCATTCAATCTCGACGTTCTCCGAACTCGAGAGCTACGCCCCTGATATCTGGGCGAAACTCCGACAAGCATCGGAAGAGGCAGACAACAAGGTGGTGTGCGCTGAGTGCGCGGGCCGTCTCGTCATACTGAACCCGAGTGAATTTATGCCACAACTGCAGGTGAGAACCTGTCTCCAGAAATGGCCCCTTGCAGGTTTGCTAACATCAGTAGACGCTTCTCTCAGCATCGTCGCCCGCCGTTCGCGGCATGGCCGTGCAGGCTATCCGCTACACACTTCCTGAGAGCGACGACACATTCGACGCAATGCTACGCAATATGCTAGTTGACATGCTTCTCACCATGCTTCAGGACAAGGACATGGAGATCCAGCGACTGGCCATGACGACACTGAACTCGGCAACGCGCAACAAGCCTGATCTCATTGTGCCGCATTTGGGACAGCTTGTGCCGTTTGTGCTTCGCGAGTCGGTCATCAAACCGGAGCTCGTGCGAGAAATCAAGTTGGGACCATTCACGCACAGAGTGGACGAAGGACTCGAAGTCCGCAAGGTACGTTTAGACATGCCATCCAGAGAAGTTGCGAGGCTTTACTAAAATAGAAACACAGAGCGCATACGAGACGTTATATGCCCTTATGGAGACAGCTTTTAGTCGGATCAACAATATCGACTTTTATGACCGAATTGTTGCAGGACTTAAGGACGAGAACGACATTCGGCAGCTTTGCAATCTCATGATTACGAAGCTAATAGTGATTGATCCTGATGAGACGGCGCGTCGACTTGACTCGATTGCTGAGGCCTATCGATCCGTACTCTCAGTTAAACTCAAAGACGGGGCTGTGAAGCAGGATATTGAGAAGCAGGAGGAGGCCAACAAAAGCGTGCTCCGAGTGACACTGCTTCTTGGAGACAAGATGAAGTCCATCATGGGCAACGCAGGGGCAGCGGCAAGCAACACTGGAGCGCCGGGAGGTTGGTTGTCGTACTGGGACTGGGTGAACAAGGACTTTGAGAAGCAGCTTAGGGGGCTGCGCGAAGAGACCAGGCTGTTGCAGACTAGGGTGGTGTAAATGCCGGCGTCAATGCGTTGGTTGGTCGAGGCCGTCCAAATGTAGATATGAGTACGAATCACGAGTTTATTAAGCGCAGAATTTGCAGCAGCTTAGGTAGTGATTACCTCAGAGGTATTGTTCAAAGACGTTGGTTGTAATGCGGTACCTAGGTACCTCGGTGGCGCCGTGCTGCCGTCCCACGGACGTGCTGGCGTCGCGAGAGACCAGGCTCGACCGAGACGGGAGTGCGGGCGGGAGGCACGAAATGGAGGTGGGAGGTGACGCAAGAGCGCCAGGAAAGATGGGAAACAAAAGTAACGCCTGGTCGCACTCAGTGCATAAGTACTCGTAGGCACCAGGCCCTTTGTGGTGGGAGCAGTATCCCTGGTGGTGGGCTGGGACGCTTGGGACGGGGTTTCCATCCTTCTTTTCCACCCTTTCCCCCCCTTCTAGTTACGATTACCTCAATTTACGGCGACAAGTGGACGAGTGAGAGATGAGTGCCCGTTGATGGAAACGTTGATGGAAACGTTGCCGTATTCCAGCCAATAAGACACTTCAGCTCCAAGCGAACATCTCCAACATCTGTTCATGGCGAACCGTCCTGGTGGGAAAAGTCCGACTTGGCAAGCTTGGCACCGCCCAGGCAGTCGCGTATTGCAGTAGTACGAGTATTTGCAGCAGACTCGTGGCACCTCCGTCATCGCCACATGCCAAGATAGAGACGCGCTTTTTTTTTATCTTTACGAATGCGAATGCTTGGGATGTGGCAATTAGTACTGACAGCACGGAGTAGTGCCTATGATGAAGACGTAAATGAATGGGTCGTAGTCCCCGCATGCAGGCTGACGGGTTCGTCCATCCCGATGAGATGGGACATTGGAACCGGGACAGCGTGCGATGGCGACGGAGAAGTACGAAAAGGCCGGCGCGAATACGGGTAATTGCGTACCAGGAAGTTGTCGACGAACACACAGCAGGGCCATATCAACCAGGCCAAGCAGGTATCAGGCGCAGCAGGATCAGATGCAGTGGCGCAAAAGGCAAAGAGTTTAAAGGCGAGAAGCTTAAAAAAAAGCTTCCCTCCATATCGGTGATGGCGAGCCAGTCGGGAGTCGGTGTCGGGCCAGAAGACCCCCTGGAAGTCTCCGTGACCCGCCCAGTGTGGGCCCCCACTGCCGCCGCAGGACTGCCGCCAACCTCTACTGGGAAGTTCTGACTTCCACACGTAACTCCCTGCCATGGTCGCAGAGGGCGGGCGCTCCACCCGGAGATATTGTTAGCTGCCGCTGGGCGGAGCGCCTGGGGAGGTTGCGACCCAGTATCCAGGCGGACTCGGTGAATCCGGCCCATCGCTTTCGATGTTACGATCCCTGGTGCGGAGTGCAGAGCGCTCGGTGCTTACATTTACGAGTACTGTCGAGCTCCAACGCCAGGGTAGCACGGAATATCACTCCATCCACATTCACTTGGCACTCGTAGTCGTGCTGGGCCCTGGTCAGAATCTGGGCAGCTCCTTCCTGTCCCTGTTCTCGAAATCTTTCCGCCTTCTCTTTTGCGTTCTCTGTTGGATTCTCCTTCCTTCTGAATCTCGTCTCCCCCTCTCCTTCCCTTCCATTCTCCTCATCCCCCAACACACATCTTCCCCAGGTCCCTCGTTGCATATGCCATACCCGCCTCGTCAATGACATCGTAACGGTCGCACCACCACTTGTTCCCTCCAGTCTCCATCGTTCTCATTGACGGCCTTTGCCCCCCAGCTCCCGGTGCTCTGGCCGGGGCTGCGCCGTCGACATGAATGCCGTCAAGGGCTTTGGCCGCAGCGTGGCCAACGCTCCGAAGCGCATGGTCGAGCTGGGCCCAATTGGCATCCTAAAGAAGATCGGAAACTCGATTGCGCCGCCTCCCTCGACCGCCGAAGATGGACGTGACCAGTGGCCTTCACGGACCGCCTTCGTCCTCGCAGCCATGGGCGGTTGTGCTGGCATGGGTAACCTCCTGCGCTACCCCTCGGTCGTCTACAACAATCACGGCCTGCAGTGGTACATCCCGTACCTGATGTGTGTCTTTCTCATCGCCATCCCCGTCCTGATTCTCGAGATCTCCATCGGAAATGCCTACCGCGGCGGCTGCGTCGTCGCCTACAACAGCATCAACCACCGCCTCAAGGGCACTGGCCTTGCCATGTTGTACATTGGCTTCGTCGTCGGCCCATACTTTGTCGCAAACTTAGCCTGGATTATGATATATTTCCGCCACTCCTTTCACAACCCCCTGCCCTGGGGCGGCCGTGCCACTGAGTTCTATAACGAAGTTGTTGGTATCATTCCTGAGCCTACTGCTGGAAGCTACAGCAGCGACGGATCTAGAATCACCGACTGGGTCCATTACAACGGTATCTCGATGAACGGAGAGACGGTTGGCTGGACTCTGTTCACCTGGTTCCTCGTCTGGCTCTCCATCTTCCGCGGCTGTGGTCTGACTGGTCGTGTCGTCTACTTCACTATGGGTCTACCGATCGCCATCACCATTATCCTTATAGGCCGTTCTTGCTCCCTACCCAACGCCGTTGATGGCATCAAGCTCTATTTCGCGACCTGGAGAGGCTCCGAGCTGTCCAAGGGTACCGTCTGGCAGACGGCATGCGGTCAGGTCTTCTTTTCTACTGGCGTGGGTTTCGGCTACTTCACCTCATACGCCTCGTACAACCAGAAACACTCCAACGCTGTCGTCGACTCGCTCCTTGTCGTTACTAGCAACGTGCTCTTCGAGAACATTGCTGCATTCGCCGTATTTGGTGTTGTTGGCTTCCTGGGCATGCACCCCGACCCCGCCGAGCGCATTGGAAGCTTCACTGTTGGTTTCCTCACCCTTCCTGAGGCTATCAATCAAATGCCTGTCCCCAACCTCTGGGCCATCCTACTCTTCTTCACTCTTATGGTTCTCGGCTACAGCTCGGCCTTCGCCATGCTTGATGCCGTCGTCACCCTGATCATGGATGCTCAGCCAAAATGGAACCGCATCATTGTTGTTACTTCAGCCGTCGTCCTTTCTTTCCTCCTCTCGATCCCCTACTGTGCCGAGTTTGGCTACTATCTGCTCACGGGTATCGACCGCTGGACCAACGATGTGGCCCTTGTCTTCGTTGTCTGGGCTGAGTGCGTGTGTGCTACCGTCGTCTACCGCTGGCATGATGTCACCGAGCAGGTGGGCATGCCTTCCTTTATCACTTACAACTTTGGCTACTTCGGCGGCCAGGTTCTTGGTGTCATTGTTGCTCATGCTGAGAGCCCCGCCGTTGGTGCCGGAGTTGGTTTCGGCATCTATATTGTCTTTGCCTTGCTCTCTGTCTTGGTTGCTAAAACTCCTGACTCTCGTGCCCCCAGATTCTGGGGTTCCAACAAACTGAGTGAGCGGTTTTGGTATGTTGCGTTTTACTCGGTAAGTATCATCTGCTCCCCTGTGAACCTGGAAAGCTGTCCCGACTGACCCTTGACCAGGGCAACCAGCTATGCCGCGATTTGAATGTAATTGTCGGGCGCGGGGAGAACTGGAATATTCCCGTGTTCTGGTCCCCTGTTCTCCGCTATGTTGCCGCCCCAGCCCTGGCGATCGTATTCAGCTTTTCGTACCCCGGCTTCTATCTACTCCGCAACGACCCTCTTCATATCATGGGCTTCGGAGTCGGCCACATCGCCCTGATCATCATATTTTCTGGTTTCATTATGCCCAAGTGGTTCGACGTTTTTGTGCCACCATCCCGCCGAGGCGAGGGCAAGGTTAACTGGGGTGCTAATGTGGCTGCTGACCCTGAGGAAATGGAGCGGAACGCGAAGATGGAACAGGCCCACAAGCTCGACGGCGGCGTGACAATCGAGGGATCTACCCTGCAAGGAGGGAATGCCCTGGCCGCCGTTTCATCCGAGGATGACAGCAGCAACCAGGGTGGCCTCAGAGAAGACGCGTCTAAAGGACATGTCTCTCAGTGAAAGCGGGTGCTGTAAAAAGGGGCTGTTTTATGTTTTTGCATCATCATCCTTGTGGGACATTTCTTATTTTCTTGGCCTGAACAGGCTTTTGTCACGTGGCTTCTCAATGGAGAAAAGAAAGCAAGATATAGATATCTTTTTCCTTTTACTTGTTGGTTTTGGGTATGATTTTGGGCTAGGGGGGAAACCTTGGATGATACCACACACGCACAGCATCATACACGCTGGGAAGCTACCGGCGCCCTCTATACAAGAATTATATTGGGCCGCTCCGCTAGCTGATAAAGTATTTAAAAGTTTGCATTCTGATCTCTGGATCATAGATCACAAAGCTCGACATGGATGCTAACAATAGGCCCAACCATCCTCGATCGGATCCGACCCCGAACCACATTTTCCTCCTCCGTCGAACTTAGTAGAACAAGTATAAGCAACTAGGTAAGTCGGATAAGTGCAAAACTAACACAAAAAGTAGCTTTTGTATTTAAGAAGCCAAGCCCTGCGCATAAGGAGCCATCTGAAGAATCCTTAGGTCAGGCGAACCTTCCGTCTGAAGGCCAACCCGAGAGCTTAGAAGTAAGCCTTCTAACAGTTTTTACATGAAACCGTGCCTTAAGGACAGACCATGAAGATTAAAAATAAAACTGCGTCAGGCAAGCCGCCATTGAAGAAAATACAGACAGACAAAGGTTCGAATTTCGAATATAAATACTACCTCCTGTCAGCTCAAGGCTCCCGTCCGCGACGCCAGGATCTCCCAACTCTCCTCGGTATCTCGACGACCCAGGCAAGCAATATGGGGCACAACCACTCCATACTTTCATGGAAATTGAGCAACTGGCCAACCGTGTCCAAAAACGTATGCTGAATATTCCTATTCCAAAAAGAAAGAAAAAAGATACTAAGTACTCGATACCACGTTGACTCATCGCCCCCTCCCTCTCCTCCACTCCATTCAATCCAAGATGATTACGCGCCCATGTCCCAAGAAATGGTACGTAAACGACAGGTTGGTTTCTCTCATACACCCAAAAAAGTACTCCAAAGTCCCGGAATTAAACGCCGTCGCCAACCCTGTCGACTGTCGAAAGGGTATCATAGAAATGCAAATGTCGCTCGGGAAGGAAAATGAGTGGTGCCTCCTCTGTGAAGCCAGGGTATAACGGCGGTGGCGAGGTATAATTATATATATACACATGTATATCCGTTTGTATAAGCAGGGTGGTGGCAGAACGGTGTCTAGTAGGCATGTTCATCGCCATGGCGGGTAGGTCACCGATGCGGTTTTGGCGTGGCCTGCAGGTGAGTGGGTTGACGCGAATCGCGATTGTCGTCGTAACTCTCGTACACGGTCTGGCCCTGGTTCTTGTGACCATTCTCGGCGGCGGTTCCGTTGCCAATCTGCTCCAACTCCACACCCTCAACTTGGCCCTTCTCCGCCGCAGCTGCCTTGTGCTTCGCGGCCTTGGCGGCGTCCTTTTCCATGCGCTGCATGAGGTCGACATCGTTGGGGAAGTAGACGCGGCGGACGGACTGCACAGCGAGGTCGAGGACAACGAGCGCGGCGAGCTCCATAAGAATAATGACCCACCAGGAGAGCGTGGGGCCGAAGTTGTGGATGAAGGCGTCGAGGACAATGTAAATGCCAACAGCAGGCTTATACATCTGGGAGAGAATGCACATCCAGATGAACCATCCGGCGACGCTGAGAGCGAAGCAGCCAAAGATGATGATAGACTTGGAGTGCGTTTCCAAGATGCTGCAGATTTCCTGTTAGCAATTTGCAGCACGTGTTCCGAAGCTAAGGTGCAAGTACTTACAATAACTTAACGTTAATAAACACGACGGCTACTGTGAAGCAGACACAGCCCATGGCGTACAAGCTCGTGTCTGACGTGAAGAGCGTAACCTCGTAGAATCGCCAGGCAGGGTAGTATATGATGACGCTGTCCACGGTAGCCATAATGGCCCACCCGAGATACTGCCAATAGTTAAAGCCCATATTCTTTTGGCCAAAGGTATACAGCTCAGGCGCCTCGAGCAGCGTGTCGGCCGACAGGTCCTTGTCAAAAATACCGGGGATGATAACCCCCAGCGACGTGAAGAGAACATTGAAGACTGTCAAGCTCCAATTCTCGTACAGCGACGTGCCCGAGTAGCCAGTGGAACGCTGGTAGTGTGCCTGGACCAGGTAGAACAGGATTTCCTTCCAGAACGTGGCCAGTACATACTTCCCCGTGCGGACATAGTTCCAGCGTCCGTGCACAAAGAGGAGCTTCTGGAGGAAGCGAAACTGGGCAATGGAGTAGTCGGAGATCCTAGCAGCCTGGAGACCCTCGCGGCCAGAGATACCAACGCCCACGTGTGATGCCAGAATCATGCCCACGTCGTTGGCGCCATCTCCGATGGCCAGGGTCATGGACTCAGGAACGTACCGCCGAATAGACTTGACTAGATTAGACTTTTGCGAGGGGGACGCGCGGCAGCAAATGACCGAATCCACCATGACGACCAGATCGTAGAAAAGGAGAGAAAGATCGCCGCTGTCATCAATAGTTGCCAGAGTCCCTCCATCAACAACGAGAACCGTATGGGGCAAGTCGCCCTGTCCGATTTCATTGATGGTCATCTGCAGCGTTTCCTGGAGGTCTCCAAGGTTCTCGTCCAAGATGTAGATCGATGAGAACGGTTTGCACAGGCGCGCCGAATGCCCGATTTCAATGGCTGTCTCGCGCTTGTCACCTGTGAGCATCCACACTTTGATGTTTGCCCTGCGGAGCTTGTCGATCGTGTCCGGGACGCCATCTTGCAGCTTATCCTCAATGGCAGTGGCACCGGCGAGATCAAACTGCTGCTCAATGAGTTCACTTGCCTCCTCGATACGCCCCCGTCGATCAACCAGGCTGGTCTCAGCCTCGTGGTAAATCTTCTTCCACTTGGCGTAAAAATCTTCGTCAATGTAACGAAATCCGTAGAGCAGTGTTCTCAAACCATCCGACGCAAAGGCATCAACGTGTTGGAAGCAGCGCTCAAAGGTATCCGCATCTGTCGTGGCAACAGCCTCGTCCACCAAATCATCGACGCTATCGTAGGATTGCATACGGCCCAAACTCGGCCTCGGGCTATATCCATGGTTGGTTGATGGATCCTGTGTCCCTTGAGCCTTTGGCTGATTCTTCCACGGCGACACATCCTCCGTGCGTGACACTCTCTTGAGATCGGTGGACCTTCGAACACTATTTCTCCACCCTTGGCTCGGGTTGATCGAGTTGCGGGGGCTAAGAGCCATGCTACTACGCGGCGAGGCGTATCTCTCGCCCTGGAAGCTTTGGCGTTCTCTAGCCATACTCTGCTCCAAGGACCGGCGCCGGCTCGCCCTTCGGTTGATGTCGGTGGCCTTCTGCTCTGCCAGGTGGCGAAGCCTGAGGCGCTCTCGGATAACGTTGTCGGCGCCTTTGCAGATCACGCAGATGCGACCGTCAGGCATCCTAAGAACGATTGACATTCGCTTCCTCTTACTACTGAACTCAATCACATCCAAGACTTGGTACGTCTCGACATGTAGCGTCCCGTCGGAATTGGTCGTCTGCAGCTTGATAGCGTTGGTAGGGCGATCAATTAGGAGATAGCCAAGGTCACGAGCGGCCTCCACTAGAGCCAACTCGTCCGGATTGGCTGCCTGAAACTCGAGACGGCCATCGTCGGTCCTTTCCGGCAGACAGGTATGGCAGAGTGCGATGCAGAGAAGAAAGTGCTTGGCCTTGTGGGCAAAAGGAGTATCCGGCTTGCGCTGAATCAGATCCAGCAGATCCTCCGTCTTCATCTCGGGGACCTCATCATGTTGAACAGATTTTCTCCACTGTGCCATGGAAGTACCCGTTGACATTCTCCCAAGAGCGGGTCGAGATGCGTCAGCTCCTTCTTCGGTGGCTTTAGACTTCTTTTCCTGGAGCAACAACGACATCCCGTCGCGAATCAAAGCTTTGGCCTTTCCTTTCTTCGTCGTCGGCTTGCTTTTCTTTTTCTCTGCCGCTTGTGTCTTCTTCTGCTTGGCATCCTCGGTCTTCCCCACATCCATATCGTGGAGACACGCCACGCCCGCAACACTCATCTTGCGGAAGTGCATAATGTTCTCCGTCAGGGTTCCTGTTTTGTCGGAAAAGACGTAGCTGACCTGGCCAAGGTTCTCTAGGGTGGACGTCGTATTGACGACCATGGGCGTGTCCGAGATTGGATCGTACAGCTCCGCATCCTGCATGAGGAGGAACTGTCCGACCTTGACAATCTCCAAGCTGATGTACAGAGACAGGGGGATCAGCGTGTTAAACATGATGATATAGCCAAAGAAAATCTGAACATATGGAACGGCAGCGCCCCGGAGGTAGAATGCGTACTTCTCCGCGTGGTTCTGCCACAGTGAGTATCCGATGGTCATTCCGGCCGCAAGCATGCACACGCCAAAGAGCTGGATCAGAATCATCTTGTTAACGACTGACTGCATCCGAGGCTTCTTGGCGCGGGTGTTCTTATGGGCGTTCATGCGGATCTTGCACTCCTCTCCCGAATTGATGACAAGGCCAATGGCCATGGCAGTGTTCCGGAGGGTTGAGCCACGATAAACCACATTAGCCATGGTCAATGGGAGCGTCTCATCGTCCACAATGGCTTTGCCATCATAGCTGTAGAGATCAAGATTGGGGTCTTCAGAGACAATGGTAGCCTTGGCACTCTTGAGCCCCTCCACTGTGCTGCATCTTTCTGCGAAGAGGGGGCAGGCCTGCTTGCTCTTTAGATTGGTCTCGCCGTCAAGGGCCATGGTGTCGATGTAGGCTATTCCATTGGACCCGGTGGCATGCAATAGTGCAATGTCGGCGGGCACGGCATCGTCGCGGTGAAGACGGACAATATCGCCAACCTGGACGTGCTGCCATTGAATCTTCATCCAATCTGCAGTGTCGAGCTTGACATTTTTTGTTGCCTCAAGGTAATGGCGCTTCTTCTCCTCGTGTTCCGTCTCTTCATTTTTCCATCCTTTGCCGCTGAACCTGTGGGGCCTGTTGTGCACGTTCTGCCTCACACCGTGGGCTAATACCCAGGCAGTGCTTCGGTTCTCCACCTTGTCCAGTTCATATCTCCGCCAGTCATCGTAACCTTCCTTTAACATACTCAGGGTGACGAATACTGCCAGGGGGGCAATCGTGGTCCATGTTCCAACGGTACTCAAGCCGGGGATCATCTGAACGATACCCACCACGAGGAAGTAAAAGTTGCCTAGCTTGCTGAACTGATAGATGAGCTGAGCCGGCACGAAGGTAATGATGGTGTAGCGGTGGGAGCGGATAAAGTTGCTTATGTAGGGCTTGTCTGTTCGCTCGTCGATAAGGCCCTTGTTGCTCACTTCGGCGGGGTTGAGGGGGACGTGTCGCCCATCCTTGGTGGGCGGGAGAGGCTTGCGACGGAGGATGGTCTCAATAATGATGAACTGGTAAAGCACAGCCAGTCGATCGGCCATTCGGCGCTTCAACGTTACGCGGGTAGGGCCTTTTCGCTTCTTGTCCCCATTCCTCTTCCACATCGCGGATGCCATCGCTCTACTACGTGGTGCGGCGCCACTTTTACCTGGTATGGGGTAGTCTGAGAACGGGTCGAGCGAATCGCGCGAGGATGCGGCGTGCAGATTGGGCTGCTGACTGCTAGAATTGGGACTCTGCTCGGGCGGGTCGAAGAATGGCTGTTGCGAATCGCGGTTGCGAGGACGGTGGGGGTCGTGAGGGTCGTGAGGACCGTTGAACTCGATGCCGGCGCTGTTACGTATCGAGTCCCCCGCCGAGGGGATTCGGCGGAAGTGCTCTGTGTCGTGATCGTCGTGGGCTCCGTGACCGCCTCGCGACCGACCAGGTTCAGGGTCAGTGCGGCCAGGAGCCATATCGTTGACCAGCAGCTCGTAACATCGGTCGCCTCCAGAGGTCCGTCCAGCACGACGATGTTGCTGCGGATGCGGTGCTCGATTCGGGTCAGGGTACGGTACGTAGTCCTATCGTGCGTATCCGGGGATCGCGCGTCAATTATGAGACAGGCGGGAAACAGCGCGACAAGACTCAGACACGGAGGGGCCGAGTGGGTATAGACACAACGCAGGACACGAAACTATACAAAGATAGACTGACGGGCTGCAAACGACGCAGCGTGCAGTAAAGAAAGAACGAGTGAATGCCTCGAATGATGCGAGCGAGCTGGGTCAGCAAGACGAGCCAACAATGCGGTACGGCCTCAATCAAGTCCCCGAAGAAGATCCAAGCCCCCAAGGCCAATCTTTGAAGTCGTGGGTCGCGGCTGCCCCTGATTGGCGGCTGCCCCATACGCCCGTAGCACTTTGGGGAGGCGCAGCGCACCTTGTTTTAACGTGTCACCATGTCACCACCACCTTCCTGGGTTTCCGGCTTCCTCGGCTTCAACCCCCATTGCAATACATGGCCCAGGTCTATAGCAGTGCCCTCCATCCTAGCTCCAATACCCGTATCTAAGCTTTCGTCCTTACCTGCAGCAAGCTCGACAGATAGCGAGTGGTCTATACATGGTACCAGCAGCTACCTGGGTACTAGTATCTAAGACCCGCCAGCCATGCATTCTGCCTGTTTCCTGGAACCCCATGTGGTTTCAACTCCACCCAATATTGGCCCGAGGTACAGAGTACCTACTGCGTACCTAGTACAGATTAGTATGTCCTCCGTACCGAGTACTATTATGGAGCACTGGTAGTATTACAGATCACCGAAATGCAGTCAGCCCCCAACCTCCGTCTAGCGTAAACTTGACTCTTGATGATACTTTAAATAGGAATACCTGAAGAGAGAAAATAATAAATTGTCCTTATAACGCATGCGTACATCCCAACGAGGCGGTGCTCGCCTGCGTTGGCACAAGGACACCCCCACACCACAGCCATGTGTCTTGTCACCTAATAAGCCCTATGCTTGCCAACGAGCGTTGACCAATACTCGTAGCTCAGCCACCTAAATATGCAATACGGGAGACTTGGAGCCTAGCCGATTATTCCGGCCCTACGTACTTGGTATACGTAGTAGTAGTCCCTTTCAAATGAAGGAGCCCCCTCGCCTGACGCGTCGCCTTGCCTGCAAGTGCAACAGAAAGTCTGGTCTGAGCCACGACTCTACGACGACATCATAACCATGGGCCTCAGAAACACTGCCCGACTGATATCGCTCACACACAGTGAAGGGATGTAGCAAAAATACGCTTTTGTAGACGTTGAAACTATTTTGACACCCGGACTAAAAACCCTTGAGCCGTATTATCATATCACAACAGCATCCGCTTCCCCCTTGATAACTCTTGATGCGCGATGTAGTCTCCCCAGCCAATTTCTTCGGCTGCAACAAATCCGCTCATCTCTTCTCTACACTCGAGAGGGATTTTCCAACTTCCCCGGCGTCTCATTAAGGCCCGTAGGCCGCCCCGACAAGCCTCCTGGGCTTTTCCCCTCCCTAACTTGTAATCAGCCCTGACAAGAACGAAGAAAAAAAACATGGCGGAAAGAAATCAAAATCAAAATTTCCCCGTGGTTCGATATGTGCATGTAAGATTATTAGGTCCCGAGGAGCAGTGTGGTGGTCAGCCACTGCCATCGCAGACAAGAACTTTGATAGCCAAGAAACAAAAAGAAAGAAAAGAAAAAAAAGAAAAGAAAAGAATAGAAAAAAGAAAAAAAAATGAAGTTGAAGTCAAAAGAAGATGCTGAACGGCCAAGAGCCGTAAAGCCAAACCACCCATGTAGTAGTTTCCCACGGCGAAGTTTCGCTCAGTGCTGAGTTGTTCGTCGCCGAAGATTAAACTGTGAACGATCGCTGTCCCGGACATGCATGACCGAATGTAGAAGGACATAGTCATGCAGATTCATCATGGCCGTAACACGGGCAACCGCCGCCGCTTCCAGCCGAAACCAGTGATATTGGCAGGGGGTCCCATGTTGGCGAGAGGAGAGAGGTGATGTGAGTCGAAGAAAGATTATAATGAAATAGTAGGAACCCAAAACCTGAAAATGCCCATGGTATAGTAAACATCCCAACAAACGCCCTCCAGTGCAATCGCGCGCATACCGCCTAGAGCCATCACCCTGCTCCGAGTAGACCTCGAAGCCTGACAATGACCGAGGTAGGACTTCTATTATTGTGCCGTAGGCGGGGCTTCAGGGGACAAGCTCGCTGGGTCGACAGGGTCAAAGGACACCAGCTGGTCCATGTCAAGATCGGCCTGTTGAGAGTGAACATAGCTGGGAGATTGCGACTGCATCGGGATGTTAAGCGTGTGCTTGGAGTACATCTCGTTCAGGCTGGCGCCATCCTCTGACACAGCACACGAGCCGCCACCGTTGCCACTGTACATTTCGGCAGATCCAGGACGACCCATCATGGCCATGGGGGGGGACTGCTCGACAATTGACGGCTCAGCAGGCCCATGGAATGGCATGGGACCAGTCGGCACAGCTGTGCTGTTCTCGGCGCCTGGCATCGGGGACAGGAACCCTTGGTTGTTGTACGATGCGCCATAGCCTGTGGGGGCGACGTGGGCGGGTTCTTGAGCCTGCTGCGGGAAGAACCCAGGGCTGGGAGGAAATTCGGAGGGCGAGGCCGTCGTGGCAGACATAGGATACTGACGCATATCCAAGCCAAAGCCCGCCTGAGTGTCGATCCGGAGGTTCGCGTTCACTTGAGTAGGCTGCTGCGGGACAGGCGCGTAGATGTTGGGGTTATGCTGAGGAGGAGCCATCTCGCCGGGTGGCTGGATGTAGAACGAGGGCATGGGCTGGTTCTGGAACATGGCGAAATCGACAGGACCGGGCACTGATCGACTGCGTTGGCGCTTGTGCCCCGGCGGTCGCATGTCCGAGTGCATTTGGTTGAGGCCCCATTGGTTCTGGAACATGTTCACATGGTGAGGGTGGTGGAAGTTGGGCTGAGAGGATGGGCGGGCAGTAGGCGAGACGGGCGCCGACATCGAGATGGCGTGTGGGTCGTGGAACTGGTGCGTGTTGGCCAGATTGTGCAGGTTGTGGCGGTTCATGAACGACTCGAGCGAGACTAGCTTGGCGAGCTGTCCGCTCAGTACCTTGGGGTTACCCCCCAGGTGGTGAACCAGACAGTGCGAAGCTTGTTGATCCTGGGTGAAGTCGCCGACCTGGGAGAACCCAGCACCGTTGGAGCAGTCCATGAGGAAATGGGGAGGCCGGGTGAGCTCGATAACGATGCCACCAATCTTGGTTGGGTCGGTCTCGTTGTTCTCCAGATAGATGTTCTTGACATAAGAGAAGGGATACTCGATCTTGTACCCAGCCTGCTCGTTGTTGATGTAGTACGTGATGGTGCACTTGTCAGGCGAGTAGAAGATAACCAGATCCATGGCGTTTTGTCCCACACGCGTCCACTCGCCGATGCTGAGGGACCGGCAAGTCAGGTGGTTGATCACTTGGACAATTAGTCTGTCTTCCAACACGGCTGGCTTGGGCTTTTGGGTTCTAGCAACTTACAAACTTTAGCATTCGGGTCACCGAGGAGCATGCCGCCGTGGCCAAACGGCGACAACCCTGTACGGCCAAAGTAGTTTCCACCCAGACCCTTGCCAGACTCCATCGCCTGCATTGCCAAATAGGCTCGCATCGACTCGGGAATGGAATCAATGTCTTCGCCAGTTTCGAGGCTCTTCTTGGCCATGTTCTTAATCTTTGCACGTCTGTTCTGCATGTCAGCAAGGACCACACCTGGAGACGCCTTGGAGACACCTACCGATTCTGGAACCAGATTTGGACGGATCGCTCCGTCATGTTGATCTCCTCGGCTATCCTTTCACGGACAAGAGCAGTTGGGGTCGGGTTCTTGTTAAACTCGAGCTCCAGAGTTGTCAGCTGGTCTTGGGTCGCCCGTTGGCGTTTCTGGTTCTTCTGCTGCTGGGTCAGTGTGCTTTTTCGGGGTGGGCGCCTCGAGGCCGTCGAGTTCTGGGTGTGGCCGGTGCCGGTCGAGGTCGCAGGAGAAGGTGTCTGTTTGCTTGGCGCAGTAGAGGAAGGCGTTTGAGCCCCGGTCACGCCCGACATCTGATCATGAGCAGACATGGGGGTGCCGACAGCTTCCGTCGGGCCCAGGGACAGCGACTGCTCAACCTCGGTGGCCATCATTGGATTCGCTGAGAGTATCAATGGCACAGAGAGAAAATCCGCAGGTTGCTTCGTCCAAGATGAAGACGTCGTCGTCGAGTACGCCGTGAATGTGGCTGAAGGGCTGTTGAGCACAGTGAAGGAGCTGTCCTAATCCAGTAAAGGCGCCACAATGGGGCAAAGCGATGGTAAAGGCGATGTCAAATATATCGAGAGGGTTTCAAGGGGCAAGGTCGGATAAGGTAGCTTCTTGGTAATGAGTGTCTTTCTCGCTCAGGAGCTGGTGAGGCGATCATAGAACGAGGATTGGTTGGAGAGGGACGTCAAAGTAGCTACGTAGAGTTGTAGGCTTCGATAGACGCGGGTTGAGCCGAAGGAATGTAATGGTGCCGAAAGGAGTGACGGACACCGAATTGGCTTGAAACGACCAAGAGAGTGACTGAAGGAAAGGAAATAAAACGGACGCGGGGAACGAAAGAGAAGAGGCGGTCACAAGAGAAGAATGACGGGGTTTGGGAAGATGGAGAAGAGAAAACGGGGGGAAGTGGGAGGCGGGAGCCAAGGGGGGGAGGAAAAGAGAATGCGCGCACCAGCAGCAGCAGGAGCAGCAGCAGCAACAACAGCCTCCATGCACCCAAGACGGGACAGGCGTGGGCTGGATGGGTATCGGATGGGTAGGCGGCCAGGGCGGCCAGGCACAGGGCACAGTGGAGTGCCGCACCCTTCAGGCACAGGCTCAGGGACTGAGGTGGTGGCAGGTGCTGCCCGCCCGGTGCACCACTCACAGGCCGCGGCCAGGCCCACCCAGCACCACACCCAGTGGCCCAGAGGACCACTGACAGGCCGTGGAAAAAGGAACACGCCCGGAGCTCCAGGCTGTCGCACGACAACGTCTGATCCATCATCCCAGTGGTGCGGGCGTGCACCACCCGGACTGGAGTGCAGCAGGTACTCGTACGAAGTACGCCGAGCACTGTGGTGCACCCACCACCACTAATACGGCGCAGGCACACCTCGCGGTTGCGCTTTCCAGTTGTGAACGTCAGGCTCGTTGCCTGGCGAATCGCGTCACGAGAGGTGTGGTGTGTGTGCTGCCCTACCGATCTGCCCTTTCCCCCCTCCATCAGCAGTCAGCACAGCAAAACTGTCGTCGCCCGAGTCCCATCCTGCACAACGGACCGACGCCATCCATAGACTTGTCTGGATTCCTCGCCTGTTATGCCTGGATTTGCCCTCCCTCTCTTCAGGCTTCCCTGGGCGCCATCAGCCGGCCGTGGCAAAATAGCTAGTACTTCGTACGAGTACTAATAATAATGTGTGTCCGTACTAACCGGCATAACCAAGGTTTCAACCCGCCTTCGTCATGATACCTCCACAGAGCACAGACACGCCTGCCGGTCGCTCGCACGCTTGCCCCCAACTGACATCGGACGACGGGGATGGACGGGGATGTGTGGTCATGCGTTGCCCTCCCTGGAAGGCGAGTGGAGGCTGGAGACGGTCAGGGGCAGGGGGCATGAGGGGCCTCTCTGACGGGCTCGTTGGGCGACCACGAAAAGGTACCTGCGCCATACCGCCAAGTCGCGAGGCCACTGCAAGGCACCATATCGATGTCCCGACACCCAAGTGGCACAGTGTGTTGTGCCAGCCTGTGGCCATGGCCCGACTTGTAATTTTTAGTCTGTGCCCGTCGCGCAAAGGGTGTTCGTCCAAGCCACTATACAAGTACAATACCACAATGCCTTTGGAACGGTTGATTCTTGAACTGGTCCTGCCCTGGAGTTCTTGGACAACTTCAAGCCTATCCCGATGCTTTGGCCAAGACACCAGGGCGTCATTGTCGATCACCAAGCAGGCGTCACCGCACCCTTGGCACCACCAACAATCGCCACCGACGTCGCAATGCATCTCCCAGCGTGTTGACAAACAAACAGGGGGCTCAAGATGGGCTTCCAGTCCACACAAGCCACATTATTAAGGGCGTAGATGCTTCGAGTGAGTAAGAGGGGCAATAAAGACCCAGGAGGGCCCAGGAAAGAGCCAAGAGGGCTCATGGCTGCCCAGCCATGCAGACGCAGGATGATGCCAGCATTGAAGCCTTGCCCGGGTTGTGGTAGCTTACCGCTGACTGTTGGCGCCGATTTGAGCTCGACGCCAAGCCACATTCACAGTGCGGCATGGAGCAACACAACCCTTGCCTACCTATCAACTACGAATAGTAGAAGTCGGCAACCCCACGCCGGCGCCGGGCGCAACAATCCCGAGCTCTGAAATTCTTGTACGAACTACTAATACCTTCACCAGGCAACGTTCTGGTCTCCTCCGATTCTTGTCAAGGTGGACACAATGAGAGAAACGCGCTGAAAATACATGTTTCTAGATGGCGTCGATGAAAGAGGCAAGTGTGTTTGTTCGGGTGCCTCCCGACCCGGACGATTAAACAGACGGTAGAGCTCGGCGTTCGTCTGTGAATCAGGAGCAGCTCGCAGAGTTAACGGCCAACGAAAAAGAACGTTCAGACATGTCTAAATCGGCATTGCCACTGTCGTCCGGTCCGCACAACTATGGTTGTCGGCCACAATACTAGTATGTAATCTGTACAGAGTACTGCGGTCACCATACGGGAAACGCAATCGGCCGGCAGGTTACCGCAAATGACAATGCAGTACGGAGTACGGAGTACGTACTTCGTACAATGCGCGATATCCCCACTGGCCCCCTCGGGACCGGACCCTCACGAGACAGCCAGAGGCGACTCCCTCAGCCCCTGACCCTGATCCTGTGCCTTGCAGCTCTGGATCCATGCAGCCTTGGCATTCCACAGTCCAACCAGAACTGGCCAGCGGAGTCCATCCCACCACTGCGCTCCCTCCAGCACCGTCCCAGCGTCAATGGGCCACAGGCTCGCGGCTGTTCAGGGGTCGCACCTGGGCCCTTGGCTGGCCTCTTGCATAATACCTGCCACGACAGCTTTCGACAAGGCATCGGACACTGCGGAGACGGGGCAGATGCCGAAGCCCGGTACTGGATCGAACAGACGCCACAGTTCTACAGATACGGTATTTTTTTTTACCATGGAAAATTTCAAATCCAACCCTTGGAGCTGGCGAGGACGAGCAGATAATGGTTAATCGGCCGATTGAACGCATGGAATGGCTTCCACGCGTCCCTGAACCCTTTGCGTTTCCAGCTTCTGACCCCTTTTATTGGGCCAGAATATCTGGTGCACGGTACGAATTACAGTCGAGCACCGCTGTGATACACGCCACGCGGGCAAGTGTTGTATTCTGTGCCAACGAGTCACCAGCCGTCATTGGTGCAACGGTAGCCGATCAACCAAATCGGGCGTTTGTCTCTCTATCTTGTATTCCGTCCACCGGTTCCTTGACCGCTCAAACCAAGCTTCACCCTGTCCAAGGACCAGAGGGCTTGATGCTTGAAGAAAACAGGCCACCCACTCAGTAACGCCACCTGTTCCTGCGCAACAAGCATGACCCAGTTAGCTACCCCCAACAAGCTCCAACGCCTCCTAGGGGCTGCCGATCGCGGCGTAATGAACTCCTTTGGCCTTTGAGGCGGAGCGGGTGAAATACGCAGCGCTGCTTACTTGAATGCATCTCCAAGGAGGATGCATATGTACGCCCACAGTGTTCCAGGGAACCACGACACCGGACACAAAGTACGAGAGGATACACAGCCGGAATCCTGCGGACAACAGCGGGCTTGCTCAAACATCCCATTGTCTTAGCTGATATACAATGACGGCGGGCCATCTGGCAGGTATGTTGCCTGTCCGCCTGGCACTCGTCATCTAATACTACTCGCAATGCCCATGTCCGAATACATTGGGATGGATTCTCCATGTTGGAGTGGCATGTGCAAGGAACCCCAGCAACACGCGCCCCATCACTTCCCCCAGGATCTGCAAGATCACAATCACATCCGACGCTGGGCTGGGCGGTGATGGCATTCTCTCCGCTGGTGGCCACAGTGGCCCACAATCCAGCCTTGTGATGTACATGCAGATGCACTGTGCTAGCATCATGTACGGAGTAGTGCTAGAAGCTATTCTGTCTCACTCTCGGTATCCACGATTCGGCAGGCAGCCCCGGTAAGAGCTATGGCTCTGGAGCAAGTCGAAGCACTAGAATAACCAACAGCATCCAGAGCTTCCAAGTTGGCCACGACGGGGCTATGGCTGCCTCCAAGATTTGGAATAGAATGTCGAATCCCCGGTCAACGCCAATTCGACCAGCGCGTTGGCTTGGACTATCGGGACATTCCAGACTGCCGGACCTTTGGAAGAGCCGGCTGGCCCCTCAGGGAACCAGGCGAGGTATTCTTAGGAACAAGATCCAACAGCCAACAGGTCAAGGGGTGGTTCTGGTACTCGTAGTAGAAGTTCGAGTAGTACTGACCTAGGCAGTGGCCTCTGCATGCGCCGTCAACAGGTACTCCAGGTTCCGCTGCACTCGTCCTGACACGCTGGAAGACTCCGTGCCCTTCGTTCCAGTGCTCTCGCGTGTTGTGCGTGCAACCTTGGCGACGGGGAACCATTACGTAGAGAAGGGCCGAGCCTCCTCGTTTGTCTCGCAGGAGACGCGGCTTTGTGGCATCATGTACGGATAACGTGTTTTGGAACTAAAATGTCTCGGCTGGACAAGCAGCACGACCCTTTGTCTTCTGATTCAGGACCCCTCTCTAGGTCTCCCTTGCGCGCATGTGAGCACGAGTACCGGCTCTTCAACCCTCGTCTTCTAGGCTAGCTTCCAGCTGTTAGCCTGTTCCCACCATAGCACGACCAGCTTCGGGGACTTCGGTATTCAGTGTGCTGTCTTGGATGCAGTGTATGAAGCGCTTGTTAGCCTGCCTTTTAGCTCTGAATCAACACGAAAAGGCAAGAAGAGTGTTGGCAGTGAAACACCAGCCTTTCTTTTACACATAAGTCGCAACGTCGTGAGGAAATAAAGCACACTCCACGCTCTCGAGAGGGGGTTATCCGACATGTATCGACAGACAGCCCACAACGCATCTCAGGCCAGTGGGTTATCCAACAGGGGCTAAGAGCTCATGTTTGTTTTCTGCTCGATGGCCAGCTTTGCCGGATACTGGCCTCGTAGACTGAAAACAATCCATTGTTGGATGCCATGCATGCAGAGCCGAGCTGACTCTGACCACCATCCTGCCAGCTGTGTTCCCTCGACTTTTTTCACAGATCCTTCATGACCTCCTCAACAGCCCTCGCCGCCATCCTCCTTCTCTGCTCTTGGCCCATCCCCTCGCCGGCCTCCCTCGCCGCCTGGAGCTTCCTCATCATCCTCTCCACCTTGGCGACGTCCTCGTCATCAAGACCCGACTTGTCCTCTCGCCCATCTTCTGTCACCCTAGGGTCCTTCCCCGTGTTATCTTTGACGTTTGCCATTTCCCCCTCCCCCGCCGCTGCTGTGCCACCGTCCTCTCCGTCGCCTCGGTCGTCGTCCGCCTGCCCAGAACTCCATATTGCCCTGCGCAGACCCTCAAAGTCCGCACGATCGAACCCAAAGTCCAGGCTCTCGGGGTCGATCCCCTTCCCATCGTCCTCCTCCTCCTTCTTCTCAGCCTGCCTGTCAGATGATGCGTCCTCAAAGTCGCCAAAGTCGGACAGGTCCGGGACGTCGAGCTGCGCCCAGTCGTTGGCCTCGAGGGCCTCCCTGACGCGGGGGATGCCTGTCTTTTCTGCGCAGCAGTCCGCGATGTCAGCAAGGTAAACCCCTCTGCAGATGTTTTCAACTTCCTCGAAAGGAGGGGGCTAGGAAAGAGAGAGGGTATATATATATATACCTCCAAACTCATTGCGGCGACCCTCCTCGCGGCCCGTCACCTGCACAAACTCCAGTCCCGCCTCCGCGCACAGCTCATCCCACTCATCCGTCTGGCCCTCGCCCACGCCCACCGCCAGCCCGACGCCGTCCCACTCCCACCCGCCCAGGCCGTCCTTGACCACGCGGCCCACCTCGCGGATCAGCTCCCGCGTAGCGGCAGCAGCAGCAGCGCCGCCGCCGCCGTCCCCCGCGGGCAGGGCAAAGACGAGGACCAGCCCGCCGATGACGGCGAGGACCTCGCGCGCCTCGTCAGAGAGGAACGAGGCGGCCCAGTCGCGCGGCGAGGCGATGAGGTCGAGCCACAGGGGCACGGTGGCGGAGTAGTAGGGCGTGGAGAGGGGCAGGTCGTGGGATGCGCCGGCGAGGGAGGTGGATGCAGGCACGGGGGCCGAGCCGGAGAGATCTGGAGACGGTGAGACTATGTGTTAGCTTTTGCTGTGAAATGATGTGTGATGTGGTGTGACGTGATAAGATAGATGGGCGGACACACCCTTGATGGTGCGGCTCAGGTGGTGCGTCGCATCCTCGAGGCTGACGGCGAGTATCCTCCGCGGATTCGATATGGGCGCTGCGTCGGGCATGGTGGGCTTCCCGTTCACTTTAACGGGAAAAGAGGTGAGGTGCGGTGATGTGATGTGAAGTGGAGTGAGGTGCGTGTGAGATGAAATGTGTGAACTGTCAATGTTGGAGATGAGTGACGTTGGGGTGCATCTGCTAGCTTGGACGTTGGTGGAGTGGCGGGGTTTTCAGGGTCCAGTTGGATTGTCCCGATTAAGCTTGAGCTATTGCAGGGCAGAACAGCTGCAGTATTGAAGTAGACAGACTTGCCTATTCGCGTCCACTTGCGCGAAAAGATAGGTTTACATACGCCAAAATACAGATGCCACATTGCAATTCAGAGGATTCATCGAGGCTCATAAGATCTGTATCATAACAAACGAACGACATGCATGCCAAACACGAAATCCCAAAGACCAATCCCAAAGACCAATCCCAATCCCATTTGCCGTGTCCTGTCAAACCCAAAGTAAAGGAAATGCCTGCTCGAATCCAACCGTTCCCCGACACCCAACCTGCCCCCCCTAGCTATCACCACCCCAGCCAAACGACCGGTTAACCACCCCCATAGCCTCCACGCCCGCCTGCACCGCCCCGGCAAAGCCACTCTGCGGCGGGGCATCCACGCGGTTCAGGTCCCCCTGGTCGAGGGTGCCCTGCCTGCGCTCCAGCACGGCGCGCTGGACGGGCCTCGCCCACATGTTGTACCAGCGGTCCTCGCTGACGGAGGCGTAGCGCTTGCGGCCCTGGGCGTCGCGGGCGCTCATGTGCCACTGGGCGGCGGCGACCTCCCAGCGGGCGGTGCGGAAGAAGAGCCAGGGCCAGGAGAGGAGGAACAGCAGGGTGAAGACGAAGAGCATCTCGATCCACTTGGTCAGGCGCCAGCGGTTGGTGCGGCAGTCGTTGTAGACCTCGGCGCGGGCGTTGAGCACGGGGAAGTCGACGGCGACGTGGCCGCGGTAGTTTGTGCTGCGCACGAGGGCCTCGAGCTTGGTGCGCAGCAGGTCAAAGTCCCAGCCGACGACGCGGCGCTCAAAGACAAAGTTCTTGAGCCCCGCGCGGCTGGCGCAGAAGCGGCGGCACCACTCGGCCAGGTCGGGGACGCCCTCCTCTGCGGCGCCGCCCGAGCCGCCAAAGCCCGGGGCGCGGGTGGCGAAGACGGTGCCGCGGCGGACCTTTTCGAAGTGGCCAGCGGTGGCGACTTGGCGCAGGAAGGGCTGGCGAGACTGGATGTCCTGGTAGAGCAGGTGGGTGAGCTCGATGTGGATGTCAAAGTCGACGACCTCGCGGCGCTCCGACTTGCCGTCGTCCTTGCGGACGGACTGGTGGTGGGTGCCGCGGATGTGGACGTGGGGACGCGGGGGCAGCTGGGCCAGGCGGTCGAGATGGGTAGCGAGGAATACAGGGTCGGTGTCGAGGCGGCGGTCGAGATAGTACTCGGTGCCCGAGACCTTATCGCGGAGGAAGGGCTGGACCTCGGGGGGAGCGGCGCCAGAGGGCAGGAGAGGGTCAATGACGCCAAATGGGCCGGCGGGGGCGTCGTGCTCGTGGTCAGAGTAGAGAGGAGGGAGGTCGTCGTCGGCGAGCTCGGTGGGATCGTCGTCAAAGTAGCGCTGGGGAGCATAAGGCACGGTTCCAGGCCCTGCAGTATGGGCGTGGAGGGAGATGGACGCCGCCGACTCCCCGAGGGGCGTGGCCGGGTTGGGCGAGGGCGCGAGGTCGCCGTCAGGTTTGCCCATAGTGTGCGTTGGGGGGATTGCTGGTGGTGATTGTCGGGGGAAATGGGGAGGCTGAGAGGGAGAGGGGGAGGAGGAGCGTGAGTGAGGCGAGGCGACCAGAGGTGGTGGTCGAGGCAGCGTTCGCGTCGCCTTGCGTAGGCCTCAATGGTTCCACCACGGTCGCTAGTGCGGATCGAGCATGACCACAATGGGTCAACGGCACCAAGGCACTGGGCATGAGTATGACGCGGGGAACCTGCACCTACGTACGTACCTACGTACGTATTGACGTACCTACTCTGTACTGTAGTACTAGTAGTGCTAGCTAGTACCCACCTAGCTCAGTTAGTACCTACAGGTAATCTGCAGGTAAGGTAGCAATGGTCAATGTGCCCCCCATTGAGGCTTGACCCTCCGCTTCTACGAGTACACGGATGCTAATACTTGGGCGCATAATGTAAATCCAAATAATATTGTGAGCTTATATCATGGCCCAATCACCGTAGCCCTTCTATAACTTTATCATAGAAACCCAGTTTCCCAATGCTGGTAAACGCCCCGTATGCATAGGCCAGAGCCTGGCTCCTGTTGCTGCTGAGAGACATGTCGATAGCAGGTTGTCTTCCAGTTCCGCTGACTTGACCATCCCAACATACTCTCGCCGCTCACACCACTCCTACCTCAGTTCCTCATCAAGGGGCTCCCCATGCTGGTCATATTTATGAGGGAGGTCGAATGAGGCGGGCATAGCCTGAAGGAACTCGGGAAACGAGATTAGCTCACAGGGCACTGTGCATGCCCCTTTTCTTGGGAAGTCGTAGGGAGGCTATCTGGACCTGGTGAAAGTAAGCTCCTAATAATATAATCAATAAACAATGGGAGTCTATAACGAACATGGCTTCTTGCCACTGAGCGGTAAAAAGGTTGACGGTAGTGGATGGGTATCACCCCACGGTGCACATGGTAACCGCCAAGGGCATCCATGGCGACGATACCAGGCAGTACCTCGATCAGCATGTACGCAACAGCCGCCGGGCTATTCTCGTCAAGGGCGTATGAAAATACACTGGGAATAGCTAATCTGGAATGCTCCTTGATGAATCGCATCGTTGCACCTTGATGTCAAGCTCGGCGTTGCTTGCTTAGGGCGATGGCATGGGCTTGATGTGCACCTGAGCTGCCCAACGAGTACCGTCGGAGAACTCAAGCAGGCGAACGACATTGTTGAGCCCGCTTGTAACCTGGTCCAGAGCAACACATGCTAGATTGCGGTTTGCGTTCGAGGCAATGAGGCATAGCTAGTCCCATCGAGTTCGTTTGAAACAACCAGCGGCCCGGCTATCGCCGTTTTGAAGGAATTCATCGACAGTGGCCCACGAGGTTGAGTTTGCAGCATAGCGATACCGTGAGATGCAGAAGGCAGAGGGCAGAGGAGTTTGTTTGTAAGTTGGATGGCGGGTGCTCCAACGTCCTTTGGTTTCTAGCCCCGCTAGCAAACACGCCCGGATAGCGATGGATTTAGCATATCCGTATCCGTACATACCCATGCTTCGTATGCAAGGGTAGGGACGGGAGATTCATCACCTGGACGGGTGGACTAACCTGTGGGACCATCTTCTTGTGTAATTAATTGCAATGCTATGGTGTACGACTTTTCCAAATGTCTATCTGACAATATAACCAACTATGCATCTTGTAGTTATAATAATCGTCTTTCCAATGATACGCACCACCAGACATCATCATGTCTCCCACTCATCACACCGGGCACCGAGAGGCCTATGAATCATCCACCAGCCGGCCCTCGTCCCACTTCCGCTTCGCAGCCTTGAGCAGCACGTCCAACTCTCCGCTCATCTCGCACATGCTCCTGAACAGGCTCTCCTCGTCGCTGATGAGCTCCCACGGGTGCGCGTACTCCATCACCTCGCCCTTGTCGAGCACCAGCACTTTGTCGTAGTCCACAATCGTCTGCAGCCGGTGCGCAATCGTAATCACCGTCCCCGTTAGCTCCCGGATCGTCTCTTGGATCTTGGCGTCCGTCACGTAGTCAATCGACGCCGTCGCCTCGTCCATCACCAGCACCGTCGGGTTCTTGAGCATCGCCCTCGCCAGGCACAGCAGCTGACGCTGGCCCTGCGACAGGTTCGATCCGCTCTCGCTCACCGGCGACGACAGATCCAAAAAGACATTCTTGTTGATCGCAATCGACGGCGCAGCCGAGTTCTCAGACCCCGTTACCATTGGCGTCGTCCGCCCGGTCGATGGTTCGTTGGGTCCAATCAGCTGCACCCGACGAAGAGAAGCAAACACTTCCTCATCCGTGTACTGCTCAAAGGGGTCCAGGTTGCTGCGGATGGTGCCCTGGAACAGCGTCGGGTCCTGCGGCACAATCGTGATATTCTCCCGCAGGTCTCGAAGTCCAATCTTGCTGATATCCACGTCGTCAATCACAATCTTGCCGGAATCCGCCTCCAGTGCCCGGAAAATGGCTAATGTCAGCGAGCTCTTGCCCGCTCCCGTCCGTCCGACAATGCCAACCTTCTCCTTGGGGTTGATCTTGAGAGACACCTTCCGCAGAACGGGGTCCAGGTCGGCACGGTAGCGCGTCGAGTAGTCGACAAACTCCACTCCACCCTTTGACGGCCATCCCGGCGCCGGACGGTTGTCCTCAACAATCTCATCGGCCTCCTGCTCGACATCTAGGTACTCCTTGACTCGCTCCATCGAGTTCATGTTCTGCTCGTTGATGGCGTAGTTGCGCACCAGCCACAGCAGGTTCTCGGTAAAATTCATTGCGTACGTCAGGGACATACCCGCCGCTCCCGCATCGACCTTGCCCAGGCTCAGGATAATGAAGACACCAGCGGAGAAAGCCACCAAGTCACCCAGAACGTCAGCACGGAATGCCAGCCATCTGTTGCAGGCCCACAGGAAGATGAAAGGTCGGCTCTGCTTGTTGATTTTGCTGAGGTTGTCTCGGATGAAGCGTCGCTCCTCACCGTAGGCGCGGATTGTGGTCATGCCGCTCAGCGTCTCACCAAATTGTTGGAAGAGCGGGCTGCGGTGGACGGATTCCAGACGCTTCAGGTCACGAGATGCACGGAGGTAGAATGCCGCGACCAAGTAGAACAGAACACCAATTAAAAAGGCGGCAATCAGGAATCCAGGGGTGATGACGGTGATCAGGACCACCGTCACCAGCAGCGAAAGCGCACAGGACAAGACACTAATTGCCGTGGGCGCAACATCCTGGTCGACCGCCTCTAGATCTTTGCTGAAGCGGTTCATGATCTGCCCGAGAGGCGTGACATCGAAGAACTTGAACCTTGCTCGAGCAACAGACTTGATGAGGAGGTTGTGGATACGGCGAGACGCCGTGAGAGAGCCAAAGAATACCCACAAGTCCCGAAGAAGGGCTGTACCCGCGCTCAAGATTCCGAGAATCGCAAGCACGGACAGATAGTAGCCAACGTTGACGTTCTGGATCTGGTTGATCATGAGCGGCGCCTGGATGTCCGAGGGGGTGTTCTGCGTGAAGTCGATATTTCCAAGTTTGGAGGACGCGGAAGCCCTAAGCGCGTGGTGCCACGAGTTGCCCGCCACCTCTTTGTCGACATATTGGTTGGCCCACTCTCGGACCCAGGCCTGGATAGCCACAGCGGACAGCTGCTGGGAGTTGAACACGATCATGGCCAGGATCCAGAACCACCAAGACCCCATGGACGACAGATAGAGCTTCATGACCGGCCACTTGACAGCCCCGGTAACCTTGCCCTCATCCATAGCGTCCTGCTGTGGAGGCACATTCTTCTTCGGCTTGTTCTTCTGCTTGCCGTTTGCACTATCAATCTCACTGCTCTGATTAACCATGGTCTCGTCATCGCCGACGCTGGAGGGTACTCGAGAAGGGACGCGCGAGGGAGCGCTAGAGACGGATTTCGTCTTTTGAATTTCCTCGCCAAGCTTTCCGGAAGCGATGACCTTGTCCGACGGGCCCTGAATGGCAACACGGCCGTTGTCAAGAACCACGATGAAGTCGGATGATGGGACACAAAGCTGCAGATTGTGCGTCACGAGGATGCAGGTGCGGCTCGCCATCAGAGGCCCCTTGATGCAGTTGGCAAAGATCCACTGGGCTGTATGAGAGTCGACGGCGCTCAAGCAGTCGTCCATGAGCAGATGCGCCGAGTTGGAATAAAGGGCACGGGCAAGAGAAATGCGCTGCTTCTGGCCTCCGGAGAGAGTGATACCCTTCTCTCCGACCAGAGTCTCATCTCCGTGGTCTAGAATCTCCAGGTCCCGTTCGAGGGCGCAAGCAACGATGACGTCCCTATACCGCTCCTCGTCGTAAGGTGCAGCAAAGAGAATATTGTCCCGAATGTTGGCGTTAACTAGCCAGGCTGCTTGAGCCACATACGCGATGGTGTTAGTGAGCCCAGTCTCCGGGTCTGGCCTAGCCTCCTCTCGGCTCTGTCCACCGGGGCAGAACACTCTTCCTTCAACCATGGTCATCTCGCCTAGGAGACCCATCAGCATCGACGTCTTTCCAGATCCTGTCGGTCCGGCAATGATGTTGAGTTTGCCAATTCGGAAATCGACATCCATGTCCAACAAGCGGAAGGCCCGGGAGCCATCCTCTGCGACGGTGTCCCTACCACCCCAGATGAGCGTGGCATCTCGGAAACCAATGCGCCTGACACCGTTCTCGTCAACATTATCCGTGCCAAGCTGAGTATACTTTTCAGTCTCCTCCTCCATCAAGAATTCTTCCACGCGATCGATAGAGACCTTGGCCTCCTGGACGTGGGCAAACATGTCGCCGAACTGATCCAGGGGAATGCGGAGAAGCATGAAGAGGGAGATGGCCGTGAAGGCAATGGATGGGTACAGGGGCTTCTTTTCAATAACCGTGTAAACCAAGAAGGAGAAGAAGGTAATGAGGACAGGGACAAAGTTCCAGATTGCCACAGCTGCTGCCCACACCAGGAACCGGGACCGCAGGGCCCGCAGCTCAGCATGACGCTTCTCATCAATGATCATGCCAAAACGCTTTTCCCACGAGAAATACTTGATGATGCGGATGTTCTGTAGCACCTCGTTGGTAATGCTGATACGCTTGTCGGTGGCTGCGAGAATGTTCTTGGAGGTTACGTTGAAGCCCTTGCCGATGAGGTAATTGACAGGAAGCAGGAAGACCATAACGACGATGCCAGGAATGGCACTGTAGCCCATGACCTGCCACAAGAGTATAATGGAGACGACGAGCATAGTCGGGGCCGATGCGCACAGGAAGTGGAGGTATGCAGTGATTTCCGAGATCTTGAAGCTGTCAACAGACATGAGGTTGATGATGGTCCCCAGGTTCGCCTGTTCGTCATCGCCAATGTTGGGCTCCTTAACGCTCTCATTGGCTGACTCGGTGTCGCTCGTGGCCTTATCATCCTTCTTCTTGAGTCCAAGAGCACGCTTGAGCCTGCTACCGGCTCCTTCTTTGGCGTCGTCGTCGTTCTTGGCCTGCGAGGGTTTGTTTTCGAGGAGCACCTTGTCCCTACCGGCTGCGGCCTTGCGACGGAGTGCTTTAGCATAAATCTCGCCAATGATGATGGCGCGTACACGGATGCAAATCCGCCGACCGATCCACAGCGCTATGTTGTCGCCCCATGAGCGGACAATGTCGAGAACGGGCAACAAGATAACGTACAACCAGAGGACATTGACAGGTGTGTTATCCGGCTTCTCGACGTACTGCAGAATGGCCTTGAGCAGGAGGGTAGGGGCAAAGGCAAAGACACCGGCAATAGCGGCAAGACCACACTGGGCGAGGAGGCTGGCCTTGAAGTACTTGAGCATATGCCACGCCAGGGACGTCGCTCTTTTCAGCTGTCGATAGTCCGCAAGCACAGCAGCAGCTTTGTCCTTGGGCAGCAGATTCCACACGTCTTCGATCTCCATAGGTTGTTTCCAGCCCTTCCAGATGATACCATCGACCCAGCCAAAGGTGGCAACCGAGAAGAGACTCGCAAGGGGTTCGCGGGAGGGTTCGATCCCATCCTCCCACTCTAGAATCACAGTCTTGTTGCCTCGTCGAGTGGAAAGCGCCATGCCGAAAAGCAGCGACACGACAGCGAACTCGACAATGATGAGAATCTGAGTGAGTCTCGAGCTCGGGTGGATGATGACCGAGCGGAAGATGAAGACGACAAAAAGCCAGTTGGAACCATATATGATCGCTGTATGATTCCATAGGTGCGGAATACGCCACTTGGAATTGCCAAGGAGGAGCCGTAGGGTAGTAAGGATAAGAGCATAGATCCAGGTGACGAGACCGGCAGTAGCCGCCACTGATCCACGGGAGGATTCATACGCTCCGGTAGCGAGTGCAGTGGAGTTCACAGCAATCAGACCGACGATAGCGAGCTCCTCCACCACCTGGGATAGGTACTGGGCATGAGGCGTATCGGCCTGGATAATGGACCCCTTGGTTGTCGTTTTGGCGAGAGCAAGACGGCCCCCGTTGACCCCGTTGACCTCGAGAGCCTCCTCCTCTTCAACCTCGGCCTCCTCATCGGGAGGAAGCCCGGTGTGATCATGTGCGTCATGTTCGTCGGTGGGTATTTTGGTGTAAGACTTGGCTTTTCGATTCTGGAGGCCGACGCGGGCATTGAACCAGACAATGTGGACAAGAGACAGACCTATAACGATCAGAGGGAAGAGAACCTTAAGGTATCTAGAAAGCGAGGAGCAAGGTTAGCGGCTATTGTGAGCCAGATACAGGCTGTGTGCTTGGAAAAAGAGGACATACTCCAGCTGGAAACACAATGTGAAGTCATCGATGCGCCATACTGGCCACGAACACTGCGCAAAGCCCATGGTGAATGGAGCTTTGCCGTGCGCCTGTCAGGCCTCGATATAGGAAGCCACCTCGATTATGCCAGACAACACGCCCAGAGACGAGCGTGCTGGAAGATTGATAGGTAAAATGGCAGGGAGAGCTGTGGTCGGGGCGCCACTGTACGTAGAAGTTGGAGGTGGGAGGAAAAGTCGACGCGGGCGAGGACTCGGGCTGTCTAGCACATATTATGACGGCGGTGGACTCGGGGGGATTGACGGCGGCGAACGCGGTGGCCGAATCGGTAGTGGGTGGAGGGGCGAAAATGAGTTAGAGGGAAAAAACCTAGAACGGGTGGTCGTATTACGCCAACAATTGAAGATACGCAACGACCGTTTTGCTATCAGGTTGAGCAACAACCCCTCACAGCCCCGACAATAGAATGAAATTAGAAATGAGGCCGTCCTTTACACTGACTACCTCTGGAAGGAAGAACACCGAGGACAAGGACGAGAATGGGGTCGGAAACCGGGGACCAAAGTTAAGAAAAGGGCTGGGCGCGTTGAGACAAGTCCACAAGTCTGGGCGGAGCTGGTGGGGAGGTTCCGGAGAAAGTGCAAGGTATGCAGCGCATGCCTTGCACGCGCACAGGGCAGTCACGCCCCGGGGGAGCGACCGGCGTGGCAGGATGCAGCCCGGGCCTGCAGGCTGCACCTGCGTCCAAAACTCCAAGGTTCACCGACGCCCGTCCGGCGCCTGCCCTTGTTAGGGCGCTGGCGCCAACTGGAAGGTGGGGCACTGGAGACCGCGGGGCTCTCCTGTTGCAACAGCTTCGAATGATTATGACAGCTGACTGATTTTCTCCGTCACCGGGCAGCTATCAAAGACTCTCTCTCCAACTTTGAGACTGAAGCAGCGATGCAATTGCATCGCATCATAGAGCGTTACTGCAACTTACTTGCCTGCTACTAGATAGTACCTTGGCCATGCGGGCGAGGCATTGCCAGCCAGAGGCTCTTCATAGTATCCATTATGTACCACCTTGGACGCCGTCACCACCATTCGCTCGTGATTCCGTGCTCGTGGGCTGCCGCCTTGCATCAAAAGAACCTGTTAGCGCCCCCTTGGTGTGGACACCTCGACACCGCCATCCGCTCCAGCCTCCATCAACCTCCACAGATGACTGACGATGACCAGGTTGTGAGCTTGCCCGCTGCAGAGAATCAGAGATTGCTTTCGCGAGACCCGAGGAGGATGGGAACCCGCCCACGCCCACAGTAGCCCTGATGCGATGCAATGCACCGTCCTTGGACGCCAAGCTCTTTTTTCCCCGCCAGTCTGCAAGTCAGTGGCTGGTCCCTCCGACTCCGCTCGTTCCTAATTCACGACCGTTTCCACCTCGCTAGCAGCCGTTGCCTCCCTACTGGGCCCTCACATGCACAACGAACAGTCTGCTCGTAAGTCTACCCATATACATAATACGAGTACTAGGAGTTCTATCGCCCAAAACGGTATCACTTCACGAGGGACTGGCGACGGGCTTGCCTCGCTGAGAAACACGATAGTATACGAGGATCCAATCATCGTCGCCGCTTGCAATCACGACCTTCCCCCTTTGGACGCCCTTCATAACAATGTTGACTCACACTCCGTCAACCAGACCACGATAAGTTCTATTCCTAACTAATACCAGCACTACGCAGGTCGAGACTAAATCAGCATGTGGTGTTAGTACATATAAAGAATTGCATTCGGCCGTGACTCAACCCCTATCCTAGATCCGCACCTGCAGCATGTGCAGCTCCCGTGCGCCTCCGTCTGACCATGTCCTCTGTAGGTTCCAATCACCAACTACAGTTGCCCCTCAATTGAACCCAAAAGGAAGCACCGTTGAAGATGCCACGAGAGATTCTAAACCATGAGCTCCATCCACTGGTAATAGAGTCACGGACAGATAAGGTCCCAAGTGTTCCTCTTAGGGACCAAGTTCAAATATCTTGTTAACAACTATTAGAGGCAGTGGAGATGATTGGTGGGATACGACTAATACGACATCCAGAGGTCTGAGTACCGCCGTTCATGATGTAGGTACTACTCAACTTATACATAGGAAATACTCCGCGCCACCCCATGTTGCGTGACACGGCATATCCCCAAAATACTTGACTGACTCACACCGTCACAGTACTTCCCACGGTCAAGGGTTGGGCGATTTCGGCGCTCAGTGTAATTGGTCAATTCGAACAACACCTACATACACATACACCCGCTCTATGCAAGCCCATCACCAAGTTACAACCAACAAGGCTCTCATCCCGGCCGGTTCCCCAGTCACAGATTCGCCTCGATTCCAGGCTTGATTTTATCCAACTTGGCCATAAGCTCGTCACAGAGCCTCCGCGTCCTCTCCGCTCCTAGCCTCGTGAGCAGACTACCCAGCTCCACCACCACGCACATATCCATGAGCTGGCCGTGCGTCCCTGGCCCACCACTGGCCCCGGCCACCAAGGCACGCGCTCCCTTCTCCGTCGTCCGTGAGGGGAGTATCCTAATAATGACGAGTGCGAGCCCTGCATACCTGAACAACTCGCTATTACATAGCCCCGGGTTGCTGGAGTTGATGATGACGGGTGGGAGTGCACGGGTCGGCGTGCTTCCATCTCACGCACGATGAAGTTGAGCACCAGCTTGCTGGTTGGTAGCGCTCCTCCATGTTGGCCTTGGACTCGTCGTTGAGGCGGCTGAATATGCCCTCAGGGGTATCCGCCTCGGGGAAGTTGGCAGTTCCATGCACCGGGCTGGACATAAATGTACTAGCTGGCCGGGTGTTGAAGCGAGCGGCCGTGTCTGTGAGCTTTGGCAGCACAACAAGGGCCAGGAGAATGGTCGAAACGACATTGACTGTCATGTTGATCTCGTCCTCGGCTCATTCTCACTCGACATTGACACGCCAGCGTTGGCGAGGAGCACGTGGACTCTGTCTAGCTGGCTCATCGCACGGGCAGCAAAGGCCTTCACACTATCGTAGCTACTGAGGTCGAGGTTCCGCACCTCGATAGTGCCAGGGGCGCAATAGGTCGATTCCTCGACGTCACGCCGGGCGACCTCGCTCTTTGCCGTAGAGCGGCATGCCGAGATGGCCTTGAAAGCTCCGAGCCGGACTATATGTCTCGCATCTTCGAGACCGAGTCCGACGTTGGAACCCGTGATAATGACCGTCTGCCCCTCGAATGATACCATGGGGAGGGGCAGATGGCCAAAGAGTTGGTTGTAAATGAACCTGAGAAGGTACAAGAAACCGCCGTCTCCACCCATTGTTGATATGTTGTATCAATATTGTATTTTGGCAATAGCTGTGTGAAACCAGGTAGTTAATATTCTGAGACCTGACGAGGAATGTCAAATGGGCGTGTTGTGTCTCATCTGGATACCATCTGACAATAAACAACTCGAACGGTTTATATACCAATACAACCCCCTATTTATCTCGTGACAGCAACAAAAAAGACACAGGTGACAATTCAACAGGTCACCGGATGTCCCCTGAATGTCCGCGCTGCTACGTCCGGCGGCGTCACGGGCACCGGAATAGAGGCGACGGCAGGCCGTCCGTAGTCGTAGACCGGACATTGCGGCGCATAGATCTCGAGTCTGGGCGACGGGAGCGCGTCCAAATCTGCTAAACTCCAAAGGATGATAAGGTCGCCGAGCCTGATTCGTCAAGATATGTTGTAGGATTATTATACCATTATACAGCTCGCCGTAGTAGCCAACGATAGGCAATTGTGAAACTAAACCAACCTCTGCGCCTCATATCTTCAGCTTCTTTGCTCAGGGTAGCAGTGTAAGTCATAGCCTTGGCGCAAGCGCTAAGTCGCGATCTACCATGTACCGTTGCTACTATGTAACTAGCCGTCTGTTGGGATTGCGATCAGGGCGGCTCGAGGTGTATCCGCACTCCGTAGAATACGGCCGAGATGATCTATTCTAGACTACGTTCTAAAGACCAAGTCATTCTTGGCAAAACACGGGCAGAGCTCATGAAGCAGCAGTCTCGTGGCCGTGGCAAGAGGAGCGTAAGAACTATACGTCTTCTATTACCGCCCTTCATATCGCATCATATCACGGCACCTGACAGGATAGCCTCTCTCATTTCTTGAGTACCGATGCGCAGCATAACTTTTACACCCTGCCTGGTGTTTCCACCAGCAGCAGGCATTGGACTCCTGTTGTCCTTGATGAAACCCAATCAGATTGACTAGCAAACCGTCCCCGTCGCCGCCCCATTGCCATGTCCAGCAGACTCCGAATGATGTAGCATCTCCAGCCATGTTGTTTCCCTTGACGCTAGTGTGATTTTTCTTAAATTAAAATGAACTCCTCAACGGGCTTCCATGTGGAACCATATGTTGCTACAAAAGGCGGCTTCATAGCCGCATGATTATGCGAACGATGAGCTTCCAGGGGTTGAAATTTCCCCCCGAGGGCTTCGCTATTAGCCCATGATCATGCCCTTCATCCCGGACAGATCTCCTTCCTTAGCGGCAATCTCAAAGTAGCCATAGATGATGCTGGTAATGGTTAGCTAGAGCCTCATATATGTCTAGAGCAGAGGACACTTACGTGACAGCGAGGAGAGTACCAGTGCCGGAGCCGAGGGCACCCATCAGGTCGCTGGCGACCGAGAGAGCGCCAATGCAGGCGCCACCGAAGGCAGCGGCAGTGGGAATGACGCGCTTGAGCTCCTTGTACATGCTCTGCTCACGGTGACCGGCCATGACGAGACCTTGGTCCTTGAGCTGCTTGGCGACATCGCGGGGGCTGGAGCCGGAGACCTCGATCCAGGTCTTGGAGAAGAGAGCGCAGGCGCCGAGCATGTAGACAATGTAAGCAGCAGTGTGGATGGGGTCGAGGAGGGCCTCCTTGAAGTTAAGGGGAGGAGACATGTAGTAGACGAGACCCGAGATGGCGTGGAGCTGCGAAGAGCCCTCCTTGGCCTCCCAGACACCGAAGAGACGGACGAGGAGGTTTTCGGAGAAGCGCGAGTACATCATCTGGCTGATCAGGAAGATGTTGGAGGACAGAGCCGACTGCAGCATGATGGGCATGTTGGAGGTGTAGAAAAGGCGGACGGGGTACGAGCCGCGGGCACCACGCTGGCGGGACGACTTGACGGGGATCTCGACACGGAAACCCTGGAGGTAGATGACGGCGGCGAAGACGAGGACGGTGGCGAGGAGGTTCATGATGTTGGGCAGGTTCTGTCTGTAGAAAGCCTCCTGGAGAGCGCGCTGCTTGTTGGGCCAGGTCATGAGCAGGTGGAAGAGGGCAATGACGGCACCCTCAAACTCGGGACCACGACCAGTGTTGATGGTGGTGGGCGAGAAAGCCTTCCAGACGATGGACTCGCAGATGTTGGTGGCAATAAAGAGAGAGATGCCGCTGCCGAGACCATAGCCCTTCTGGAGGAGCTCGTCAAGCAGAATAACAATCATGCCGGCGACGACGAGCTGGAGAATGAGCAGGAAGACGATACCAGCACCGAGGTCGGAGGGGGGGCCGTAGAGACCGGTGAAGACGTAGACGGTGGCGGTACCGGCGGAGAGGATGAAGGCAAAGAGCTTCTGAGCAGTCTGGTAGAGCTCACGGTCTGACTTGAGGTCGAGGTTGACGTCGATCATGTGGGTGCCAGCGAGGAGCTGGAAGACCATACCGGACGAGATGATGGGAGTGATACCCAGCTCCATCAGCGTACCCCTGTTACTCGCAATGACCATTCGCAGCCAGTATAGGGGATCCGAGTTGTCGGAGGAGACAATGCCGTAGAGCGGCATCTGGCTCATGACGAGGAAGATGAGGAGGGTCAGGGCCGTCCACATAAGCTTCTGCTGGAAGTTGATCCTGGTCTCCGGCTGCTGAACCTCAGGGAGGAACGGCACAAACGGCTTGACCAGGTCAAGGAATCGAACTGCAGAGGCGACAGGCGCGTCAGCAAGCTATCCCCAGGGTTCAATGGCGCGCATGCGAAGCTGTCCATGGCGCGCGATGATGCGGTGCAGCTGCGGCACAAGGGGGGACTTACGGGAACTCATGGTGGCGGCTGTTGGGAACAAACAAGACAAAGAAGAATCCGGTCACTTCACCCAAGGAGAGAAGGGAAGAAGGGGGGAAGCCGAGCTTTGATGAGCCCAGGCAATGTGGCGATGGGGATGGAGGACGGAGAGCAATTAAAGGAGAGGAGCTGGGCAGCAGCGAAGGTTGGCGATCTGGCTTCAACAGCTGATGGGCCCCAAAACGCAGATGTGTCCAAAATTTGGTGGAGCTGGCACGTGACCCCCAGGGGGTTGGCGCTACAGTCCGGACTGGAGCAGAAGGCCAGCAGCAGTTACAGTGCTAGGGGCGGAGACCAGGACCCTGAGCCTTCCAACGGCTTCCATTTGCGCCAGGCTCCAGCCACCATTGCAACCATGGAGGCTAACCAGCACCGCTCCATCAAGCCCATTCAACCGGCGGCAATTTTCCCGTGCACTCCCGGTCGACGGGCAGCTTTCGGTGCCTCTGGTTGCGGAAAGTGTGGGGAAATTTTTGGAGACCCTGGATCGGCGTCCAAAATCTGCTTCACCAAGCGCTGCCGTGACGAACGACTTCTTCCGCGCCATGGGAGACTGATTTACGTTCGCACATGCTCCGCCGCCTGTGGTCACCTCTCGCTGCGCGGCGCAATGTTCCGACAATGGCGACTCCAACCAAAGTGCCGGCAGAACCACTGCTGGTTATTCTCGGCTCGACGGGAACGGGCAAGTCCGAGGTGAGAACTCACGGTGCTGCAGACATGGGATGGCATCGACTGATGGGATGCAGCTAGCCGTCGAGCTTGCCAAACGCTTCCGCGGTGAAATCATCAACTCGGACGCCATGCAAATGTACACGGGCCTCCCCATCATGACCAACAAGGTCAGCGTCTCCGAGCAGTGCGGCATCCCCCACCATCTTCTTGGACATGTGTCCCTGCGCGAGGAGCCCTGGGACGTTGGCCATTTCCTCCGCGAGGCCACGAGGGTCATTGGCGAGATCCGTGACCGGGGCAACCTCCCCATCGTCGTCGGCGGCACGAACTACTACGTCGATGCGCTACTCCATTCCGACGTCATCCTCAACGAGCGGTACCCGAACAACGAGCCGCTACCCGTACTAGAGGAGCCTACCGAGGTGCTGCTGGAAGAACTAAAGAAGGTCGACCCGGCAATGGCCCTGCACTGGCACCCCAACGACCGGCGCAAAATCATGAAGTCGCTCGAGATCTACCTCCGCACAGGGAGACGCGCATCCGATATATACGCCGAGCAAAAGGAGCGCAGGGCGGCGGGTGCACGGGAATCCCCCTGGGAGAATCTATTACTCTGGGTTCACTCCGAAAGAGAGGTGTTGAAGGCCAGACTCGATGCCCGCGTGGACAAGATGCTCGAGGCGGGGCTCCTGGCCGAGGTGCGCCAGCTTCTCGACTTCAAGCGTGCGGAGGAAGCCGCAGGGCGTACTGTGGACCTGACGCGAGGTATCTGGCAGTCTATTGGGTACAAACAGCTCGCGCCGTACCTTCTGGCTCAGGAGGAAGGCAAAGACGGGGCTGAACTCGAGCAGATTAAGACAACCTGCCTAGAGGACATGAAGGCGGGAACCCGCCAGTACGCCAAGTACCAGATTGGATGGATACACAAGAAGAAGATCCCGCGCTTGAGCGAGGAGGGCCCTGAGGCACTGGATAGCCTCTACGTCCTGGACAGCACCGATGTGTCCCGCTTCCAGGAGACGGCGGTCGAACCAGCCGTACAGCTGACAGGACAGTTTCTCAAAGGGGAGCCCCGCATGCATCCGGCGGAGCTATCAGACTTGGCGCACCAGACCCTCAGCGATGCCAAGCGGGAGCGCCCGGAGCGGACGTTGTGCGACAAATCGTGTGACGTATGCGGCATCACAGCGACGACGGAGGAGCAGTGGGAGGTGCACCTGCGGTCGAGGATGCACAAGGCCAAGTGGAAGAAGAAGAAGAGGCTGGCGCTTGTACCTGCAGAGGACACACCTAAAACATCTACGTCGGAGGGTGAAGCGTCTGGACCTGAAATATCTTCTATGTTCAACCAGAAATAGTAACACATGCCAAGATATTCGAAGTTTTAGTTTGTTCTCTTCGGTCAAACATTCGGAAATCCAGCTTAGAGCCATTTGGCTAGGGATACCTACTAGTATATGTCCGATACGAAGTATATCTGGCCTTCTACCCCTTTTTTGCCATCTCAGGTTTCAACCACTTCTCCAAGCCGCCCCTCGGGATGATCCCGTGCATACTGGGGGCCACCTCACCGACTTCCTGGCTCCAGGTCTCAATATCCTTCTTGGTGACGATGGTCTTGCTCCTGCGTATGTTCCAGACCAGCTTCCAGCCCGTCCTGTACGCCAGAATCTTGCTGCTGGCATCCTCAGCAGGGTTTATTAAGATCTTGCGCAGCCGCTGCACGAGCCCGAGGACCTCGCTCTGGCTGGAGTGGCCGCAGAGAGCGACAATGACGTCCTTGTCCGTGATTGCAGGAAGCATGACACCGGTCAGTGTCACCTTAGCAACAGGCGGGATCCTCCACCACGTCCGACCTACGGCATAAGGCTAGCCTCATAAGTGCGGGCAATAGTCGCTCGTGTACAGGACCCCACCATAGTAGTTAGAATGTGAGTTCAAGGCGACGGTGCCGGTACCTGACCAAGCGTAGCCCTCCTCCACCGTGACGGCGTGCCCGATTCCGTGGCCAGCAGGATCAAAGTCAATCGCGTGCTTACGAGCAAACTCCTCAATCGGGCTGTACTTCTTGAGATTTGATTCGGACTTGTTGGACACGTCATGGTCCAGGGTGAAGACGGTGGCACTCCGATGGACATGAACTTGAGGGCAGCGGGCCAGGTGTTGCCGTGCGTCATGCAGTGACGTGGGGATAACGTGGCATAGGCAGTCGCCTTACCTAATCTTCTAATTTGGTGAGAGATACGACGGGGTAGCGCTGGACAATCGTCTCGGTCAGGGTCTGTGGCACGCCAGTGGGCAATGTGGAGGTGAGAAACCAGAGGAGGTCAGTCGATTTGGGCGTGTTTTCGAGCTGGGTATGGTAAGCATCCGCCTGCCTACTGGAAATCGTGGCACCGAGTCGGCGAGCCTGGCATTGCAAAGACAGGAATGGAGACAGCCGGGGCGTTTGAGCGTCGTGTAAGTGCGGTGGTGGCCCTAGCTGGGAGGCCAGTCGCCCTCCAAACGGCGGCTCTACGCTACACGAGGTGAGGATTGACGGATTGAATAATCCAATTGGTTAAATATGTCTGGCTATCTGCCGGTATCATGCTGGGGAAGTTGTGGAGCGATTGCGATGAGAACCGCGCCTGGCAACACGGATAAGTGATAGATGCAAGATGTAGTACGTGCGTGTATCCGTAGTAGAAGCAGTGGTGAAATAGTACGTATATGGCTTCGAAGATCCGGTCCGAAGTCAGCCCTAGCCAAAATGTTTATCGACATTTTATCACGTTCCAATAGAGTTAGATGGAGCAGATCTAAAATCTAGAAGCTTCCATTGCAAAGACAGGAATGGAGATAGCCGGGGCGTTTGAGCGTCGTGTAAGTGCGGTGGTGGCCCTAGCTGGGAGGCTAGTCGCCCTCCAAACGGCGGCTCTACGCTACACGAGGTGAGGATTGACGGATTAAATAATCCAATTGGTTAAATATATCTAGCTATCTACCGGTATTATGCTAGGGAAGTTGTAGAGCGATTGCGATGAGAACCGCGCCTGGTAACACGGATAAGTGATGGATGTAAGATATAGTATATACGTGTATCCGTAGTGGAAGTAGTGGTGAAATAGTACGTATATAGCTTCGAAGATCCGGTCCGAAGTTAGCCCTAGCCAAAATGTTTATCGACATTTTGTCACGTTCCAATGGAGTTAGATAGAGCAGATCCAAAATCTAGAAGCTTCTATTGGCTCTCTGTGTATTGAGGTGGGAGCACGCGAGGTGCCTGTGACGCCACACCCAAATGCTGAGATAGAAGCCAGTCACGCTGAAGAAAGGGACAGGGTAGAGTGGAAAGAGGTTGAAGGTTAGTGTTTATAGTCCTGATATGGACATGTAGTTTGTTCGAGAAGTAGGGATCCCGTGGCTTTTTGGGCCAAAGCGCGTGCTTTTCAACACTCTTAAGGGGCATGCGAGTTCTTGGTACCAGATAAGTAGCCAACGAGAAAACATATATCTGCCCGTGCAGGCAAGACAAACTATCTTCATTCACAAATAATAAAAGCATTAGTATTTTAACGGATCAAATTCGAAGGCTCATGAACCGTAGTTATCCCAAATGTGATGAATAATACATGAGGATACTGCTGGACCTAGCTGGTCTCCAGGGTAGGCATACTATCTAGGTAGGTACTTACGGATAGAGGTTCGAACACTCGAATCAGATGTCGATTTCATCTTAGCGAGAGCCGCCAGCCACCATCACCACCACCAGGTTCACAACAGGTCAGACGGGTGAGATGAGACATGGGGTCAATCCCAGCCATAGTAAATCAAGAGTCAATGAGTCACAAGGCCATGGGAATAGTAATACTTTATTCTTATTCTGCTGGCTTGGAAGTTGGCTGACCCTGTTTTTTCCGACATCCAGCTCAGCCACGTGTACCTTCCTGCCCGTCCCTTTTGGGCGGTGTTCTGTTCGGCCTTGTGCATAGCCCCATGGCCATGTGCAGGGTCCTAACGCAGTGATTCCAGTGATTGAAGTGACGGGGAGTTTGAGAGACGGGGTATCGGCGCGGACTTTACAGACATGTCGTCATCTCCGCCAGTGTTCTGAGCGGCGGAATTCGGCTACCCCACGCCGACTTTGCACGATCAACACAGCCACTTTGGTACAGATGCATCCCTGGCGGGAATTGGCTCATTATTCGCCGGGTGACTTACTGCACTGTAACTCATCTTGGCTTTCCTGCACACTTAGAGGTCGGCCTCCCACATGATAGCGCGCTCGCCTAGGTGAGTACTGGTATTAGTAAGTTGGTGTTCGTTTACATGTACTTAGCAGGAAGGCATGCGCGAATGCTACAAGTAATACTACTAATGGCCATCTCCACCACCTTCACCTGAAGTTCGCATCGGGTGTCGCATCCATTACGACCAAGCGTGCCGTACCTCGTCCCCCTTACGGAGCATAACTCCTACGAGATACGCGTAGCTTGTTGTGCGACCTGGGTGTTCCCAGTCCACCGTTTCAGCTGTGCACCCGAGTACAGTCATCCACCTGGCCAGGCCGCCCTCTCAACGATACTTGAATATTACATGCGTCAGCGCCGCGTCTAAGCCTCCCATTGCAATTTGCAACGGGAAGTTGATCCCATTTCGGCTCCCCTTTCGGGTGAAGAATCTTTTTCGACAGGCTGCTCGCTTGCGTGGCATCACCAACTGATATTGCGACTAGGCAGTAACTCTTAACTCGACTGCCTGCTCCCTTCGACTGACACCACTGCCTTAAAACGGCTAGCATCAGACAAAGAAGCCGTCCTCTTTGATATCTGGTGGCCTAATTTCTACGGAGTAAATATTTAAAGGGCCTGGGGGCGAATTGGCGGACTTTGTGGAATCCGTGGATTTCGTGCCTCTGTTCTGGGGCCAGAGTTCCAAGTCCGTTGAGCGGGTCCCACTTTCCTCTTTCCAAGCCGTCGCTGCTCGCTAATAAGGTACCTACCTCGACTGCCCGCCAACCCACTCACTGCCCAGTGCGCGCCCAGTGGAAACGTGGAAAGAGGTAACCCTCCACTCACCTCGCTCTCATCCTTACCCTCAATCATCTCATACACCACATCAAACCTCGCACCGGCTCACGTGCCTCCTATCGCCTTTGCCCACTGCTGGCCACATCCAACCTCGAGGCTGTCTATCTAGTTATAACGGCATTGCCGCACCTCGCTTGGCCATCTTGTGGGGTCCCACACTCACCAACCATCGACGCCTGGTTCTGGCATAAGCCACATACCCCTCGGGGGAAGACCGCATGTGATTTCTTTCGGACAACGACTTGTGGTCCCGGATTTCGCGGAGCCATGTCGGCCAATGTAGGCGCGCCTCTGGCGGCGCAAAGGCAGCCCAGGGTCCTTGCCTGTGTCCTCTGTCAGCATCGCAAGATCAAGTGCGATCGGAATACACCCTGCTCCAACTGCCTCAAGGTCAGTCTAATCCCCAGGCGCATACGCTCTTCCTGGCCCTCATCTCACATTCTGTCTCATTCACTCAGGCCAATGTCACTTGCACCCCCAGCACACCAGCTCCGGCGCGCAAACGCCGTAGGCCGAACCAGGATCTCCAGGAGCGCCTAGCCCGTTGCGAGGCTCTCCTCAAGCAGTATGCCGGCGGTCCTTCTCCTCCGGTAGCTCATATGGACGTCGATTCCCAGCGGCAGTCCCCTGTGACTTCTCACTCCAAGGCCGTGCCATCGCCGTCAACGGCGACTGAGCCGTTTGAGAAGGCCCCGGCTGGCAAGATAATTCAGCAGGAGGGTGGCGCCCGCTTCATCGACAGCCAGCTGTGGACGAGCTTCTACGATGAGGTGTGTGCCCCGTCAACTTGGCAATAGCTCACATCTAACCTTATGGCTCGCAGCTTCAAGCCATGAGGCAAATCGTCGATACTGAAGACCCAGAGGAGTCCAGCGCTCTTGGTACGGAGGGCCATACCCCTGACAACAACGCTGAGCTGCTCGTTCCTAGGGATGGGTCCCCCGCTACTGTTGAAGAAAACCACCCAGCTCCTGTCCAAGCCTTCAAGTTATGGCAGATATTCTTGGATCGGGTCAATCCCCTAATCAAGATCATCCATGTTCCTTCCCTCCAGCCATACGTGATCGAGGCTACGACAGACCCTAGCAGCGTTCCCACCAAGTACCAGGCACTTCTCTTCTCCATTTATCTCATGGCCACCATATCCTTGAGCGAGGACGAGTGCCAGCAGTTGCTAGGCATGACCCGTGATCAGGCCCTGCAGAAGTTTACTTCGGCGACCAGATCCGCTCTGCTCCGCTCCGGCTTCCTTCGCAATTATGACATGGCCACCGTCCAGGCCTTACTTCTCTTCTTGGTAATACCCCCCAAAATGCCCCTCAGTTCTCTAAGCGTTTGTAACATCCATGCTAACCCAGTTATCCCTGTAGTTTTCTCTCCAGGGTCGCTACGATCGGCATGCTGCCTGGGTCCTCAGTGGGACCATCATGCGCATTGCCCAAAAGATGGGTTATCACCGCGATGGAGAGCTTCTCAAGCTATCGCCTTTTGAGACTGAGATGCGCCGTCGAATCTGGTGGCAGATCCTGACGCAGGATACCAAGCTGGCCGTTGTCTCTGGATTGAACCACAATTTTGCTCAAGATATCTTTGACACCAAGCAGCCGCAGAATCTCAACGACGCCGACCTATTCCCCGACTCCATGGAGCCTGTTCATTCAAGAGAAGGTCCAACCGAAATGGCCTTTGTTCTTATCCACAATCGCCTCACCAAGTTCATGCTTTCCGAAAGCACGAGGGTGGGCTTCGAGGCTGCCGTGCTTGGCCAGGATACCGGGTCTACGGACTCCACAACTAGAAACCGGGCGATGCTGGAGAAATACCGAGCTATTTCTCGAGAATTAGACCTGGATATAGCAGAGATTGAGCGGAAGTATCTTGACCCCTCGGCGGGAGGGGTTCACAACGCTGCACTCCTCATCCGGCCCATGATCTCGCAGAGGCTGCAAGATATGCTCATCCCTATGAAGGAGCAGCCTGAGTGGGGGACTGAGATCTTTGGGCCCAAAGACCATCTTTTCAAGCTTGTGCTCACAAATGTTGAGTACAGTACGAGTGCCTACGACCGAATGAGCAGCCAGGGCTTTCTCTGGTACCTGAAACTTCACTTCCAAGTCGACATCTTGGGTGTTCTCACCGGCCAACTGTGCAAACGCCCGACGGGGTCCCTGCCTGACCGGGGCTGGGCCGCTGTAGAGAAGGCCTACACGTGGCACCCCGAACTATTCGACGTGTCACAGAAAATGTATGCCTCTCAGGCACAATTCACTCTCAAGGCATGGAAGGCACGCCAGCAGGCCTTTATTCGGCAAGGGCGCTCCCTGGAGACGCCGGCCTTCATCACCAGGCTTCGCGATAGTGTCCCTTCCAACGACTCGCGTTCGTCGAGGGCCCCCTCCACGACTCCGTCGTCGGCAACACAGTCCCAGCAGCCCAGCCGCGACTTGGATGACTTCCTCGGAGGATACATGGACGTATCATCACTCAACTGGGACATGTGGGGCGATATGGAGTCCAACAACGGTACTATTGGCAACAACAATCAAATCTCAGCTGCCTTCCTGGGCAGCTTTAGTTTAGGGAACATGGGAAACATGGGCGACATGTAATAGGGAGGGGGCAAAAGCGGACAAAGAACGGCGGGCAACGGAATTCGTACGGGCGCAAGGGACTGGAGCGCATTGGGTCTCCCGGCTTCCAATGGCATTGGAGTTTTTTCTTCTTTTTCGGCATTATGACACATGGATCATTCTGAGACGAAGCGAAGCGGAACGAGGTGGGTGACCACTGGCTAGCTTGGCTGGTGTTTTGAATGTGGCGATGGAAAAGCTGACTGTTTTATGCGCGGTATCTCCCCTTTTCTACATCAACGACACTCCCATCTTGGCTGTAACTGTATTTACAAGCGGCGGACAAAACTCTCCAAGGAACTCCTGTACAATATCAAATAAATCACAACCACTTTCACATAAATTGGGATATCTGGTGTTCATTCATTTGGGGAATGTCAGTGGCAATCTACTAGTAGGTTATTGTGACGTTTTTATACTCTAGTCTCTCAATTAGGGCACTAACATGTTGCTCTTTACTACAGTTTATGGCCACTGGGATTGTCAACTCACGATTGGGCCGGGCAGCTAACATGTATCATATAGGTAAGTAGTACTACTTACCTACTAGTATCTACTCGTACTGCCTGGTACTTATGATTACCACGGTAGGATCATGGGGAACATTCAGAGCTCACGAATTATAGACCGGACTAGTCAAGAACGCTCTATTGTTATCACCACTGCGAGATGGTTAAAAGAAAACGCCATGCTCCTCGCAAACCGCCCTAGTCCTCGTGCAACTAAAAACTACAACTTGAGGCCGCTCATTGGTTCTTCTTGAAGGCCAGGACCACCAACGGCGTCATGCCCCCTATGAAGGCCACTGCGATTATGAGAATGATGATCTGCTGCTTCCTCGCCCTGCGGCACTGCTTTCGCTTGCTCTCCTCCTGCTCGGCGCGCGTTTTACTATTCTGCGCAAGCTGGGTCTCCGAATACGAGGGGGGCCCGAGATCGATGGAAACCATGCCATCCGTGTCATCGTTAACCCTCTTTGGTTCCCTTTCTACTCCTAATTGCTCGGTGAAACGGCTGGTGCCCCGAGGAGGCGGGCGGTGGGCGGTAGGGCACTGCGGGTTCATGGTTTTGGATGGGACGCGTCGTGAGGGGACGTACCTTTCTTTGGTGGGCGGTAGTGATGGTGGTGATGATAATGATGGTCTAGGAGGTTTAGGTAGGCAGTCTCGATGAGATGGAAGGGAAAAAGAGCACGCTTTGTATCAAATTCAAGGAAAATTTGCATAGAATGAAATAGTAGAACAGAGAAGACTGTTCCGGTTGACTGATATCCTCAGGAGCATGTTAGGAGCAGCATCCTCGGACTGGTCTTTGTCTCGGCCGTAGCATAATGGCCTTGTTTGCGGGTTTGGGTGTGCTGGCTAGCCAGATCTTCTTTATCCTGGGGCGCCATCGCCTTTGAACACTAGACAAAGCGCGCTTGTCTATGTATTGTTTTCGTGAGCACATGTTCTCATGAATGAGTCCGTGATGGCCTACTTGCCTTGTGTTCGTGGTTGTACGAGTAGGGAGGGTGACGGCCATGGGTGGGCCAGCCATCTTCGTCCATTGGCAGCCGCTTAGTCATCCAACACATACCCCTACCACGCGCATCCAAGGATCACCTCCCAACAAGCCCGTCTCGAGCTTCGTCTTCGACCACCGCGCATCACGGCCGACAACACCCCGCAGCCAACGACGCCATGGCCAGCGCCGACGCCAAGCTTCTCTGGAATCCGGAGAATATCAAGGATGTCGCCGAGTCTGTGGGCATCGGCTCGCTCAACGAGGAGGCCCTCAAGGCCCTCACCCAGGATGTCGAGTACCGCATCGGCCAGGTCATCATCGAGGCCCTACGCCTCATGCGCGCCGCCCGCCGCACAACCATGACCGTTAACGACGTATCCTTGGCGCTCAGAGTCCTCGACGTTGAACCACTCTACGGCTACGACTCGACACGCCCCTTGCGCTTCGGCGAGGCCAGCCTGGGCCCTGGCCAGCCGCTCTTCTACATCGAGGACGAGGAGGTCGACTTTGAGAAGCTTATTAATGCTCCCCTTCCCAAGGTTCCTCGTGACATGAGCTTGACTGGTATATTCTGCCTCAAAACCGCCATAGAACGATAGGGTCTGACTGTACTGCAGCGCACTGGCTTGCTATTGAGGGCGTCCAACCTTCCATCCCCCAGAACCCGACCTCGGCCGAATCACGACCCCAGGAGCTCCTACCCAAGGGACCCGGCGCAAATCCTGCCCTAGCCGCCCTCGCCGGCAACGACAACCCGTCGATGGTTCCCTCCATCAAGCATATTGTCAGCAAGGAGCTCATACTATACTTTGACAAGATCCAGGCTGCCATCCTCGACGATAATCCTGACGAGGAGGTCGTCCGCCTGCGCCAGGCCGCGCTGGGCTCTGTTCGCGACGACCCGGGCCTGCACCAGCTGATACCCTACTTCATCAACTTCATCATGGACCGTGTGACTCACAACTTGGATGATACCTTCACCCTCAAACAGATGATGGAGCTCACCAACGCCCTTATCGAGAACAAGACGCTGTTCCTCGACCCCTACGCGAGCCCCCTGTCCGCCCCCGTCCTGACCTGCCTCATGGCCCGCAAGCTCGGCTCTGATGACGGGCCCCGCGCCCTCGAGGAGCAGTACGACCTCCGCCAGCTCGCCGCCTCCCTCGTCGGTCGCATCGCGCGCAAGTACGCCGCGTCCAACACGCTGCTCCGCCCTAAACTCACCCGCACCTGCCTCAAGTACTTCCTGGACCCGACCAAGCCGCCGGCGGTGCTGTGTGGCGCCATCTATGGCCTGTACGAGGCTGGCGGCCCCGAGGCTGTCCGCGTCCTCGTGTTGCGCAACCTCAAGCCGTTTGACCAGCATATTTTGCAGCCGCTCAGGGAGAAATCAGAGGGGTCGGTCGACTACCAGATGCTCGTCCAGGGAATTGTGCACGCCGTGGCGTCGCTGGCCCCACAGGACGACCATGGGGTCAATGGTGTCAACGGCGTCGTGTCCGACTCCGATATCTCGGAGCTTAAGGAATGGATCGGACCCATTGTAGGTGGTAGGATCGCCGCTTCAGGGAATAGGAAGTTGATTTCTACCATTTTGGATGCTCGCAATCTGGGCTGAGGGTCGCTCCCGCCAAGAGCGGGTATTATTAGTATATGCTTTGGACTGGCGCATGGTGTTGGGCAGTTAGTATACCAAAACGGTTCGGGATGGGGCAAACTGGTTTTACAGCAGATGTAGACAAATGAATGGTTTGAACTGCGCCTTTTACAGGCTAATACTTCTACACAAACCGCCGCCTGTACAACACTCCATTCTCATCACATCTTCCTCCCCTTCGCCCCCCCGGTTATTTTCCCCCAAGCCACATATATGTACTCTTCTTACAGGCCAAACGCAAGGAACAGTCCACCCACCGCGCTCAAAGCCCACGTGGCAATCTCCGTCTTGACAATCGTCGGCTTGGCGAAACCCTTGCCCATGTCGAACACCAGATGCCGGATGCCGTTGACGAAGTGGTAGGCGAAGGGGAAGCCCAGGGCGAACTTGACGGCGCCGTTGACGGCGGCGGGCATGCTGGCGAAGGCCTCGGCGAGGGCCGCGCTCTCAATGTGCCAGCCGAACAGGGGCGCGACGAGGTACGAGGTGAAGTAGAGGTAGGCCGCGCCCGACAGGGTGCAGCCCGTGATGCGCGTCCACGCCGAGTGGCCGAACCATGTCTGGTTGAGCTTGTAGATGCCGAGATGGGGAGCGATGGGGCGGTTGAGGCGCTGCTTGGCGAGGATCTCGTGGCCCTCGGCGTTGGAGAGCTTGGAGGTCGTGACGGGGCTAGCGAGCGGGGGGATGTTAGTCAATCGTCCTTCTTCTTCCTCCTCTTCTTTGCCTTGGGTATATCCTATGGTTTTCCTTCCCGGCGACGCCGAGATTCTCGATGGGGCGGGAGAGTGGTGTCTTACCGGTACTGCGTCGTGGGCAGGCGCGCGGCGAGGGCGATCTTGGGGGCGTTCTGCGCGAACAGGAAGTTGCTGGGCTTGGCCGCGGCTGCGAGGTACGATTGTCAGCGTCCCTGAGGCTATCCGTATATGCGACTAAATCTGGTTCCGGGCGAGGGAGGAATTACCGCGCACGGCCGTGACGCCGACCCTCTGGGCGATCATTTCGGCGGTGATACCGGGAGAGTAGGGGCAGTAGCCGTGGACTGTGTGGCGGGTGTCCCGATCGTCGACGTCGTTTCGTTCGTTTGGGGGGGTGTCTCGTCGTCGAGGAGGTCGCAAAGGCAATTGTCCCGATCCAACGATGATGGTTTCGAGAGCTTCCGACGGAGTGGCCGGCACCTCGGCAGAATCAGCCAATCAGCGACCTCGAATTCCTCATCGGGAGTCGACACGTGACTGATTGCAAGCGCCTTCACGTGCTGCCACATGATGACTCAGCAGCTGGGCAGCGGACCCGTTGCAGAAAACCACGACTGAAATTTGGCGGATTTTTTCCTTTGACCTTCTTTTCTCTCCAGATAGTCACGAGCGTCCGCCGAACCGCCATTTTCCTACACATGGGGGAGGGCTACTCGGCAGGCTTTGCGCCCTTGGCTGCTCGGAGAGAAATTTCTACAGAATGGATCCGTCGTTAATCTCGACATCTGGTTTACTCTCCCGTCTGGGTGTCGTTTCATTTTGAGATCTACATTTCTTCTTGAGCTCTTGCTCTTCTGTGAGGCATTGATTGATGTGGGTCTGGGCTGGAGGGAGCCGTCTGCTTGTGTCAGGACTCAGCAGTCCTCGATTTAGATCATGCCCAGACTGCTGTTGAATTTTTGCGCTGCCTTGACCGTCGTGGCGCGTGCTGTCTTCTCACCTCTGTCCCACAGCTGTAAACTCGCGGCGTCACGTCGTGTTGGTATGGCACGAGGGCTCGTCCCAACAGCCAGTGAATTTCACACGGGCGACAAGAGAAACAAATGAATGTTGATGCAGCGAGGCCTACTATTCAAAACAATCCAATACATACTCGCACAGGGTATTCGTAGTCTCCCTACCTCCCACGGCTCTCCTTCTTCCCCCGATTGCCACTCGGCCTCTTCTTGGCGGCATCCTTCTTATTCACCTCTGGGATCTGATATCCCCTCTCCCGCTCCGGGCGGTGCCTCGCCCAAAAGTCACTGACTTCTTTCTTCACCCCCCGCCTTGCGTCCCGCTTCTCCCCGCCGCTCCCTGCTCGGCCCTTGCTGTTCTTCGCCTTGCCCCGTAGTCCAAGGCGGTACCACCTCTGCCGCAGGTTCTCCTCGAGGGGGGCGACCAGCGTGTCGTACACCCACCGCATCGCGTCAACCAGCACGTCCTTGACCCACTGCAGCACCCTCCTCGCGTGCGTGCTAAACGCCGCGACGAGCGACACGACCACGAGGACGAAGCTGCTCGGCAGGGCCACGACGCCGATGAAGCCCAGCGTGGGTATGTTCTCGTCCTGCCACTCGCGCGTGTTCATGCCGAACAGGCCCGTGAAGAAGGTCAGCGGCAGGAAGATGACGGTGAAGACGGTGAAGACGAGGACGCTGCGGCTCTGCGAGCTGGCCAGGTCGGCGTGCAGCCTGCTGAGGCGCACCTCGTCGACCTGAGCCTGGCGCTGCACCATCTGCAGCAGCTTGTCGTAGTCGTCGCGCGTGGCGCGCACGCGCTGCGTCATGTCGTCAGCGCGGCGGCGGTACTCGGCCACGCGGCGGAGGGCCTCGGCGATGAAGGCGCGCCCGTGCGCGGTGCGGTCGCGCAGGGCTGGGCTGGAGTAGGCGGTGAGCATGGAGGACAGGACGGCGTGCTGGCGGTCGAAGAGCTGGAGTAGCACGAGGAGCTCGTCCTCGAGGTCGCGCAGCTCGAGGAGCGCCGAGGTGTTATCGCGATTCTCCTGCTCGGCGCGACGGCCTTCTTCCTTGTGACGTGCCCGGATGGAGCGCTCCTTGTTCTCGACGGGCTCGTAGGCTGATGCCTTGTCTTTGAAGCCCTCGGCGCGGAAGTTCTTGAGGGACGAGGTGAGCTTTTCGGTCTATGTCGTGTGTCAGTCTGCGTGCGCTATGTCAAGGGTGAGCATGGGTGGGCAACATACCAGCACGCTGATGGCCTCGTCAAAGATGCGAAACACTTCCAGATCAGGGTGAGATGCACGGTCGAGAAGGACCGTGACGGCATGGAGGGCTGCCAGTGCAGCGAGATCGAGAGCATTCTCACACTGTCGCGTGAGATCTACATTGACTTCGTTAAAGATGCTGTCTCGAAGGTCGGCTTGCTGGTACAGCGGCCCCTCGATGGGGTCACTCTCGCGCTTGGGGAAGAACGAAAGCAGGGTGTCTGGTCTGTCAGTTTACTTCTTCACCGAGGCAAGGAATGACTTACGGGAGTGAATGACCCAGAGCCACATCTGGTCCACCATCAGCACATTGCCATTTCGGAGTCCATCATCATCATCCGCCTCTTCGCCATCATTCACATTCTCTAGCCCCGACAGCCCATCCTTCCAGCTGTTGTGACTCCCGTAGGAACCAGACCTGCTGTTCAGCGAATGGGCATACATGTCGTTGTGGTGCTCTCCGTAGCGGCACCCCCTCTCCTTGGTCAACTTGTACAGCATCTGGTCGTCGTCCCTCGAGCGCGTGTCCCTCAGCGATGGGTACCCAAACTGGTCCAACGTGCGGCGGCAGTTGACGGGGGGATCGTGCCCGAGGAACTCCCAGATGACCTGTAGCTCCATCGAGCCGCACTTGGCGACGTCGTGCGGCACCGGCCTGGCGCGCCCGCGGGTGATGCGCTGGAAGATGAGGTTGCGGCGGCGCAGCAGGCGTTTGTACGAGTCGAAGTGGAGGTAAGGCAGGAATAGACACAGTGAAATGGCGTCTAGCTGTGAAGAGGGCGACATGGCTGGCGAGATGGGATTGCTCGGCGGGGATACTATTGTGTGTTAGACTGAGACGGCATCGATGCCAGGGGACCTGTCCTTACAAGTTCGTGGGGCAGTAAAATAGCATCCAGGCTTCGCAAAGTACGCGTAGTGCTGCGAGTGTCTTCCCCGAGTATGCTTCGAGGCCCAGAAGTCATGGCTGAACAGTGCCGAGTAGTCCTCCTTGTACGAGGTTTGGAGTGTTTCGATGATGTTCTAGGCATCCGTTAGTTATCTCTGCTCATCCCAAGTCCTTCCACCGAGTGAGCTGATCACCTTGACCCAGGTCGGGTTATTGTAAGGTAGATGCACCCAGACAAACCTGCGCTGGCTGGCGTCTGGTCGGGAGAAGGCGGCGGGCGCATCATCCACGACGGCCGCCTCGCCCTGTCTCCTCTTGGCATCCTTTCCAAAACCGCGGATGGGTAGCACCGGTTCTGGAAGCGCCGGCGATGCCTCGATGCTGTCGTCAATGCCGTCTGCTCCACGATCTCCAACATTGCTGCGGCTACGCTGCTGAGAGAAGGGCGGGAAGTCTCGGTACTCAAAGTGCGAGTGCTGGTCACTGAGAGAGCGACCGATGGACATGATGGACCGCGGCCTGGTCGGGGGAGAGAGCCTATCGATGACAAGGTCCTGGTCGAAATCCGCGCGGATCAGGGGCGAGGGGCGGCGCATGGGCGTCGAGTGGCGCGAGGGAGTACGGACTCGGTGTGTCGTGGGTTGCACCCCAGGCGACGAGATGCGGCGAACACGCTGGATTTGCGGGGAGGAGGGTAGAATCTCTGGTGCTGATCTCGGGGACGCATCCACGGGGCGGATGAAGGGCGAGATGGGTGGTGTACCCTTCTGCAGGAACTGGTTCTTGATGCCCAGCCCTTCTCTCGCCGATGCCTCTCGCCTGACTCTGTCGTTCTCAGCCTCTGTCATGGACATGGTCCTACCGCGGGACCGGAGGAATTGGTTTTCGTTAGGAACCCCCTCGACCTCATTCAGCCTCTCGCCCAGACACTCCTCGGGCCCCTTTTTAAGGAACTCCCCGAGAGGCAGCCTCGTGGACCAGGCTCTCGTGATCCTCTCCTCCAGCCCCGGCTCGCCCGCCGTATCCTCAAAGAAGCCATGAACCTCGACGCTCACTCTCTGCTCCAGATTCAGCGTCCACCGGGCGCCACCGCTGCCGCCGTCCTCGCCATCCTCGCGCGTGGCCCGCACACTGGAATCGGCGCGGCTGATCAGGACGGCCAGCTGCCGCAGGAACAGGCGCAGCGTGTGGGCATTGTGGCGGCCAAAGGACGCGACGTTGGCGTGGTCGCTCTGCAGGGGGAAGATACGCTCCTGGCGCATGCCCAGGATGGCCGATCTGACGGACGTCAGGGGTGCGGTGAAGTAGACAGTGTCCTTCTTGTCGTTGTTGGCGCCCGATGATACGCCCTCGCCACCGCTGAGGCGGGAGTCGATGGTCTCATAGAGGGTCCACACGCGGAGGTCGTGGGCTATAGACTTGAAGTCCTCGTCTGCGCGGAGGATGGTGCGGTTGCCCACGCGAAGGTCGTCGGTGATGGATGTGGGCAGAGGCGAGGACAGCTGAAGGAGCTTTTGGATACTAGAGGCCAGGCTGGGCATGGCAAAGTAGCTGGATCCCTGGTGAGGGGTTCCTGTCTGTGTTAGTACGGGAGTTTCTCTTCCTGCTTTGTAGACTTATGGGACTTACCAAAGAAGACGACGCCGTAGCAGTCCCTCCGGATGTCCTCGTAGCGACCTTGGCGACTCGCCTTGGCCAGGGCCATCTTGACCACGAGCCCACCGATGCTGTGTCCGACAAACACCAGAGGCCGCTGCCTCGACACCCCATCGTCCCCAGCCTCCTCATCTCTCAACACCCTCAGCTCCTCCAGCAGCACATCCGCCAGCTGGCCCAGCGTGGTGCCCTCCTGGGCGGGCGGGTGCGCGTATAGCAGGATCCTGGCCACATCGGCCTCCCTGCGGATTCCCTGCCTCACCCATGAAGGTCCAGTGCCCGCGCGCTCGACCTCGGCGTCGCGCATCGACGGCGCACCAAAGTAGCGGCCCAGCAGCCCATCACGGTTCCAGCTGCCCAGGGCATCGCCGCCAGGGCAGGGCACCGTTATCACGTCGACGGTCGTCTCGTCGTGGGTGAGGGGCCCCGCTGGGTCCTTGATGAACCGGGTGCTCCTGGGTTCCTGCGACTTGTTGCCATCGCTGTCGGTGCCGTTCTTGAGATCGGTCTCATCCGTCTCCAGGCTCGGTGCCCTCTCCTGCTCTTGGGGGAGTGGTGGGGGGCTGCGAGGAGTCCCAGGCGGGTGGACGTGCAGTGAGGCAGATCGCTGCCCCTCGATTACAGCGCTGTTAGGGGTCTTGTCGGCCCGGCCAGCGCCTGGTGCCATCCTCTATCAATGGTTCTTCGAACTTCAACAAAGCGACTAAACTGAAGGATACCCCAACAATTAAATAAGACACGGACAAAACATCTGTATGGGAGGAGATTCCCATCCTGCAGCTTCGAGGACCAGCTCCTATAAGAGCCAGAGGTGCCCGGGCAGCTTTCCGCGTCAAGGCTCGATGACGAAGCCAGCATCAGGCCAGCATCACGCTCACCAGAATGCCCACCAGGCAGATCCTCCCAGCAGAGGTCACGACATGCCCTCCGCGATGGATTTCCCAGGAATGTGGTATCGACGGCGAGAAATCCCGTAGTGCTCTACCTGCTCGTGACGCCCTCTCCCCATACTCCTGTGGGGTATATGCGACTTGCGCCGCGACGGGGTGACCACCTGAACACCTGATATGAGACATGTCAGGCTTCCCGTGACAGGGGCACATGGGAGTAGCCGCCTCCCTCGAGGATTGAAAACGCCACCCAGATGAGCTGCAAACTCCATGTCATCGCCAATTCTACCTGGAATCGCTAACTTCTACCTGCAAGTTTTCCCCGTGGTGTTGTCACCGTGTGTATTCATGTATGCTTCCTCCAAAAAGCGCCGTCCTGAAATCCGTGGTGAGGCAACCCATGCTCCATCCATACCTTAGCTAGCCACCCATTACCGCCTTGATGATGAGCATCTCAAATAATAGCACATAGTCAGAATGAGTTCATAGTAGTAATACGCGGAGCAAGGTGGAATGCCGCTTGGGCGCAAATTATGCGCAGGGCATTCTCTGGCACAAATTAATAATTCGAGTTCGTATGGCATGAGAGAACGGCTTCAGTGTACTTCCGGTTCTCAGCCGTGCAAGCCATCCCCGGGCGGATGACAAACACGCCGCCCTGGCCAACAGCGAATGACTGGCCTCCGGACTTGAGCTGTACCTTTCCTTGGATCACCTCACAGTACCGGAGCTTGTCCTCCTCGGCTGACCAGTGCTGGCTTCCGCCGGGGGGCATGCAGATGCGGTTGATACTAATGTCGTCTGCAATGACGATAGGCTGTGAGCTCGTAAGGTATGACGCTGAGAAGGCAATACCTACGATGCGTGTTAGCGAGAACAGTCCTGGTCGTGCGGGTTGGGTCTAGGCAACTCACTCTCGGTTTCCGTCTTTTCTAGCTTCTTGCCCGGTGCGAACTCCCAGTCCTCCATTTCGACGTCTCCGTCATCCGCCTGCTGCGAGGGCGCTGATGGGCTGTTCGAAGCGACGGCTAGATTTGACCTGCGTTTGCGGAGGCCGTTAGGCAGCGGTGATGGTTCCGCGGCAGCAGGCGGCAGCTCAGGCTCCGCAGATCCGGACGAGCTATTCACACGGCTGTCCTCCTTCTTGGCCGTAGTTGGAGTAGATGGCTTATGAATAGCAGGGCGACGACGGTGGGGGTTCCAGTCGCAAGGATTGGTGGCCTTCTGGAGATGGCTCCAGTACCGGCAACCGATACATGTCAGCATCCTCGAAAAGTTTTCCCTTGAGCTGAAGGGCATCCCAGCAGGTAACCTAATGCACCTTTCCGATAGCCTGCAAAGTGATCTGTTCCTGCTGCTCTCAACCTGGGTGCATCTGCTCGTGCCTTGGACCTCCTCTCCGACAATATATGCCAGGGCGCATGCGTAGTGATTTGTGTCCAGCGCTTCACCTTGGTGATGCTGTAACCAACTGTCAGGTAGATCCCGGCACCGGGGAAGGTTCACCATGAACAGGATATCCTCCCTTGGTGGTGTAGTCTGTTTCTGGGAGAGGAAACCGTGCAGATACGACACCGGATCAGACTCATCCGGCGTAGTCTCAAAGCTCAAGGGATTTGGGGTCACAGCAGAGTCAGTGGGGGTTACACTTTGACGGAGTGAGGATCGCGACATTCGGATTAGGTTCGCAGCCGACAACGCCGGCTCAGTTAGAGGAGAGGCGTCTGGGGGCAACGGGTCCTGGGAGACGATGACGGCCGGGGCATGTTTGAGTCCTTCCCTCTTATACAGCCCTACTGAGGATAGCGTTCCATCCCCGTTGTCGTTGAAGGCTGTCGCAGCATGTCCTGCGTTGAAGTGGCCTCCGAGTGCCCGGATCGTATCCACTCTTCGACGACAGTTTCGCACTGGACAAATGAAAGGGGCCTCATCGGTGTCTAGTGTCGAGTATCCTATAGGGATGAGAGCACCGTAAGCGGTAGTTGTCTGACCACCGGGAACTGAAATGGGCTGGTAAGCAATCCGATTAGTGTTTTTAATGGGCAGCAACAAATGTACCTTTGTATTCTCCATATCGGCGGCCGTCCGGCGTCCTGGTAATAGTGTCAATCGCCTTGCCTGAACTCTTCGACTTCAAGCCTTGCCCCTGTTGTGACGTCTGCCCATTCGCCGGGGGCAGGGAAGATTTGTTTTGAGTACTTGGTGGCCTCGCCGGCACCGAGGAGGGTGTTGTGGGAGTGGACCGGCCCGAGGTGCCCGTCCCAACCTCTTGGCCATGTGCTTGAGTTTGAGATTTCAAAGATTGGCTCAGATGCTGAGACGCAGCAGCCTCCGTAATGCGCTGCATCTCGGCTCTAATCTTCGCCTTCGAGGTGTCAGGTCGTGCCCGCTTCGGCGACGGCGCCTCTGGGGCCCCATTCATCCCTATGCTGGAACGCTTGCTAGAAAAAGCGTAGCTTGGGATGGGGACAGGTGATATGACAGGAGGAACCTGCTTTGAGGTATCTGTGGATGAGTTAGATGGCTGCAGGACTTGTGCTAACGGGAGCCTGCGTGAGGGGGAGAGGTGCGGTCAACTGAGGATAGGGAAGGCTCACCTGACGAGCTTTTGACTGATGGCTTCGAGCCAGCTGAAGGTACACTATGAGATGAAAGAGAAGGTGATTTTGAGCCTTCGGCTGAGCCCATTTTGGAGGGGCTCGGTACTCGATTCACCTGATTCTTCTCCCACTGCTCCTGGAGTGCCTTCATCTTGGCGGTCCCCCCCAGCCCATTAGGATACTTCTGCTGGAGCGGTTCGGCTGACGGCAGCGCAACATCACTGACTATGCGAGCCGGCAATGGGCTGGTATTGTCCGTTTGGTTGGATGGGGATGCTGCCGAGATGCCCACCGCTGAGGCTATGGAGGAGGATGCCTTGCTGCCCATGATGGCTGCGTTCCAGGGCGTGACGTTGGTGCGTTTCACGGCAGGCTTCTTAGCCGTCGCAGGAGTAGAGGTCCCATTATCCATTTCATCGATATTTGGCCGGTGTCGCCGCCGTAGAAACTTTTGTAGTGATGGCTGACTGGCGTTAATCAGGGTTTGGAGGCGCCAGAAGGAAGCAAAGTTTTAGGCGAGAAGAGGTGCAAAAGTCGCCGCAGTGAGAGATAAGGCTAGAATGCGAAGGCGGGAGAATTTGCCTTGCTAATGGCAGTGCTCAATGTGAGGGTCTCACCATGAATTTCGACGGAGGTTGAGTGAGGTTGATGGACAAGACGCGCCGCGTGGAGCGCGCATGTATGTAAGTACTTCTCGGCATATATCGGCAGGGGGGTACATCGCTCTTTCCTCGCACTAAAAATCAAGTGGCCGTCAAGCCTGCCTTCCATATGAGAACTGCTAGGTAGTATCATGCCATTAGTGTGCTAATAATTGCCATGGCTCTACAAAATACGCAGGGGAATACTGCTAGTATCTATTATGTTTAAACATTAGGTATTTTGGCTATTACACTGGCTCAATCGAGATTGAAACTCCGCGCAGTACTCCGTAGACTCTGTAGTTATTCGTACGGAGTATTATTACATTTATATTACCTACTTATGTACGAGTATCTGCTCTCGCCCAAAGAAGGGCTCAATTGAAAAGGTGTCACTTGACCTCAGCTGGTGTAATAAGAATACCCAGAAAAACACTCGATTGAGGTACAAAGTGTCATTTGATGTCAACTGGTGTAAGGTTATCGGTTTTTTCCAGGTTACCGAAAGCCTTGACCTGCCATTTGAGCCTTTTCGCACGTCCTCTTGCTTCAATTGAGTACCTAATGCCACCTGCCGGCCTAGCACTCGCCCATCTTCCCGCACTGCTGGATATTCCAGTCTTGCACCATGACCCGGGCCTGGAAACAACGAATTCACCGAAAAGAGAGACAAAAAATAATGTACTAGTATCCGTGGGTGCTCGAGGAAACCATTGATTGAAAAAATGAACCTGATTCCTGTTCTAGAACCTCTCTAGTATACAGCAGTTTGACATGTTATACACCGAGCACCAGATAGGGCACTACCAATACTATCCAGATGCCGCGCTCAACCACCCTTCCACACCCCTTCATTTCTTGGCCTTCTTGGCCTTCTTGGCCTGCTTTTGCTGCTTCTTGCTCAGCGGCCTCTTGTCCTGGTTCAGATCCACACCCAGCCGCGCCCGCTCCTCATCTGCCTTCTTCTGCCCCGCGAGCTCCCTCTCGCGCCTCCACCGCCGGTGCCGGAAGTACTGCTTGCGCGTGCGGAACCGCGTCGTCCGCAGGCCCGTCGTCTTGGCCAGGCGTCCGATGCGCCAGTTGTCCTCGCGGTAGCTGTAGTCGGCCCGCAGGCGCAGCAGGCGGTCCGGCTCGCCCTTGACCACGCGCCGCACCTCAAAGGGGATGCCCGACGGCGAGAGCGCGGGCTGTGCGGCCTGTGCCTTGATCGGGTGCGGCGTCATGCCCAGGCGGCGTCGGCGCTCCGCGTGCTGCGGGTAGGGGAGCACGTCGTCCTTGTTGAAGGTCACGCCAATGTACTTGCGGTCGGGGTGCTTGGCCGGGTCGCGGTAGTACTTGACGTAGCCGGTCGCCATGGAGTGGATGCTGAAGTCGCGGCCCATGATGCAGTTCTCGCCGGGCCACCAGAGCGTGCCGCGCTGCTTGTAGATGATGTTGCCGGGGATGACGAATTGGTCTGCCCTACTGTCAGCCGTGCAAGAACCCCCCCGGGGAGAGCAGACAATCACGGGAAGATAGACATACCACCTGTGCGCTTCGCACCCATCTTCTTGGGGATTCCCCTCTTGCTCTTCTTCTTGTACGCGCCCTGCGACTTGACGGAGGCGTATCGCACACCCTGAACGCGGGCGTTGGCCAATTGGGCACCGATCGGGGTCGTCCGTACCGTAGTCGTCCTGGCGAGGGCCCCAGCCGCAGCCGCCAGTGGGCGCTGCATCGTGAGGAACCGCATGGCCGGCGTCAATCTGGTTTCGTTGCTGCGGATGAATGGGTCGTTGGTCGTCGTCGCTCCGAGCTGTCTTGAAATTTGAGCTGGCGCTTAGTCAGTCACCACCCTTTACCCCTGCAACCACCGGCTCCTTATCGATAACACCCCGGAACATGCCAGGTCGTCATTACAGACCAACGACACTCTTTGTTCGACGAGCTCCTTCCAACTTCAAGTACTTCCAACAAGGACTCGAGGACGACGTCAAAATGCGATACCTCATCGCCCTCCTCTCGCTGCTGGCCGTTGCCAATGCGCAATTTGGCAGCTTCTTCGACCAAATGTTCGGCTCTGACGACGGCCACGCCGGTCACGGGCGCGGTCACCATTCGTCCAACAGCCCCAGCGACGCCTCCCACTACCGCCATCGCTACGAGAGCTGTACGTCCAAGTCTTCCCCCCACCGCGGAGAGCACATGTTTGAGAGAAAGAAAAGTTGCTAACATGCTGACAGCCGTCTGCGATCGGTATCTCTGCCCAGACACCCTCGCATGCGTGCACTTCCCGCACCACTGCCCCTGCGCCTGGGACGCCCACGAGGAAAAGTTCGAGCTGGGCGAGGGCAAGAAGGTGTGCGTCTCCAGGGGTGGGTTCAAGGCCAGCGATGCGTCGCGCAAGATTGAATTGGCGCGGAAGGGTCTCCTATAGGTTGCCTGGAAGTATGGGAGACATGCTACTACTACTGGCGGGGAGTGGTAGTGGTAGTAAGCATTTACGACTGCATGTATAGACACGACTAGGGCGAGCGGATGCGCCCTTATAGATATCAGACCACACTGCCTGCAAAAGAGAGAGAGGTTGTTCAAGAGAAGAATGCCTATGCTGTTTCAGTCATTGCAATGCATACGTTAACCTTGCGTCTTCGTCGTAAGAGGCTCCTCAACGAGCCGGTCATCTTTGTCCTCCCAGTCTCGTCAATGAAGGTCCTCCTGTACCCGGTATTCTTCACTAACGCCTCATAAACCGCAGTGTCCCGTAATATCCTCCCAGGCAGACGGCCGTATGGCCCCATCATGCACCGTCATTATGAAAATAGAAGAGAAACAAATGAAAACCAAAGCTTTAGCCCAATACAATAACCTCCTCCACAGCGTTCCCTCCCTCCACACTAAGACCACGATAAAGATACCCGGCCACACCAGATCGCCTACTTGGACCCGTTAAGTCCCGCAGGCAGCGGCGGCACAGGGGGCACGCCCCGCGGGCCGTCATCCTCGTCATCCTCCTCGTCGTCCGGCAGCGTCTCCGGGTTCCCCAGCAGCGCCGCGACATTCTTCATCTCGTAGTGCCTCTTGCGCGCCTCCTCGAAGCGACGGTGCTTCTCGCGCTCCTCGGCCGACAGGCCCACCATATCCTCGCCGTCCGTGTCGTGCCCGCCCACGCTCTCGTCGTCAACGTGCGCGCGCTTCTCCCCGGTACCGGCTCCTCCTCCCGACGGTACCGTCTGCGCCTCCGGGATCGCCTCCTCCGGCTCGCCCAGAGACAGGCCCGGAATGTCGTCCTCAGCAGGAGGACGTGCAGCCTTGCGCTGAGGACCAGCACCCGCCACGCCGTCCGCCGGCGCGAGCCCCTCGTCGTCCTCGTCTTCATCGGAGGGGTCCTCCGCGGGATCGTAATGTTTAGCATAGGGCGTCTTGGGCTCGTTGATCTTCATGGTGGCCGTGCGCTCCTGCTCCGTCAGGTACAGGTTCGCCTCGTCCCACTTAAGGCGGTGGCCGGACTCGCCGTCGATGGCGGAACCGTCCGGGGGCCCGTGTGAGGACTGGCGGCGCGAGGCGGGTGGCGGGTGGCCGGCCGCAGACGAGGAGCGGCGGTGGCCGGCGTTGATGTGCGTGTTCTCGATGGTGATTTCCTTGCTGGACATGGAGCGCTCGCGGCGGTGGGGTTCGACCGAGGCGGCAGGCGCGGCGATGTTCTGTATCGAGGTCGAGTTCTTGAGGATGCCTGTGAGGGGGACGTGTCAGCTCTTGTCGTCCTTCTCATCATCATCATCGCCATCACCATTCACCAGCGTTGAAAATGGTGGTGGGTGGGCCTCACCTTTAGGTCGTTTGGCGTCGGGCCCGGGCGGGGAGTGCGCCGGGGGCGAGTGTTGCACGGCGGAAGCCATCGTGGATCTAGGCTGGGACCTGAGACGGTCACGTACAGCACGTTGTCGATGTCGGGTTGTTGAAGAGACGATGGACCTGCAGCTGTGGCGGGCTTGGTTTGTGACCAGCAGATCAAAAGCGCAGGTTCAGCCCCTCCTAGTAGGGGGTGGCACAAGGTCAAAGGTGTTCGGCTGCCCCGCACGTGAGGCTGTTTGGGCTGGGTGTGGATTTGAGGCCTGAGGAACCGTCGGCTGCGGGACCTGGAACCGGGTGGCTTTGAGTGTGGCGGCTTGGGCGTTGTGCAGGCTGTCTTTGGCTCGTTAGGATGCTGTTTGTAAACCAGGGACGATGCGAGAATGTCGATGTTTGTGAGTGGCAGGATTTAATGGGAGCTCAGGAAGGTGGTTGGGAGCGTTGCACCATCTGACAATGACGGCATTCACTGAGGGTCCCCTCAATGGCAGGCCTCTGGTGGTGCTCTGGTGGTGCTCTGGTGGTGCTCTCTGGTGGTGTTCGGGTGGTGGGGGAGCATGTTACTTGCAGCTGATGTGGGGAACCTCTCAAACCCTCGCTTCACATCACTCTCAACTTCTCACGCCACCACGTCTCAACGTGACCTGTTCACACTGCGCCCTTCATATCGTCAGGGTGCCTTCAACTGATGCCTTCTTCGCACCACAGCAGCCACACCTTCTCGCTTGCCATGGCCGACCCCCTCTCACCAGAAGTCCCTCGCCATCGGCACACAGACCAGGCACGGGCCCCTTCTTACCGAGACACTCGATGCCGCTCCCGTGGCACCAGCAGCAAAAGCGCCTGCCTCCTCGTGGCGCGGAGCTCGCTTTCCGGCTAGACACCATTACTACGTAGTACTCGTAGTAATCACGCCGTTTGGCCGTTTCTTTTTGCGCTCAGGAGTTGAACATCTGACTGACACCAGGTCCTCCCGTCTGGCCTCCCTGACCGTGGCCTATCCTCTGAGCCAGCCAGCTTAGCACTAGCATTCCATCCCCGTTCACCACGCTGTGTCTACGACATTCCACGGACATACGGCAGTCCACTGCCTATCCCCGTGATTGATAAGCCGCCTTCATTCCGATGAGTCTCTCACGTCACCGATCGTCTGTCCGATTGAAGAAAAAAGTTCGTATGATCAGATCTCGCAGCCATGGTCGAGCATGTGCGACAAGGTACATCTGTTTCGTAAATCGGGGCAATCAGATATCCGAATCCCGTTGCAATAATCCCCAGCCAAACAATAACGCCGGCACTAATTGACTTTCTGCCGAGTATCAAACGTGGATAAGGTGCAGTCGTAACTAGCTAGCAGTAGCTGTGCTCCCCCAATGCGGGTCCTTCTCACCGACTGGTATGCCCCATGGTAGTTTGCTGTCGTGTCTGTACACAAGTGTTCAAAAAAAAAAAAGTCTTATCAAAACAAGTTCGTCCAGCATGTCGAAATAAAATGTTGTCGTATCACGTTTGCCATCGGACCGTCAAAGTCCAGCTTCGTGGCTGCTCATCACAGTGTCCCCGGCCTCCATCTCCATTCCGGAGTCAGGCATGAGGCCCAGTATGTTGTCGAGTATATTGTACGACGTCCTCCAGCACACGCTCTTGTCCTGCTCACCTCCCCAGATTTCGACGCAGCTGCGCAGCGTGTCGAGGATGATCTGCCGCGGAGGGATGTCGCACGCAATATTTGAGGCGCCCGCCAGCGGCGCCTCCTCGCGAAGAACGTGCACGCTGGTCTGCAGACAGGCTGAGAAGAACTCATGGGTGAATGCACGGCCTATAAGGTCGTGACGGTGGCTTGGCTCATCGTCCCAGAGGTCGCGGTAGTGCATGAGCACAGCGAGGGAGCACTCGAGCGAGGACCAGTATGAGTCGGGGAATAGGGTCGGGCCGTCGAGGTGGAGCGCAAAGGGGCGGTGTAGAACCATGAGGCAGCGCCGCAGGTAGATGTCGACAGTCATACGCTGCAGTCGATTGCTACATACACGTTGTGCGTGTGACATGAGGGCGCGGATCTGGCTATTGTACTGGAGGACGTCAGAGTAAGGGATCTGATCGCTGTCTGAGTTGAGTCGAACGAGGATGCTTAGGACCGTGGGAAGCGACTCGGCAAGCACCTTCTGCAGGCCATTGTGCTCACCCAGCTCGGAAATGCTCTTGAGCGACCTGAGCTCGTCCGGGCGCGTCAGGGGCGGCATGCCCGTAGGCATAGAGAGCTTGATGTCGAGGTAGATGATGGTCAGCCACAGGCGGCGGCGGGAGAAGCGTTCCTTTTCGTCCAGCACCTCCGAATTGTCCTGAGGCAGGCCATAGATGAAGGACATGCGGACCAGAAGACCCAGCAGCGACCAGCAAGAGTCAGTGAACCAGCAAGTTGGATTGCAGGTCTGCTTGGCCACCACCATCAGGCATGTGGCCTTGAGCGACGCAAAGGTCGGGCGGAACATGAAGGGCGTCTGCATGAGGCAGGCCTCGGCTCCCATCATGAGCTCTGTGGCGATGCTGGGCTCCTCCTTGGTCGGGTCGGCAAAGGCGCCCAGGCCCATGACCATCAGAAGCTGAGCCATCCAGCATAGGCTCATCGAGTTGGTGTCCTGCCAGTACTGCTCCAGCTCGCGCTGGAATTGGGGCACATCAAGGATGGGGTTGATGCAGTCGAGGAGGCCGATGTAGCGGTCAATGTACATCTGGCAGCGCGGCCGCTCGCTCTCGATGAGTCTAGTAACGGCATCGCGGGCATAGTACTTGGTGGCACCCGGTGTGCCAAAGGGGAAGTTTCCAGGCAAGGTAAAGTTAGCTAGGCAAGCGTTGGTCGCGACATTCTCCAGGGCTGCAGCTAGGGGCGGCGACTCCTTTGTCGTCAGGGAACCAATCTAGAGCAGGTCAGTATGTACGTCAGCCCAAAAGAGACGAGCAGACGTAGTACCTTGGTCATCAAGTCTTTCCAGTGGCTCGAGCCACGAGGCTCGTGACTGACATGCCATGTTGCCTGGGTGGATTTGGTAATATCACTGGCAGAGGGCTGGGAGCTGCTGGGGACGGTTGGGCAGGGGAATTTGCCGCCGTTGGGGCCCTTGTTGTAGCTGTAGTAGCACTCTCGGCCGTTTCCACTCGACTTGCAGCGGCCGCATGGCAGCTCCTTGTCACACTTGACCTTGAGACGGTGGCAGCGCAGACAACTCAAACAATTGCGCTTGCGTTTACGCACCACACGCTGACCGCTTGCGGCGGTAGAAGCGACGGCGGCGGATGAGGATGAGCCACCGGGCGTAGGTCCGTCCAGGAGGGCGGCGCCGTCGGCGGCCCCAGGCAAGGATGCGGAGCGAACTTGATCAGCGTCCTCGGCCGACGCGGAGGGAGAAATGAGGCCATTCTGGCTGTCGGCGGCGTCCTCAACGTTTGGGTCAGGGGACAGCGAACCCTTGATGGTGGATGAGGAGCCCGTGGAAGAGGAGCCGCCGGCGGCCTCGAAGCTGCAGCGGACGCCAGCCTGGACGCAGCGGGAGCAGGCGGGCTTCAGAAGATCGCAGCGGCGCTTGAAATGGCGACAGCGGTCGCACGTCTTTACCTCGCGCATGTGTGGCATAGCGGGCGGTGGGGTTCTTTGCGCAGGGGCGAGCTATCAGCTATTATTACGCCGCCCTAGGCGACGTGACTGGAGGGCGAGCCTGGGAGGCAGTGGCTGCAATGGGCTCAACGGCGGTCGTACGAGGGCGGAGGGCCGACGGGCTCCTCAGGGCAGGCTGGGGCCGTTGAGCGTTTGTGGCCCTGCGGGCAAGGGCTTGACAGGCTGACGGCCAACAGGGCTACAGGTGTTGGTAGCTGGACTCGCTGCAGATGGCCTCCCGGATGGGGCTCAGCCTCTCAAGGCGGGCGAGTGAGAACTGGGGACTGGGGAGAGGTTGTTCGTTGGGTTGGGGGTGGGCGGCACAGTCGCAAGATGGTGCAGACTGGTGCGGTTTTGAGTAACGATGGACAGAGGACGGTGAACAGCGGTTGTGTCGTCCAGGAAAAGGAGGTGGTTATGGGAGAAAGACGACGTATTCGGCATAGGCAAGGATGCAAATGGCAAGAAATGGCTTGATACAAAGGATAACAGGGCTAAGAATAATGATATGCGCTGGGCTGAAGAAGAAGCAGGATGTGTGCCGCCTGCCGGAGATGTACAGGACGGCAGGGCAGCATGTTGATTCTGAACGAGGGACGAGGGTGGATGGACAGTGAGTGGACTGGAATCACTGCAGTGGACGGGACAGGCTGCAGTGGTTGTGGAGATGGCCCTGGGATGGGGGTGGATGTGGAGAACGGGGGTGGTGAACTTTAGCCTGTAGGTGGCTCTGGCGCCCTGGGTGGCTGGGGCCTTTTGGGGGTCGCGGGACACGGGTGTGCCTTCCTCAATCCCGACCCGCGCCGCCCTTGCCTGAATGGAGGCTTGATGGTGCACCGGAGAACCCATCCAGAACAGAACAGGGTCCAGTGAGATCCGGTGAGATCCAGTGAGGTCCGGTGAGGTCCAGCAGGCCAACCCATCAATAACAGCCCCCCCAATTGAGGAATGCGATCCCAGGCTGCCAGTCATGGCTTGCACAGCTTGGAGCGGACGCTGCTGTAGGTCATTTCGAAGCCCCCCACCCAAGAGCATCTTGACAGTCGCCGAGCAACCTTGCCACCTATTGGGTACTTCCTATGAATAGGTACGTATAGTACGAGTGCGAGGTGCTATGCCGCCTCCTCATCCAGGCGTCCAACGAGAGCCACGAAGAGCCAGGTATTAGCTGGCGCGAGCCCAGTGCTACAACCTCAGTGCTGGCCGTAGTCGACGCCAGGCGCCTCCGCCTGAAACCCCACACCAGACATGACTGGCCCACAGCCCTGTGGCTGTCAGCACCAGTGCACTGGCTGCGCTCTGCACTCTGCAGCCCGAACAATTAGTACCTAAGGTGCTACTGATAGGTACTTATCGCATCCACAGGCAGGCACATTGCACTGATCTGGCATGACCCAGCTTGATCTTAACTCTTGATAAGAGTCCTGGCCATATCTCCTCTTCCAACTCGAACATATAGCATGGGTCGCACCTCAACCAGATGACCAGATATCCCACCACCTGCATCGTCCACCGCGGGGTTCGCCGTTGCCCATCCGATGTCTCAACTCCGGATACTCAACCCTCGACACGGAAGAGAAGCCCCGTCCGCACCACGTTCAAGCAGCAGCCTTAAACACTCGTTAGCGCCCGTCGCATGATAGCACCAGCTTATGTTACTACTGGTAGTACAGACGTACTACCAGTGCTGTGGACAGTTACCACAAACACGGTCGCCTATCATCAACATCTCCGACACACCTTTACCACTTAGACACCCCGGCCATGTCTCCCGGCACGCGACAATCCTCGACGCCCATCACTCTTTCCCGAGAGCCCGACCGCCGATCCGGTAGTTGAAGAACCATGCCACATCCAACCAGCTGGCAACCACTCCCAGAGCCTCTGCCGCGATGCAACGTTGTCCCTCGGCGAATCTAGCCGGTTTAGTTGGTCTTGCCCTCGTCCGTCCGCTGCTTTCCCCCCCATCACTCACCTACCTATGCTTCCTACCGAGACCACTAACATGGCAGCCCTGTGCGACGGGTAGTTGCCCACGAGCTCGCACTCGTACATACTCGTACACGAGGAGCTTCCCCCGAGGCTTGTTTAACTTGGTGGAAATAGCAAAACGGGTGCGGAGATGAAAGGATCGAGGCGGCGGTGAGACATGCGTATTATAGTTTTGCGTGTTGGCATTACCAAGCTCCAGGCATCAGCTTTCATGTTGGGAGCGCGTAGCACGTACTTCGTATCTGCCCAAGGGAACGGCATTCCTTATTAATTCGCAGTGACGCAAGTAATACTGATATTAATACGCTGCCTTGGATGTCCAAGATCCCCATTATGATCGACGGCATGGGGAGATGGAGATTTTGGCGCCCACAAAGACATAGCCGTACTCGTACTAGGTAAGTAGTAATGCTTGTATAGGTACGTAGATGGGCACGGGCATTTGGTTTAATATCAAAGTACCTCGGTAATAGATGAGACATCCCGATGCCTCTTTGCTCCCTCCTCCATCTGCTACCAAGTTGGAACCCAACCACATCTCGATCACATAAGTTTTGCTCCCCATTGATAATCGTAACTCCATCGTATGAAAAAAAAAGGAAGAAAAAAGCAAAAGCAAAACACACCCGGATATCCTCGCACGCAAACTGACTTGCAGCACACTGGTATCTCATTTCATCCTTCTCTTCTCCTCCTGGTAGTTCATTGCTCACCCATCCCTGGCCCTCCCTGTGGTTGGTGTATGCAGTCGTGTATGTCATCTCATAAAAAAAACAATAACAAAAATAAAGACCACATAGATTTCCTTTTCATTATTCTTCCTAATGCAGAGAAGTGATGCTCTTTTTTTTTGGCGGCCGTTACAGAGTACAGAAGGCGAGGACTTTTATACCTCCGCCCTTTGCTTCTCGCCGGCGCCATTCCCCCTCGACGCCGTTGGTGATGATGATGAAGACGAGTGATTAGCAGCGGCCTTCTCGGCATCACTCTCGGCGTTGGGGCTGTCACCGCCACCATCGCCGCTGCGGTCCACGCTCGACGAGCTCTGCTCATGCTTGAAGTAGTGCCCAAACGTGCGCTCCTCAAGGTCGGCCTTGGCGCCACCGCCGTTTTTGGCGGCCTTGCGGCGGAAGTAGACGCGCTTGGCAAGCTTCCAGGCCTCGATGCCCGCAATGAAGAGGATCGACTCGACAAACACGATCCCCCACTCCCACTTGATGCCCGTGTGCTTGAAGACCTCGGTGTTGAGCCCGGGGATGTACAGGATGGGGAACATGGTGACGATGCCGCCGATGATGGACCAGAAGAGGAACTTGTTGCGCCAGATGTCGTGGCACCACTGGGTGAGGTAGCGCGTGCTCTTGGGGACCATGCGGAAGAAGGACCGGCGCATGTGCACCATCTCCCAGGCGAGGAAGAGGGCGAACCAGGTCAGCGATGCGAAGGTGGTGGCGCGGGCACGGAAGACGACCTCACAGCCATCGTGGATGCTGTCATTGCAGTCTTGGCCAATGTCTGACAGGCCGTTGCCCCAGCCGAAGAGGACGAGGGTGAATGAGGACAGGCAGAGCGCGGCGAGCCATAGGCCGTAGACGACCATGTCGCACATGAGCTCGGGTGTGAAGACGCCTTGTTTCAGCTGCAAATAGTCAGCATCTGCGGATCAAGATAATGTAGTAGAACTGGAGATAACATACGTTCTGAGGAGGTCGGTGCATAATCTCAGCGACAGCAACCTCGAAACCGAGACCCATGTCAGGGAAACCGGAGGTAATCATGATGATCCACATAATTTCGACGGGCGAGATGGGGAACACGGATAGGTCCTTCTCGTCCTTGAAGGCCAGGCCGACAAGCAGGGTGATAGCCTGGCCGATATTCTCGGCCAGGACGTGTAGCACAAACTTCTGAATATTATCAAACATACGGCGGCCCTCCTCGACGGCGTTTAGAATAGAGGCAAAGTTATCATCCGTCAGCACGATGTCAGACGCCTCCTTAGCAACGTCAGAGCCGGCCTGGCCCATCGCGATACCCACGTCGGCACGCTTCAGCGAGGGCGAGTCGTTGACGCCGTCGCCCGTCATGGCGACAAAGCACTTGCGGCGGTGCAGAGCCTCGATCATACGCACCTTTGTCTGGGGTGCGCAGCGGGCTATAACGAGGGGAAGCAGGGGAAGCTGATCAATCTCGTCGTCGGTCAGCTTATCAAAGTCGACTGCGGCCATGACCATAGTACGGGCCACGTCGGCGGCCACCTCAGCTATACGGGCAGGCAGAATGCCAACCTCAAGGGCAATGGCACGAGCCGTCTCCGGGTGGTCACCCGTCAACATGTGGACGCCGATGCCAGCCTCGTGGCACTTACGGACCGAGGGGCGGGACTCTGGGCGGGGCGGGTCGTAGAGGCCGATGAGGCCGCGGAAGACGAGGTCCTCCTCGAACTGGGAGCGGTCGAGGTCGGCCTCGTTGTTGGTGACGTGGCGGAAGTCAGTGCGTGAGGCGAGGGCCAGGACGCGCAGGCCCAACGAGGCCATGGCAACCATGTTCTTCAGGACCTCGTCGCGGACGGCGTCGGGGAAGTCGATGATGTCGTCGCCGCAGGCGTAGCGCGGGCACGAGCCGATGATGCGCTCGACGGCACCCTTGGTGAAGACCCACTGCTTGTTGGCGTGCGTGTCCTCGAAGATGACCGACATCTTCTTGACGTCCGAGTCAAAGGGGAACTCGGCCACCTGCTTCCACTGGGCGCCCTCGCCCGTCGACAGGCCCAGGCGGTTCCAGCCGTAGCGCGAGGCGAAGACCTGGATGGCAATCTCGGTCGGATCGCCGCGAGCGTGCCACTCGTCCTCGACCTGCGTGACCGACGCCAGGTTGGCCAGCGACGCCACGTTGAGGTAGTCGCGCAGCGTGCTATCCGACTGGACGCGCTCCTTGGCGTCGATGGTGTCGCCCTCGGCATCCTTGCTCTGGAAGTCAATGTTGCGGGGCTCCTTGTCCTTGAAGCTGACATCGCCGTCGGTCGGGTTGAAGGGCTCATTGGTGGTGCCGACTGAGTAGGTGCCGCGGCCGGGGATCCACGCCTTCTTGACGATCATCTTGCCCTGTGTGAGGGTACCAGTCTTGTCGGAGCAAATATTAGTGACGCCGCCGAGGGCCTCGAGGGCCTTGAGGTTGCGAACAATGACATTGCGCTCGACCATGCGCTTGGTGCCAGCGGACATTGTGATGGTCAGGACGACAATCAGGGAGGCGGGGATCATAGAGACGCCCGTGGCGACGGCGTAGATGACGACCTGCTTATCGGAGACGAACCTGTTGGCGGCGAGCACAATGATAGCGCAGATAATGGCGGTGCCGAGCAGCAGCAGGGCCAGCTTGGACAGCTTCCGCTGCAGAGGGGTGCCAACGTTGACGCCGAGGAAGCGGCCGAGGGCGTCGGATGCAGTGAGCGACCAGGCCTGCACATAACGACCGAAGCTGGTGGTGCCATCCTCGCGGCGCTTGGGTTCACGGCGGCGCGAGTTCTTACCACGCAGGGCGGCAGCGATCTGGCCAATCTCGGTGTGGAGGCCCGTGGCGAAGACGATGCCGCGCGCGCGGCCCTTGGTGACGGTGGAGGAGCTGTACGCAATGTTGAGTCGGTCGCCGGGCCCTGTTTCGTCAGGGAAGGTCGTGTTGGTCTCCTTGCGTACGGGAAGCGACTCGCCCGTGAGCAGAGCCTCATTGGTCTCAAAGTTGACGGCCTCGATCAGGCGCACGTCGGCGGGGATGGTGTCGCCCGTCTTGAGCTCAACCAGGTCGCCGGGGACAATCTCAGCTGTGACAACCGTGTCCTGGTTGCCGTTGCGCACGGCTTGTGCCGTGGGAGACGACAGGGAGCGCAGCGAGTCCATCGTCTTGGCCGCCTTGAGCTCCTGGAAGAAGCCAACCGAGATGTTGAGGACGATAACTGCGGCGAGCACGCCGCCCTCAATTGGCGACTGGATGCCAAACGAGGCGGCCATGGCCAGGATGAGCACCTGCAGCAGCGAGTCAGCATGTTTTTATTTGTGGTGGTTGAATTGTAGCATTGTGGCATCAGTGTTATGGGCCATGGTCCATCATCTTCCCCCGCGGATTTAAGCTTGAAATTAAGGTTTTCCGCTCCTCCCAGAAGGGATCATCAGAAAGACCGGGG